>BLBF01000019.1:1762169-1820054 GCA_015471245.1 Laticauda colubrina | reverse complement strand
CCTTTTGAATGAGCATAATAAAAGAGCGTGTACCCGGACATTCGGGGTGCACTCATCCCGAGGAACTTCATCTCCTGTCGTTTCTTTCTCCTTCGCTCCCTATCATGAGACGCCCATCTAATGCGGGATAGCAGATACCGCAATCTATTTGTCTATCTATCTATCTATCTATTTATTTATTTATTTTTGCAGCATAGGCAATTGTTAAATCCCTTACATAAACCTTTGTTTTATCCCATAAATTTTGCACTGTTGTCTGCTCTTTCAAATTAGTTTCGAGGAATACTTTTAATTCTTTTTCTATCATTTGAATGTATTCTTTATCTCTTAACAATTTTTTATTAAAAATTCACCTTCCAGTCTTCCTCTTTCCTCTCCATTTAATTTTAATTGGGTTATGATTAGCCCAGGTATTCATAATCTCCATTTCCTCTATATTTCCATTAATCCCAAGTCCATCCATATCATGTCTATTCTGGACCATGATTTATGGGTATTAGAAAAAAAATTTAAATTGTCTTTTGATAGGATTTAATTCCCTCCAAACATCTTTCAAGCTCAATTCTATTGCCATTCTATTAAATGTAGATGGAAGTGTTCTCTTTTTTTATTCTTTTTTACTGCTTTTATAATATTTTTCTCTATCAGGGACTGCATTGTAGTCTCCTGCAATACACACATTCACCTGTTCAGTTTCTATTATCTTCCAATGGAGTTTAGAATAAAAATCTTTCTGGTTTGTGTTTGGAGCATATATTTTTACCAACAATATATTCTTCTGATCGAAAGTGATTTCAGTAAATAACATCCTTCCTTCCTCATCCTTATAAATCTGCCTTGGATTTAGCCAATCTTTTATATATACCATGATACATCTCTTTTTTGATTTGTCAGGGCCAGATACAATTTGCCTAATTTAATTCTGAAAAATCTGCTTGCTGTTTTGAGATATGGACTTCTTGCATACATATGATATCTGCATTTTGATTATTAAGTTTTTACTTAATAATCTGTTTTCTTTTTATTAATGAATTTAGACCATTTATATTAACTGATAGTAAGATAACTTCTCTGACCATGTTACTATTTGTATAGAATGGTTCTTGTCTCTTTTCTTGCTCTAAGTTCTCTTCGGGGTCTGTTGCTTTCTTCTTCCTCTCAACTTTTCTGTTCTTTCAATTCCCATTCTGTCTCCTTTTCCTCAGACATTTACTCCTTTTCCTCATACATTTGCTGACTCCTGCTCTCCAGCTCCTCCCTGCTTTTTTTTTTTTAAAGAGTTTTAATATTTTTAAAAAAACAAACATACACATACAAAACATAAAAATTTAAAACCATCTGCCATTTTATATACATACAGTGTGTCAGTTGGTTACAAATCTTTTGTGCTATCCTTTTATAGTCATTTACACACAGTTTATATCAATTTTCATATTGTCAAACTAACATATGCTTACATATTTATCAGTTACTAATCATCTATGACTAAGCTATTTATGCCATCATTTTATACAAAATATTCCAAATTTTATCTTAAAATATATGTTATACTTTCAACCAATGGTTATATATGTCTATATTATGTTTTATATCAATCTATTAAATTTATATCACAGAATTATCTAGTCTATTACATTACCATGTCTTTGATAAAACAAATCCCATATCATATAAAATTGTTTTATCTTCTTGTTCTCTAATTTCAAATGTCAATTTACTCATTTCAACACAATCCATAATTTTCTTAATAACTTCCTCCTGCATAGGTATTTTTTCATTTTTCCAATTCTTAGCAAATACAATCCTAGTCGCTGTTAATACATTCACAATCAAATGTTTCAACTCTTTGTTGTATATTTCCGGTATAATTCCCAATAAAAAGATCTCTGGTTTAAAATCTATATGTTATTTTATCATTTTTTCCAACCATGTAAGGATTTTAGTCCAATAATTCTTTGCATCCGAGCATGTCTACCACATATGGTAATATGAACCAGATATCTGATGACATTTCCAACATTTTTCCAATTTATTCTTAAACATTCCCTCAAGTCTCATCGGGGGCAGATGCTACCTGTAAAACATCTTATACAAATTTTCTTTATAAGCAGTTGACATTGTCATTTTATAATTTTGAGACCATAATTTTTGCCATTTTTCTAAATCAATCCCATATCCAAAAATTTTCCCCCAAGCAATCACCATTTCTTTAACTTGTTCCTCCTCCAATTTAAATTCTAATAAGTGTCCATAAAGTTTTTTAACTACCTTTTCATCAGTATCCATCAGAATTTTATCTAAAACAGTCAACTTATCATAAATACCTTCTGTTTTGAAATCTGTATCAAATCTAGATTGTATTTGCAAATATGAAAACCAGTTCATTTTTATACCTTGTTCTTCCAATGCTTGCACAGATTTAAGTTCACCCTTTTCATTCAATATCTCACCATATCTAATTGTTTATTCCTTTTATAACTGTTTATTCCTATTATTAGATAAGAAAAAGTTTCAATGGTTGATATCCATAATGGAATTTTTAAATAATATTATCCTTTTATCTTCTCCCAATTCAAAAACAATGCCTTTCAAATATAATGTATTCTAAAATACCCCTGTGTTTTAGTTCCCTTATACCAAAGGAAGGCATGCCATCCCAACATCAAGTCATGCCCTTCTAAGTTGAATAATCTATTGTTCCTTAATATTAACCATTTCTTTACCTACATCAAATTTGTCGCCTGGTAATATAACTCCCAGTTAGGTAAGGCTAACCCTCCTCTTATTCTTGTATCTTGTAACAATTTTAATTTTATTCTGGTTTTTTTGCCCTGCCAAATATATTTCAGTGCAATTCTATTTAAGTCTTCAAAAAACTCTTTCCCTAGTCGGATTGCAATTGTCTGAAATAAATATAAAATTCTAGGCATTCATCTTAATTGCAGATATTCTCCCAATCAATGATAATTGTAAGTTTCCCATTTTGTCAAATCTGTTGCAATCTGCTGTTTGAGTTTAAGATAATTATCCTCCTTCAGTGTGCCACATCTTGGTGTGATGTCTATCCCTAAATACTTTGCCTTGTTTGTGACCTGTATTTCTAAAATTTCCAATTCTTTCTTTCGTCTTACTAACATATTCTTTGTTAATACCTTTGTTTTATCTTTGTTTATTTTCAAACCTGCAACTTTTTCATATTCTTCTGTTTTTTCTATTAATTTGGGTGCTTCTAATATAAATACCAGGTCATCTGCAAAGGCTTGCAATTTATACTCTTCCTTTTTGATTTTCATTCCTTTTATTTCTTTGTCTTCTCTAATATTCCTATTCAAGAATTCCACTGTTAACACAAACAGCAGGGGCGACAGTGAACAACCTTGCCTTGTCCCTTTTGTTTTATATATATAGATTCTGTTAGTTCTCTATTTACCATAACCTTTGCAGTTTGTTCATAGTATATCGTTTCAATGACTTGAATGAATTTTTGAAGCCCATTTGTTCCAATTGCAATAGCATAATTCACCAACTCACATTGTCAAAGGCTTTTTGTACATCTAAAAACATCAGAGCCAATTGCTTCTCAGGATGTGCCTCATAGTATTCCAGAGTATCCAAAATAATTCTCATATTGTCTTTGATTTGTCTCTTTGGCAGGAATCCATTTTGATCAATTTGGATAACGTTATTTAAATATCTTTTTAGTCTTTCTGCCAAAATTGAAGCAAAAAATTTATAGTCTAAATTTAATAGGGATATAGGTCTGTAATTTTTAACTTGCTGCAGGTCTATATGCTCCTTCGGTATAAGTGTAATATATGCTTCTGTCCATGTTTTTGGTATTCCTTTCTTATACATAACTTCATTCATAACTTCTAATAGGTGAAGATTCAATATTTCCTGGAAAGTCTTGTAAAATTCCGCTGGTAAGCCATCTGGACCTGGTGCTTTTTCAACATTCTTTTTTTTTTTAAGACTTCTGCTAGTTCCATCACTGTTATATTCCCTCCTAGCATTGTTTCAGTATCTTTAGGTATCTGGGGTAAATTTGCTTTCTGCAAATATTGCTTAACTTTTCCTTCTTGAATATTCTCTTGAAAATACAATTTCCCATAGTAAACCTGTATAATAATTTTCTTCTCATTTCCATAGCAAGCATGTCCTTCTTCATTTATTAGTTGGCTAATCTTTCTTGATTCTCTCTCCTTTCTCAGTTTATAGGCTAGCCATCTACCTGGTTTATTTGCATCTTCAAAGTAATTCTGTTTAGCATTTTTAATTTTTTGTGCTAGTTCCTCTTCTTCCATTAGTCCCATTTTATGTTTAATTATATCCATTTTATTTTTAGTTTCTTTTTTTGTGGGGACTTCTGTAAATCTTCTTCCAATTTTTTATAATCATCCTCCAATATTTTGAAAGTCTTTTTCTGTTTTATATTTCTTTTCTTTTTATAGCCTATTATCAAGCCTCTTGTGTAGGCCTTCATCATGTCCCAGAGGTTCTTTAGAGATATATCCTCTTTTCTATTTTCTTTAAAAAAGAAAGCAAGTTCTTTCTCTATTTTCTGTTTAAAGTCTTTTTCTTTTAATATCATATTATTTAAGGTCCATCTGGATCTCCTCTTATATCTTTCCAAGTAATTGTCACTGGATTATGGTCTGCCTGAGTGCTTGTTTATATTTCAATCTCTTGTATGTAGCCAGTAATTCTGCTGACATCCATATAATTCTATTCTAGACCATGAAGCATGTCTATTGAGTAAAAAGTGTACTGTTTATTCACCACATTTCTCTCTCTCCATGCATCTTTTATGTTGAATTCGTCTGTTATTCGAAAGAAAGATTTTGGTAATCTTTCTAGCTTTCTTTGTTGATTTCTGCCGATCATGATTCAATGATCATTAACTATTCCTTTAAGATCTCCCATTTTACAAATATTAGCATAATCCAGTTCAATTATTTTCATATGTAATTTCCTATAAAATTCTTCTTGGTTATCATTCAGAGCATAAATTGCAATTAAAACTGTTTTCCTCCCTGCTTTTTTGTTCCTCTTTGAGTCCCATGGAGCACTCATGAAACTCGTGTGCTTTATCCAGTGAGTCAATTTTGTACTTCTTTTCCTGCTGAGATATTAGAAGTTCTTCTGGGATGAGCCACCTAAATACAATCCTGTTTTAAATCCGTTGGGATGATAAGAACTGATAGTTCCTCCTCTGCTCTCTAATTCTTCTGGGTTACGTCACCACCTCACTTCCTTTATAAATTATTAGCTCATCTCTAGTCCTTCCATATAACAGATTTCTTCTTGTTTTTCTTGCAAACTGAACGTGGACTTCCCGTGGTAGTTTGTGCCTGCATGCATAATGATGTATATTCTGTAGACCTCATCTATGTCTTTCCAAACCTCTTTTTTATCTTTCTGGAGGGCTTCTGCTAATAGTTCTGTCATGAGGGTGCGTAAGCCTTCTTTCCCATCTTCAATAACGTTCTGAAACCTGAGGAAGAATGCCATTTTTTCCAATTCCAGAAGAACCACTGATTCCCGGAGTTCACAGTACAATACTTTCCAATTCTATTCTGTCTCTTCTAATTTCTTTTCCACGCATTCAGTTCTGGTTTCCATTGTTGTCAATTTCTGCTCATTCTTCACCATCGCCTCTTGCATTGTTCCAGTTTTGATATCCAATTTCTGTATCTCATTTTTCATTACTCCTATAATTCTTCATTTCAGTTTTCAGGTCCTCATGGTTTCTCGCTATAAGTTTTTGAGTCCCCACCATCATCTCTTGCATCATAGTTAGAGTTGACTGTGCCACTGTAAGGTTAAAGAGGAACTTGGCTTCTCTGCACCCATCATCATGTCTAATGACCTTTGCCCCAATGGATATAGTTGCTGTTGTCTTTCCTGTTTTTACAGTTGTCATCATCACTGTCATTTTCAGGATCTGTAGGAAAGTCTTCCAATCTACCATCAAATGGCACTATTGAGGATACCCCCTGTTGTGTTATTTTTATCTTATCTGGTAATACACTTTTACAATAAAATCTGTGCTATCTTGTTCCATATATTATTGACCTCATGCAGTATTCAAACTTCCCTTATAAAAATTATTCAATTGCTTGATTTGGTAACTGCTCAATTAATTACTAACCTTCTACTATATCTTTGTATTTGCAGCACAATATCTAATATAAATTCTAATCTTTAGTTGTCAAATATAATCAATAATCAATAGTCAATATTGTCTTAATTAATTAATATAATCAATTCATTAGGTGTAAATCTTAAAAAATACTTAGAAAATCCGAGACACAGCATATAAATTAATCCACTATAAATATACCTTCATTCTATCCACAATTACAAATATAAAAGTTCTTATTGATACCAAAAAGTTTTCAAGAAAGAGAGAAAGAGAAAAAGAAAATATTAATTAATTTTTAATAGGATATTACTTCTTATTCAGATATATTCAACCTATTATTATTCAATGTTTAATAATTGTTCTAATATGTCACTATAATATGTTTATATGCCTATTACATATGGTAAGTGTATATATATTATGAGTATTATTTGCAAAACCAATCTTCTTTCTTCACTCAGAAGTTTGCTATCTCAAGCGGTCTTCTTTCAAAAGTGCACAGTCACTATAGCTCATCATTCTTTTTGTTTTACTTTCTCACTGCACATCCTTCATTGTTCTCGCTGCTGCTAATCTCTCCCTCTCAATTGTCTCAGACAGTCAAAACTTGTTTCTCTTCTTTCAATTACACCATCCAATCTACGATGGCCGTGCCCAACTAGGAATGTGAGTCTCTCGCTCCTTGGGTACTATCTCCCTATAAAACTATCACCTGCACCAGAAAGCACTTTTTAAGCTGTCTCCTGAACCAGTAACCATGAGTAAACCTGAGCCCAAAAAACAAGCCCCAAAACCCTGGATTCCGAAGCCCTGGAGCCCTAATCACACCAGCAGAAGTCCTGCTAGCTGATCCGGAGCCCTTCTCTCCTTCTCCTGAGAAGTGAAGCTCTTTCCACCAAGCCCTATAACCACACTGGTGGAGCTCTTGAACTGTATCACTTAGAGCCAGTGGAGCACAAACAATGCACCTTCATTTAAATCCCCCACACAGCTGATCAAAGTATCTTCCACACCAGAAAATGTGTCTCCATTAATATCCCCCCCACAGTTTCCCCGGAGCCACATCGGATAGCTGGCAGGGAGAAACAAGGAGGAGGAGAAAGAGACCAAGACTTTAAGGAGTTTTCCAGTCCTTTCTTGAACAGAGTCAGCTATGTATTTTGCTCTTATTTCAGCATGTTTCAAACCTACAGCTTTTACAACGAGTGTCCCCAGTGGATCAGATAACAGCAACAATAAATCAAATCAAAGTTATAAGTGATCAGATTGCTTAAATTCTCTCCCTGAATTATTTTTTCTCTCTGAGCCACAAACCTGTTTAAATTCAAAGAGAGGAGGCCAGAGATCCCCCTTCACCATCTTTGCATCTTTGCTGTCTCAAAAACTCAATTTGCAAAACAAGACAGAGAGTGAGAAAGAGGGAAACTCTTGTTCACTGATAGTTTTCAAGAGGAAAGAGGGAAACAGTTTGAGTGGGACTTGGAAATGTTTCCTCTGTTCATGTTTTAAAATTTCTTTGACACAAAGAATCTCCTGTTTCTCCAGCCCAGGAAAAGAGGCCTCCAGCCAGTTTATTAGGGGTTATAAACCTATTCTAAGATATCAACAACAAATACTACTTCATTAATTTCATTAGCTCAAAATTTATAACTTTCTACCTCAAGATCTATATCAAAGATTAGATAATGATGCCTCCAAATCAATTTCTGTAAAATAATGGATTTTTATACAATGATTAATTGATTTATTGTTTTTATTGATTAGTGTGATTAGAGTGTTTAGTGCATATAGTGTGATTACTGATTAGTATAAATGATCAGCGATTCATGTGAACTATTTGATTAGTAAAATTAGTAAAAGTGATTTAGTGAATTTAATTGACCAGTGTGTAATGTAATTAATTAAGTTGTTTGTTGCTTCGCAAAATTATTTGATTAGAGCTATTTGAATAATTGATAAATTGATTATTAAAATTGATTAATTGGTGTGATATTGGTGATACTAATTAAGCAATTTATCTAAAATAACTAATTTATCATCTAATCGTTTAATAATTAATTGTTAAATGACCACTAATTTACTAATTCATTGAATTGATAGAGATTTAATAATGTATCATGTATCAATCTAGTGGATTGATTGATTTTTAGTAATAAGTAACCTTATTTTTGATTTGTTCTCTAACATATCAATTAACATTTATTAATTACCAACATTTATTAAGTAACTGTCTACCTATCACATTAACTAGCTATTGTAATTGTTTAGTGTACTATTATCACTGACCATGCCAGCCAAAAACTCCACAAATTCCAAATCCTCCACTTCCAAACAACAAAAGAATAATATATCTATCAATAACCTCCCAGACTCCTGCACATGTTTCAGATGTCTTGAAACCATCAATGAAAGTGAAAATAACATCAAATGCCACCTATGTGACAATCAAGTCCACCTTGCCTGCTTACACTTAAACAAAAGCCTAGCTGATCTCCTAAAACAATCAGATACATTCCCTTGTCTATGTCCATCATGTTTTCCTAAAGCCCATGTCACACTGCACCAATGGATGCAAAGAGGATGTAAAATGGACAAAAAAGCTTGCCATCCGTTGGAAAATTTGATGCATACATTGTGTACTCACTGCGTACGTCTTTCATATGCTCTATCCATCAAACATCCGTCTACTGCTATTTCATCCACTCAGAAAGTTTTGAGCTGCACAAAACTTTTTGAGTGGATGAACTTTCCACCGTGTACAATCTACATCCGTGACATATAGGGGCAACAAATGTTCTATGTCCGATGTCATCCATTACACGTCTGATGTATCCTCTCGGCATCCTCTGGCCATCCACGCAACTCACATCCGCTGCAGCTGAAAACAGAAAGAGGGAGGAAACAAAAGGTACGAGAAGTGGTCAGAGAAGTGGTGCAGGCCATAATCGAAGAATACGTGGAGGAGCTCCTCCAGTGTCCCACCACTGAAGAAGGCTGGAGTAAAGTTGCAGAGCAGTGGTATCAGAGGCGGAACTTTCCCCACACCATTGGAGCCATAGATGGGAAGCACGTGGCCTGCAAAACTCCATCCAACTCAGGGTCTAATTATTTCAACTACAAGGGCTTCTTCAGCATCATCCTCTTTGCCATGGTTGATGCTGACTACAAATTCATCTACATCGATGCTTCAGGCAACGGGTCAGTTTCAGATGCCCAGATATACAATGCCAGTGACGTCAAGGATGGGCTGGAACGCAACCTCATCATGGGTTTCCCAGATCCAGACCTCCTGCCCAACGACACACAAGATGTGCCCTACTTCATCGTGGGGGATGATGCCTTCTCCCTCAGAACCTACCTCATGAAGCCCTACACTTCCAGATGCCTCACCCGTGAAGAGAGGATTTTCAACTACAGGCTGTCCAGGACAAGACGAGTGGTGGAGAACGCCTTTGACATCCTGGCCAACAAGTTCAAGGTACTTCTCACCACCATGCGGCATCGTCCAGAGACTGTGAGGAACATTGTGGAAGCTTGCTGCATCCTGCACAATCTCATGCGCACCTGCTACCCAGTGTTGCAGAACAGGCTTGTGGACCGCCAACAAGGCAATGGGGACAGGGAGCCTGGTGAATGGAGGCAAGGACTAAACCTGATAGACACTGTGGATGTACAAGGCCCCAACAGAGCTTCACGTGAAGGGAAGAAGCAGCGCACCCTCCTGAAACACTGTTGCAACTCCCCAGCTGGAGCAGTGGAATGGCAAGACAGGATGGTAGATGCTAAATGGATGCTTCCTTGAGCCTGTCTCATCACACTGATGAGATTGTGCCATGTATGTTGAATGGCCCTACAATGAACAGGGCATTAATAAAGAGTTTTGTTTATGTTGAAATGTCTTGATGAATGATTAAATTGTTATTGATAATAAATATATGTAGCAGCTCGGAGGGTGGACCATACAGTCCCACTATGCTTGCACTGGAGGTTTATCTGTCCCACAACTATCCTTACCCATCCCACAACTATACTTATCCCACAGCTATCCTTACCAATCCCACAGCTATCATTACCCATCCCACAGCTATCCATCCCATAGCTATCCTTACCAATCCCACAAGCATGCAAAGGCTTAACCCTTTTTTCAAAATTTTCCCCAACATTTTATTAAGTAAAAAAAATGAACTAAGTGTCTGAAGCAAAGATAACTTTTATTAATAACAAACTGTATGACTTTATTAAAAAGCGAAATGATTCAAGTAGTGTCTTAAGCAAAGATAAAGTGAACAGGTAACAACTCAGTCTCTGGCACTCTTCCCAGTCACTCTGAGGCATGCCCATGGTCTCAGATGTAAAGGGGCCAGGGACTGTGGAGGTGGCTGTGGCTGGAGTGCTGGTCTGAGGCGCCATTGGGGTGTCTGGCCCCAAGAGTACAACAGGAGATGGTGTGTGCAGGAAGCTCTCCGAGAGCTGGCTCAGTCCAGTGAGGTTGAGAGGCACTTCCTCAAGTACCTGGGATGTGAGGCCTAAGACTGATGACAGATGTCCTGAGGAAGGGCTTGGCTGTGGGGTGGAGGAAGGAGGAGTGTAGTGGGGCTGTCAGGTCTGCAGCTGTGTCAGGTGAGGCATCTGTGGCATCTGTGGCATCCGAGGAACCTAGTCTGGACTGGGAAGGGCTGCCTCTGCTGTGGGAAGTCCTGGTAGTGGTAGGCTTGGTAGGCGAAGGGATGTTGAAAGCCATGGAAGGGCTGTGACATTGCCTGGGGTTGAGGAGCAGACCTGGAGTGGGTAGGAGCAGGTTCAGCTGGGTCTGGAGGGTGGTGCAGAAGAGCTGTGATCCTCTCCTTCATCGCCTGGTACTGGGCCTCGGGCATGTCCATGAAGGTCTGGCTCACATACGTGATGAAGGGCTTGTGGTTAGAGGATGGTATGTCAAAGTGGACCAGCTGGGAGAGGAGATCTGTGCTGGCTTTGATTGTGTCCCTGATCTCCAAGAGGACAGTGTGGCTCTGTCCCTCCGGTCTGCCTCTCTGCCTGATTTCTGTGGAGGTGGAGCTGGGGGTGGGGGTGGATTGGTCTCTGGTGGCTGCCTCTTCTTGCTCCAACTGAGACAGGGGATCCTCCACGTCCTTCAGCACGGGGAGTGCGGCTGTGTGTGGGGGTCTCTGTCGTGGGGCCCTCCAAAGACACCTGCCTGGACAAGGTAGCTGTCTCCTGGCTGGAAGAGGAGTGGCTCTCTTTGAGCTGTATGAGGGAGAGGGTTGACAGAGGGGCTGCTCCTCAGTGGCGGATCTCACCCTGCAGGAAGCTGCACCTGGCCATGACATAGGTCTCCCGGTCAGTGAGCTTGACAGCGGCCTGCCCGGATTTCTTCAGGTGCAGCTTGCCATAACAGGTGTGCATGTGCTTCCACCACCCAAGGAGTACATCTGAAGTGTAGCCCAGGCTCTCTGCCTTCTCTCTCCATGCTGCCTGCTTCCTCTTGGTGTCGCGATAGAGCCTGTGGCCCTTCCTCCACAGGTACTCGTTCTCCCTCAGTCATTCCAGCACCTCCTCCTCATGGTCTTCGGAAATGGAGTACTGTTTCCTCTCCCCCTTCTCCTTGCCTTGCCTCTTCCTCCCTCTGGCAGGGGCTGCAGGGCCTTCAGCAGCAGGGCTTTGATGGCCTTGGGACTGGTCCACCACAGCAGCAGCAGCAGGAGAAGCACCAGCAGCACCAGCAGCACAAGCAGGAGAAGCACCAGCAGCACCAGCAGCACCAGCAGGAGAAGCACCAGTAGCACCAGCAGCAGCAGGAGAAGCACCAGCAGCAGCAACACCAGGAGCAACACCAGCAGCAGCAGAAGAAGCACCAACAGCTTCAGAGTCAGCACCAGGGGGTGGGATGGTGGTTCTGTCCTTGCCAGGGCTGGCAGGAGTAGGCTCAGGCTTCCTCTTCTTCCCCATGGTGTTCTCTCAAGATGTCTCTGGCAGCAGGTCTTTCCTCTGAATGGTGACCTGTTTGCGAGCTGCCTCCTTTTATATCCATGGAGCTTACGCAATTCATCCTCCCCGCATGCGCAGTGAACGCTTTGCATCCACTAGGCATCCGCTATGCATCCTATAGGTGTCCCTGATGCATCTGCATCATCCGCTACACATCCGCTACGTATCCGTTCCTTCCACTACGCGTCTGCTTCGCTGTTGTGTCATCCGCTTCCATCCACTTTCATCCGCTAGGCTTCCTACAAACATCCGCTTTACATCCTGCTACATCCTACCTACATCCGTTCCTTTCCATTGTTGTCCACTCTGTTTATGCAAATTTTGGGCACTTTTGAGAGCGGATAACAACGGATGGAAAATTTGCTCATCCTCTGTGTCCTTTTTTCATATGTTTTGCATCCGTTGGCCAGTGTGACCTAGCCTTAAGCTGAACAAACTGAGTACCCTCTCTGACAGAATTTAAAGCACAGAATCACTCATTCACTCAGTAGAAGAACGCTTCGCAACATGTTTTGAAAGAACTATACAAGCAACCCTAATCTCTCTTGAAAAAAAAAATACAGCACAGATAAGTGATTACTTATCAGCTCAAAATCAAATCCCACAACTACCACAACTACTACCTCAACTACAATCACAACTACAACCAAAAATAACCACCAAACCCCAGTCACAAACAATTACTATCCCATCAAATAATTCCATAAATAATATCCCCTTACTCATAGAGACATCATGAAACATGATCAGAAATGTCCAAATGCCATCTTATTTGGTCTCGAAGACACCAACAAATCAGACGACATCACCAAAATTTGTGATATCATAAGCAACTTAAATACAACAAACATCTTTCCTGAAGCTATCATTGAAATAACCAGAGATGACACTGGGTGCAAATACAATGACAGCTCTGTGGTCCCAAGATTTTGTAGAGTAGTTTGCAAAAATGAGTCCAGCAAGTGCATATGCATTCATACAATAAACGCCATTGTAAAATCTAATCCCACCCATAAAAAACTTCGCTCAAGACCAGACGCATCCATACAGCAAAGAATCCATTCCCGTGAACTCTGTGCAGAACTCAAAACCCGTCTAGACAGTGGAGAGAAGGATCTGTACATTGACTACCATGCTGATTGTATCAAAAATAAGTCACACAACCCACAACTCCACATCCAACCCACCTCATCCAACCCACCATCACTCAAAACTAGGCACGCACACTCCTAACTACCTCAATTCCAACTACAACTTAAATGCAAGCTACTCAATGGCCTTAAATATAAGTGTTGGGGATAACATTGTTCACCCTAACTGGTTTAGGTGAAATAATAACTATGAATCATAGTTAGTGTATGCAGCTTTAACTGTGAAATAGCAATTAAAGGAGTGGCTATGAAAACAATATAAAAGTAGCAAGTCTACAGCTTGCTCGCTCTCTCTGGCTTTGATGATCCCTGATTACTGCTTGGAATCAAGACTGCATTGCTCGAACGGGAGAGACAACAAAGGACTGATTTTTATGTGAACTGACATAGGATATTCTACATGGACTTTGCTAAATGAATACCCCTGAATGGACTGACTACATGGTAAATGAATATTGGACTGTTATTTGACTATGCTATTAACTTATAATGGAATAAAATATATTCTTGATAGCACAAGCGTATCTGTTATTTTTACTGTATGTTAATAAACATACAAGCTTAGCTCACTCATTTATCTGTGTGCCTATCTGACTAACGCTGCACATTCTGTTTAGCTTGTCTACCTAACCCTGGTTGGGGAACCCAGGCTTAACAGCAAGCTACTCAATGCAAGAAGCCTTGTGAATAAAATACCTCAATTTCTCCTCTTATTAATATGACATCCTAAATTTGACATCACATTTGTCTGTGAAACATGGCTCAACCCATCACTCCCTGACTCCATAACCACAGTAAGAGACTATCATGTTTACTGATCAAATCATGAAATCCATAGGGGAGGTGGTGTTGCTATCTTCTATAAAAGGTCCTTACATCTAAAAAACATCCAAGTTACCCAGGAGTTTGCTATCCCTGAGACCATCGTCTGTGAACTGTCCTTAAATATCACATTTCGATTCTTACTATGTTACAGAGCCCCTGATTATGACATCGAACATGTACACAAACTAAATTCACTTCTAACATGGCAACCTCCTGCCCACACACTTTTATCTTTCCTGGTGACTTCAATCTACCTCACATTAACTGGACTCTAAACGAATGTTAAACTGAACCCATACATGCAACCTTCTACAATGCTGTAACAAACCTGGGACTGGAACAACTAGTAACCAACAATACTAGACTTAACTGCCTCGATCTCATCTTCTGCAATAGTTTGAATTTAATTTATGGAATATAAATTAAAGAACCCTTTTCCAACAGTGACCACAGCATGATTGACTTTTGTCTCAACATACATCTGCACAAAAATCAACACAATGATATGATCCCCAATTATAACTTCAAAAAAGGCAACTATGATCTTTTAGACAACGATCTCTCATCCTTTGATTGGCAGTTTCTATTCACTGGATGCAATACTGTTGAAGACCATTACAACATCTTTTTACTTGAAGTCAAAAGAGTCATCAAACTATATGTACCAATAACAACTCCAAAAACCAGAAAAAACAGATTACCCATAACAATAAGGAAGCTTCAATCCAAAAAGAAATCACTTTGGTGGAGAAACAAATCTGGTCACGTTGCCAACTTCAAAAACCGATACAAAAATTTATGCCACCAGATAAAAACTGAATGCACCAATTATCACATTAAACAAGAGGAAAACCTTTTATGTACCAATTCCACCCGAGCTTTCTACAATTTTGTGAACAACAAACTAAAAGACTCAAGGTCCATCCTACCCCTGAAAGAATCTAATGGTAAAGACTGCAGTTACGACACCATTAAAGCCAACCTGTTTCACACATTGTTTTGGCTCAATATTTGAAGACAGCAATGGATCATGCCCAGTACTTCCTAGTCGAACCACAGACAACGACAATGATCTAATACATATTGATTTCACAGAAGACAATGTTGAAAAAGCACTACGCAATCTAAAATCATCTCTATCTATTGGACTGGTTAGAATATGTACCCACATCTTAAAAAGGCTATCCACTGCAATAGCCAAACCTCTGAGCGTAATCTTTGAAGACTCTTTCAGGACCAGCTCCTTGCCTAACCTATGGTCACAAGCCACAGTCATCCCCATCTTCAAAAAGGGAGACCCCAGCCTAGTTGAAAATTACAGACCAATTTCTTTATGCTGCATCACTTGTATAGTCATGGAATCAATTATTAACCAATTCATTATCCTCCACTTACAGACAGACAACCTACTCTCCAACAAACAATTTGGTTTCCGAAGAAAACTAGCCTGTAATCTGCAACTCGTAACACTGCAAAAACATATGGACTACACAACCTGATTAGGGCAAAGAAATAGACGCAATCTACATAGACTTCTGTAAAAAACGCAATCTAGATAGACTTTTGATTCAGTGGTACATGACAAATTACTCCTAAAACTAAAATCTTATGGTATCTCTAGACAACTGCATAACTGGATAGAAGCATTCCTGTCAAATAGACAACAAACGGTCAAAATTGGAGTGTCCTATCAAATTCTGTACCTGTCAACAGTGGTGTCTCCCAAGGCAGTGTTCTAGGACCAACTCTCTTCATCCTCTACATAAATGACCTCTGTGATCATATTAAGAGCAACTGAGTTCTTTTTGCTGGTGATATAAAGCTGTTCAATACCACAAACAATACTGCTACTCTTCAAAAAGACCTCAACTATGTATCAGAATGGTCAAACAAATGACAACTTAAAATCTCAACAAATAAATGCTCTGTCTTATATATTGGCAAAAAAAATCAGAAAGTAAAACACAGGCTGAATAGTCAAGACCTTGTTGATGATCCAAACTCTGTCAAGGATCTTGGAGTACTCATCTCTAATGATGTAAGTGCTAGAGCCCACTGTAACTACATAACCAAAAAAGCATTAAGGGTGGTTAACCTAATCCTACATACCTTTTTCTCTGTTAATATCACACTAATAACTACAGCATGCAAAACATTTGCTTGACCAATACTTGAATACAGCTCAACAGTCTGGAACTAACATTACGTATCTGATATTAGCACAGTTGAGAAAGTCCAGAAATATTTCACAAGAAGAGTTCTCCACTTCTCTACTCATTGCAGAATACCTTATGCTACCAGACTTGAAATTGTACACCTAGAAAACCTAGAACTATGTTGCCTTTGGTCCAATTTAAGTGTAGTATATAAAATCATACATTGCAATGTCCTACCTGTCAATGAATACTTCATAACAACACAAGAGCAAACAATAGATACAAACTCAAGGTTAATCGCACCAAACTTGATTGCAGGAAATACGATTTTAGCAACAGAGTAATCAATGTCTGGAATACTCTTCCTGACTGTGGTTTCTTCCCCAAGCCCCCAAAACTTTAACCTTAGATTGTCTACTATCGACCTCACCCTTTTCCTAAGAGGTCTGTAGGGGCATGCATAAGTGCCTACCATCCCTGTCCTATTGTTTCTTTTATTTTTCTTATATGTATCCATGTATTCTTAATTATGTTTTTACTTATACCTATTGTCTTGTAAGCAATTGACAAACCAAATAAAATAAATAAAAATTAAAAATTAAAAAAAATCCACAAATACAAAAAGGAGGGACAGTGTCGCCTCTTCTTTCTCTCCCCCATCTATAGCCTGTCAGTCTCTCAGCACAACAGTCAATCACTCAATCCACCATGAATGCTCCTACTGCCAAATCCTCTGCCTGCTTTAATCTCTCAGTTCAGAGCCTCTCTCTTCTTTTGCTGTAACAGATCTCCTATTCAGGTACTTTCCTTTTGTCTCACTTTTCCACTGCTAGTCTCATTGCTTTCCACTCTTTGCTTCCTTCATTGGTCAGTCAGGCAGTTACATCTCTCATCTGATCATGAAGATCATCCTCTTTTGTGCCAGTTTTCGGGATTTCTTCTTACAGCATCGGGAAGTTGCAACTCTACCTGGCACCTCCGTATCTTCTTCTCTCTATTGCCAGTCCCTCCAGGAACTGACTTCGCCTCTATGGGCTGCTGATCACAAAACTTTGGGCATTCAGAATGGTGCTCCGTTCCCCTGCTCCACTTCAATGTGGTGCCACAACTGGAAGCCTCAATCTTTTTTTTTTTTTTTAATGAAAGGTTGAGGCTCACTCATATGAGTGCTGTAGGACCAGTCTCTCCGACCTTCAAAAAATAAGTATAGACTCTTGAAACCATTGTATTTCAAAAGGAATCTTTTATTTCAAGAGATGTATAAGCAGGTCAAAATTCAAAGCAGGATCTGAGGCCTCTAGATAACTATGATAACTGGTTGGATAACAAATGATTGTTTTGGTCTGGTGTTTTAGGATTGGTTCTGCTAAGAATAGTTGTTTGGATGCCGCTTGGCATTCCATCATCCAGTTAAGGGGTTGCCTTGGCTTCAGTTCCACCACATTCATTTTTAACAAGCTTGTAATGGGGAGGGCAATATTCACAAAAGCCAGAATGAACTGACAGTAAAAGTTTACAAAATCCAGGAAACTTTTAGTTATTTGAGGGTTTGGAGCAGCTCCCAATCGATAATGGCTTTTACTTTTTGCAGATCCATCTCTGTTCCCTTGTGGGATATTCCATACCCCAGGTAGTCAATTTTTTCATGGTGGAATTCACATTTAGAGAGTTTTGCATATAGTATGGCATTTTGGAGTTTCGTGAGAACTGCCCAGACTAATTTTATATGCTCTTTTTTTTTTAGTGTAAATTAAAATGTCACCAAGATAAACTAGGACCCTTTGTACAAATGTTCATGGAACACCCCATTAATTAGTTGTATAAATATAGCAGGGGCTCCTTGTAATCTGAAAGGGAGTACTTTAAACAGGTAGCATCCCAGTGGGGTGTTAAAAGCCATTTTCCACTCATCCCCTTTCCTAATTCTGATGTGGTAATATGCCTCTTGAAAATCTAACTTTGAAAAAAAACATTTCCTTTAGAAGGGTGGGCCAGCATGTCCTTCATAAGGGGGAATGGGTACATATTTTCCATGCTGATTGTCTTCAGTTTTCTGAAATCTACGCAGTGACATAGGGTGCCATTGTTCTTTTTGTGGAATAAGACTGGGACTGCTATTTTCGGTCAGGTGGGTTCGATAAAACCCCTTTTTAGATTTTTTTCCGATAAACACTCTGAGTTCATCTAGTTCTCTAGGAGATATGAAGTACATTTTCAGTTTTGGAAGTTTAGCCCCCAGTAGGATCTCAATGGCACTATCCATGGGGTGATGAGGTGGGAGTTGATCAGATGCCTCCTTGCTAAATATTTTGGCCAAATCCTAATATTCTTTGGGGATGCTAATGGGATCAGCAGGTTGGCTGGCCATGGCTGTTTTCCTGTTCTCTTTTTCTCCTTCCTCTGGGATGTTTGCAAATGTTACATGTTTCTGGAATTGTACAGTTCCTCTCTTCCAGTTTATTTTAGGGTTCCTTTTCCATAGCCATGTGAGTCCTAGGACTAGTGGTCCTTCCATTCTCGGGACTACAATGAACGTGATGGTCTCACTATGGTCCCCCAGTTTTATTTATAATGGTTCTGTAGCAAAACTTGCAGGCTCCTCCCCCTCATTATATTTCCATCTAATTGGCAGAAAGTGATGGGGTTTTCCATTCTCCTTAGATGAATCCCCAACCTCCCTACCAGGATTAGGTTGATTAAGCACTGAGTGCATCCTGAGTTCAGTAATGCTGTTACTTCCTCCCACTTCCTTCGGCTGGGGATAATCAGTCTTAGAGGTAGGGTGAGCATTTGATTGGGTCTCTTAGAGAGTGGGTCATCTTCTAGATCACTTTTGGATTGGTTCAGGTTTTATCAGGGCACCGGAGTTTCTTTCTCTGGGTTTGGAGGGGAATGGAACCCCACAGCTTCTTGGCTTCTCAGTGCAGTTTCTTTTCCTTGGGGGTTGGGTTTTGCATGTTTCCCCCCTGATGGGCGATCAGGCTTTCTGGCGGGTTTTGAATAGCACTCTGCTGCATGGTGCCCCTCTTTCCCACACTTAAAACAGCCAAATGACCCCTCCATGGCAGTTAGGAGTTTGAATGACTCCTGCTTCCCCTGGTGGGGATCTTCTCCAAGCCCTGCCAGTACGGAACTGATTTTGGGTCATGTCGATCTCTGTCTCCTCTGCCACCAGGTACCATTCATGTGAGTGGCTCGGGGCCCCGTGGGCCAGCCAGCCAGTGTACATGTAAATGGCCCTGCTTTACGACCCTAATGTGGTTGTGGGCTCTGCAATCAATGAGGGGGTCTTCGAAGTGTTGATGTAGGGCTGTCATGAATCAATCAAGATTCCACACCTCTGGAGCATGGACATTGCGGAGGGTCACCATCTGGGTACTGCCCCTTCTAGGTCTAGGATGATGACTTGCACTCATGCTTCCTGGGTTGGGAAGTTCCACCCATATTCTTGCATATAGATTAGGACTTGAGCAAGGAAAAACCCTGACTTCTGGGGGTCTCTGTCAAATCTTTGTCTTCAGTTGTTGGCCAGGATTAATCCTCTGCTCTGGAATGGCAGTAGGTTTGGTACTGGCATGGCTGTTGGTCCTCTGGCTTGGTTGGTTATTCGATCAGCCTTAGCTGGATCAGGGATGACAGCTTGGGCTCCCTCAGTTGTTGGTTCACTCACTCTCCTTTGTTTGGCGACCTGGTTCCTCTCAGCCATTGAGGTTTTCCAGTGCTTCTTCTACAAAGTGGTTTATATAGTGCTTCAATCTATTATCCACCAGTGGTTCCTCGACCAGCTCTTCCTGATTGAAAAAGGCTTCCAGTTCTATTTTCCACCCAGGTTTACGGCCACCGCAGGTAAGGATTACTCCCCTGGTTCTTCCATCCCAGCTGTCCCTTTTCCCCAACCAATAGACCATTGGAGCTGGTGTCGGCTGGGCAGTTGTTGAGGTTTCTCCCAGTACTCAGCTTCCCTTTGTTCATTGCTTTGTTCGGAGATTGTTCCAGGGTCCCCTTGGTAGAGTAAACTTTGGGGGGAGGGAATTGCAGTGTTTGTTTTATGTTAGGACCAGCCTCTCTGCCCTTCAAAAAATAAGTATAGACTCTTCAAACCACTGTATTTCAAAAAGGAATATCTTATTTTAAGAGAGGTATAAACAGGTCAAAATTCAAAGCAGAATCTGAGGCCCCTCAGGGCATGCAACTATGATAAAGGGAATTAAAAACCAGTGTGGATTCCACCAATCCGCAGGTGTGAAGATGTTTATTTTACCAGAGCCTCTGGGAAAGCAGATAAGGAAAGATTCCCAGGGCTATCCTCTGGTGCTGTAATCCACATGGCCCCTTGTCTCCACGCATCTCCTGAAGAGGTGAGAATTTTCCAGGCATCTGGAAATGATTGTAAATCGTATAAAAGTTTATACAAAAGGCAACGTAAGAAATAGGATATTTAGGATACATAGAGAGGCAAAGTTTATGTTTATGTTTATGATACATGTTTATGAACACAAAACATATATAAACACTGAAACCTGTTAAATACTGATGGACTTGTATCAGTCAAATTATTTTGTAAATTTATATTACAATATTTTTTCTAGCATAAATATCATAAACAACATCCACCAGACAAAATTAATAATCATTGTGGGGGATGACACTTTCTCCCTCAAAACCTACCTCATGAAGCCCTACACTTCCAGATGCCTCACCCGTGAAGAGAGGATCTTCAACTACAGGCTGTCCAGGGCAAGGCTGGTGGTGGAGAACGCCTTTGGCATCCTGGCCAACAGGTTCCAGGTACTTCTCACCACCATGCAGCATCGCCCAGAGACCGTGAGGAAGATTGTGGAAGCTTGCTGCATCCTGCACAATCTCATGCGCACCCACTACCCAGTTTTGCAGAACAGGCTCGTGGACCTCCAACAAGGCAATGGGGACATGGAGCCTGGTGAATGGAGGCAAGGGCGAAACCTGATAGACACTGTGGATGTGCAAGGCCCCAACAGAGCTGCACGTGAATGGAAGAAGCAGCGCAACCTCCTGAAACACTGTTGCAACTCCCCAGCTGGAGCAGTGGAGTGGCAAGACAGGATGATAGATGCTTAATGGATGCTTCCTTCAGCCTGTCTCATCACACTGATGAGATTGGGCCATGTATGTTGAGTGGCCCTACAATCAGCAGGGCATTTAATAAAGAGTTGTGTTTATGTTGAAATGTGTGGATCAATGATTACATTGTTATTGATAATAAAGGGCCAAAGATGTGGCACCTGGGAGGGTGGACCATACAGTCCCACTATGCTTGCACTGGAGTCTTATCTATCCCACAGCTATTACCCATACCAAAGGTATCCCTGCCCATCCCACAGCTATTACTCATCCCAAAGGTATCCCTGCCCATCCCACAGCTATTACTCATCCCAAAGGTATCCCTGCCCATCCCATTGCTATCCTTACTCATCCCACAAGCATGCAAAGGCTTAAACCATTTCTAAAAGTTTCCACCAAGACTTTATTTAATAAAATAAATGAAGCAAATCTGTGAAGCAAAGATAATCTTTATTAATAACAAGCTGTAAAAGAAAAATGACCCAAGTCAAGTGTCCAAAGCAAAGATAAAGTCAACAGATAGCCACCCAGTCTCTGGCACTCTTCTTGGTCACTCTGAGGCATGCCCAGTCTCAGGGGTGAAGGGTCCAGGTGCTGTGGAGGTGGCTTCTGCTGGAGTGCTGGTCTGAGGCACCATTGGGGTGCCTGGCCCCGAGAGGACAACAGGGGACAGTGTGTGGAGGAAGCTCTCAGAGAGCTGGCTCAGTCCTGTGATGTTGAGAGCCCCTTCCTCCAGGACATGAGGTGTCAGCCCCAATACCGATGACAGATGTTCTGAGGCCGGGCTTGGCTGTGGGGTGGAGGAAGGAACAGTGTAGTGGGGATGTCTGGTATGCAGCTGTGCGAGGTGAGGCATGGGTGGCATCTGTGGTGTGGGTGGCATCTGTGGCGTGGGTGGCATTTGTGGTGTGGCTGGCATCGGTGGCGTGGGTGGCATCGATGGTATCGATGGCATCAGTGGCATCGGTGTCACCGGTGTCACCGGTGGCACCGGTGGCACCGGTGGCATACAATGTACCTGTGCCTGGACCGGTAAGGGCTGCCTGTGCTGCTGGACCTCCTGGTAGCCATAGCCTTGGTAGGTGAGGGGCTGTGGAAAGCCTTGGAGGGCAGTGACATCAAAATTCAAAGCAGAATCTGAGGCCCCTCAGGGCATGCAACTATGATAAAGGGAATTAAAAACCCCTTCCTAACAGTCCAGTGTGGATTCCACCAATCCGCAGGTGTGAAGATGTTATTTTACCAGAGCCTCTGGGAAAGCAGATAAGGAAAGATTCCCTGGGCTATCCTCTGGGGCTGTAATCCACATGGCCCCTTGTCTCCATGCATCTCCCGAAGAGATGAGAATTTTCCAGGCATCTGGAGTGCCAGGAAATGGTTGTAAATCGTATAAAAGTTTATACAAAAGGCAACGTAAGAAATAGGATATTTAGGATACATAGAGAGGCAAAGAATTAAATGTATCAAATCCACCACCACCTTTCTTCCACTGAAGAAAGGAAGGTGCATGGATCTGACAGTGGATTTAGGAAAATTAGTCATAATGACTTCATGATATAAATATTCAGCCTTATGTTTTTGTATAGTAATTGCAAATATAATACTTGTAATGCATTCACAACTGCTTCACATGAATGTCCATGCATACAGTCAGAGTTGGATCCTTATAAATCTGCTTCTAAATAGAGAGATTTGTATTAAAAATAAAATTCTTCATCAGAGATGTTTGACATATGTTAACTGTCACTCTCAATAAGTTTTCTTTAGCAAATTAGATAAGTGCTATAAACCTTTTTCTTTTAAAATTTAGTATGGTAATCAATGGATGTTATATTTGGTGCACAGAGCATAGCACCAAGCTGAATTGCAGTAAGAAGAATGAGTCTAAAGCCATCAAAATTTTCTCTTATTCTATGTATTTGTAAACACAGGTATATTCATTTGTTATAATGACTTGTATTCCAGTTGACATGGGAGATAGGGCATTGTACAAATATCTACATCATGTTTATGATAATGAAACATATATAAACACTGAAACCTGTTAAATACTGATGGGCTTGTATCAGTCAAATTATTTTGTAAATTTATATTACAATATTTTTTCTATCATAATTATCATAAATAATATCCACCAGACAAAATTAATTGTGTACTTGTAGTTTGTGGCTTCTCAGTAGCCCCTTAACCACTGTACTGTTTTGCAGATTCTCAACCTTCTAAAGATTGCATCACTAAAATTTTGTAACAGGTTACTAAAGCAGTAATAAAATTTTCCCTACATTTCAAACAAGAAAAAATGTACAAAAACCTTTTATTTGTTTTAACAAAGCAAAAAAAATAGTTTTTTTAAAGTAATATATAACTTAGTGACTATGAGGCCTTATCAGTTCATGTTATGATGCCATGGGACTGCCCATTCTGGTTCTGATATGAAAAATAAATGCTACCCATCATCAGTGTTCCAACCAAACTCTCCATCCCAATTCACCACTTAGAGACAAAGTCCATCAAAGTAAGAATTTATTAGATAAGTCATATTGGCTCATTGGAGAAAACCTGAAGTGATTTTCCCTGCTATATTAAACTCATACACAGTCCCATTACTGATGACCCTCAAGTTACACTATCCAATTCACCTCCATTCTGAATTCCCATCAAGTCCAGTCACTCCCCTCCAAACTCCAGCGATTCGACCTTGAACTCTAGTGAAAAAATGTTGTTGTGGCTATCCTCCCTTCTCACTTCACTCTCATTCCCATAGTTATCCATCCTCCCTTGTAGCAGCCTGAAATCTGATCCAAGATGGATTCTGGACTGACAGGCTGCCTCTCCTCAAGTGATGATAACGTCCTGAAATGAAACCAGTGGCAGGGGTTAAAATCCACACCCATGGCCATTCAAAAGATCTTCACTTATTCTATTAACAAAAAACACAACTCCAAAATGTTTGATCTGGATTAACTGAACAATTGGTCTTTAATTTTTATTAAGAATCTGCATTGTAATATTAAAATCTACTACAAATTAAAATTTTAATAATAAAAAAATAATAATAAATAATAAAATTTAATAATACATTTTAATAAATTTTAATTTTAAGATAAGAAAAGAGAAACGGTACTTCCAACCATCATCACAAGTATAAACAAATTTAACTCTGTTACAACATTAATTAACTTCTAACAATCTTAATCTTTAGTTCATTCAAATATTGTCATATTGATTTGATTTCTCTTGATTTTTTTCTTTGTCCCATTGCAGAGTTTTCTTGGCTTACCCTTTTTTAAAAATATTACCCAGTTTCCTTTTCCAAATCATTATTTTGCCTTATCACTTGTAAATCCACTTTTGGTATCATCTCTATCTTGTCAGATAAAATTTATTCCATATCTGCCATATTTTCAATAGCATTTTTTGATTATATTCTATCCTTAGAGGCAGCCATCAGGACTGACTCTTCTGATATTGTGGCTATTAATTTCTGGCTCCAATTTTTCAGTCTCCTTTAATATTTTGAATATTATAAAATTTTGCATCACTTTGTAGGTCCCAAATAATTAACACAAAAGTAAGCTTGTATTTTTTTTCTTTTGACTAGAGTATTTACTCCCTTCTAGTATTCACTCCTAGTATAAATTATTTTAAATCAAATGACATAATTACTTATATTTGTTTAATCTTGCAAAAAGCAAACCAAACCTTTTTCTCACAAATTGTTTGCTGTTTATAATTAATTCCAAAAATTTATGATAAAAATTTCTATATCCCAAATTTATAGTCCTTTCATAACTTTCGAAGATCAAAATCTTAGTTAGCCTTTTGCTGTTTATTGTTCAAATTCTTTAACTTCTTAAAGTTACGATTAAAATTTTATTTTGTGCATGATAGAAGGCAAATTTACCTAGCATATTATAGTTTGTTGGTTCAAAGATCTCTAATAAGCTTAAAATTAGTCAAAAAGCAATTTCCAAAAGTGATTAAAAAGTGAGACTAATGAATGTAGTATCCTTAAAAGGTGCCAACAGTGGCTACAAGCAAGTTTGGTCTTTTCATAATCTTCCAGGATTCATACCCTGAGAGATCACTGTCTTGCAATCTTCTTGGGGAGCAGCAATTGGAGCCATTAATGTCCCATTCAGATATTTATCTTATACTTGGTCTTTGCCACAGTCATTAGATTTGCTTTTGCAAAGGCATCTTTGGTTCATCATTCCTCCCCAGAAGCCCCAAATTAACTGAACAGTTCTAAACACAAATGCTTTTTCTGTCATTGTTCTTAACTGTTGATCACATATTATTTTGATTTTTTTTTAAAAAAGTTTGAAAGCATAACTTATCTCTTGCCAGTAACATACTATCTGTTGCTTATACACTGTGCACTATAATGGATTAAGAGAGCTGCATTATTAAAATTGTAAATCAATACTAAAGGTGGAAGAAGCTTAAGCCCATGTCACACTGCACCAACAGATGGAAAGAGGATGTAAAATGAAGAGAAACACTTGCCATCCATTGGTTAACGCGATTCATCCGCTCTGTACTCACTGCCTCCATTTTTCATCCACTCTATCCGTCCAGCATCCGTCGACTGAGGTTCCATCCGCTCAAAAAGTTTTGAGCTGCTCAAAACTTTTTGAGCAGAAAATGTATCCAACATGTCCGTTCTGCATCTGCAATGCATACGGGGAACATCCATTCTACATCCATCGTCATCCGTTACGTGTCTGCTATATCCGCTAGGCATCCGCTGCGCATCCGCGCAACTCAAATCCTCTCCAGCAGAAAATGGACACAGGGAGGAAGCAAAACGGACGTGGAACGGACGTGTAGCGTTAGTAGCACGGACAGAGAAAAGATGAAAACGGATGCAGCTCGCAAAGAAAGCATTTAAAATGGAAAAAACGTTCGAAGAGGGGACCTATCTCAGATATTAAGGATGTCTAGAGGATGCCTAGAGGATGCAAAGGGACACCCAGTGGAAAACCTATATTGCCTATGAAAAGGGGGAGGAACTCACCTGGATCTCACTTTCAGTCCAGCAGCCCTGCTGTGCAGACCTCTGCAGCCTTCATCTGGCTCTTGCTCTTCCACAGAATCCATTGATGTCCACCATGGATCATAACACAGTCCTTTTGGTAGCCACCATCGTTCTGCAATAGTGCGAAGCCATCTACAGGCTCTTTCAACGGTTCTACGGGAAGAAAAAGAGGCAGCCAAGAAGTGTCTGGGTCCGAAAATGGATCAGGAGAAGAGCAAAGTATGGATTGTACAACAACCTGATGGTGGAGCTGAGGAACGAAGACCCTCGTGCATTCCAGAACTTCATGAGGGTGCCTCCAGCCATGTTTGATGAAGTTGTGGAGCGGCTGAGACCCAGGTTGACCAAGGCAAACACCAACTTCCGGCCCAGCCTGGACCCTGGGCTCAAGGTGGCGTTCACTCTGCACCACCTGGCCTCAGGGACCACCCACAGGAGCATGCAGTACGGCTGGAGGGTGCCACACAACACCATCAGCATTGTGGTCAGAGAAGTGGTGCAGGCCATCATCGAAGAATACCTGGAGGAGCTCCTCCAGTGCCCCTCCACTGAAAAAGGCTGGAAGAAAGTTGCAGACAGTGGTATCATAAGTGGAACTTCCCCCACACTGTTGGAGCCATAGATGGCAAGCACATGGCCTGCAAAGTGCCAGCCAAGTCGGGGTCCACTTATTTCAACTACAAGGGCTTCTTCAGCATCATCCTCTCCGCCATGGTCGATGCTGACAACAAGTTCATGTACATCGATGCTTCAGGCAATGGGTCATCTTCAGATGCCCAGGTATACAACGCCAGTCACCTCAAGGAGGGGCTGGAACGGAACCTCATCATGGGTTTCCCAGATCCAGACCCCCTGCCCAACGACACACAAGATGTGCCCTACTTCATCGTGGGGGATGACGCCTTCTCCCTCATGAAGCCCTACACTTCCAGATGCCTCATCCGTGAAGAGAGGATCTTCAACTACAGGCTGTCCAGGGCAAGGCGGGTGGTAGAGAACGCCTTTGGCATCCTGGCCGACAGGTTCCAGGTACTTCTCACCACCATGCGGCATTGCCCAGAGACCGTGAGGAACATCAGTGGAAGCTTGCTGCATCCTGCACAATCTCATGCGCACCCGCTACCCAGTGTTGCAGAACAGGCTCGTGGATCTCCAACAAGGCAATGGGGACATGGAGCCTGGTGAATGGAGGCAAGGGTGAAACCTGATAGACACTGTGGATGTGCAAGGCCCCACTGTGGATGTGCAAGGCACGTGAAGGGAAGAAGTAGCGCAACCTCCAGAAACACTGTTGCAACTCCCCAGCTGGAGCAGTGGAGTGGCAAGACAGGATGATAGATGCTTAATGGATGCTTTCTTCAGCCTGTCTCATCACACTGATGAGATTGGGCCATGTATGTTGAGTGGCCCTACAATCAACAGGGAATTTAATAAAGAGTTGTGTTTATGTTGAAATGTGTGGATCAATGATTACATTGTTATTGATAATAAAGGGCCAAAGGTGTGGCACCTGGGAGGGTGGACCATACAGTCCCACTATGCTTGCACTGGAGTCTTATCTATCCCACAGCTATTACCCATCCCAAAGGTATCCCTGCCCATCCCACAGCTATTACCCATCCCAAAGGTATCCCTGCCCATCCCACAGCTATTACCCATCCCAAAGGTATCCCTGCCCATCTCACTGCTATTCTTACTCATCCCACAAGCATGCAAAGGCTTAAACCATTTCTAAAAGTTTCCACCAAGACTTTCCAGGTGCTGTGGAGGTGGCTTCTGCTGGAGTGCTGGTCTGAGGTGTCATTGGGGTGCCTGGCTCCGAGAGGACAACAAGGGACGGTGTGTGGAGGAAGCTCTCAGAGAGCTGGCTCAGTCCTGTGATGTTGAGAGCCCCTTCCTCCAGGACATGAGGTGTCAGCCCCAATACCAATGACAGATGTTCTGAGGCCGGGCTTGGCTGTGGGGTGGAGGAAGGAGCAGTGTAGTGGGGATGTCTGGTCTGCAGCTGAGCGAGATGAGGCGTGGGTGGCATCTGTAGCATGGCTGGCATCTGTGGTGTGGCTGGCAGCTGTGGCGTGACTGGCATCGGTGGCATTGGTGGCACCAGTGGCGCCGGTGGTGTACGATGTACCTGTGCCTGGACTGGTAAGGGCTGCCTGTGCTGCTGGACCTCCTGGTAGCCGTAGCCTTGGTAGGTGAGGGCCTGTGGAAAGCCTTGGAAGGGCAGTGACATCACCTGGGGTGGAGGAGCAGGCCTGGACTGGGTGGGAGCAGGTTCAGCTGGGTCTGGAGGGTTGTGAAGAAGACCGGTGATCCTGTCCTTTATCACCTGGTACTGTGATTCTGACATGTTCATGAGGGTCTGGTTGATGTAGGTGAGGAAGGGCTTGCGGTTGGAGGATGGGACGTCGGTGTGTACCAGCTGAGAGAGGAGATCTACGCTGCTTCTGATGGTGTCCCTGATCTCCAGCAGGACAGTGTGGCTCTGCCCCTCCGGTCTGCCTCTCTGCCTTTCTGTGGAGGTGGAGCTGGGGGTGAATGTGGGTTGGCCTGTGGTGGAAGTACCCTCTCCTTGCTCCCATTGCATCAGGGGGTACTCCACCCGCTCCACCATGGGTAGTGCAGCTGTCAGGGGGGTCCCTGTCATGGCACGCTCCACAGATACCTGCCTGGACACAGGAGCTGACTCTTTGCCAGAAGAGGACTGGCTCTCAGCGGGCTGCCTGAGAGGGTTGTGAGAGGGGTTGCTCCTCAGTGGCGGATCTCACCCTCCAGTAAGCTGCACTTGGCCATCACGTAGTTCTCTCGGTCCGTCAGCTTGACCATGGCCTGGCCATATTTCTTGAGGTGCAGCTTCCTGTACCAGGTGTGCATGTGCTTCCACCAGCCGAGGAGCATCTCCGAAGTGTAGCCCATGGGTAGTGCAGCTGTCAGGGGGGTCCCTGTCGTGGCACGCTCCACAGATACCTGCCTGGACACAGGAGCTGACTCTTTGCCAGAAGAGGACTGGCTCTCAGCGGGCTGCCTGAGAGGGTTGTGAGAGGGGTTGCTCCTCGGTGGTGGACCTCATCCTCCAAGAAGCTGCACTTGGACATCATTTAGATCTCCCGGTCGGTGAGCTTGACCGCAGCCTGGCCATATTTCTTGAGGTGCAGCTTCCCGTACCAGGTGTGCATGTGCTTCCACCAGCCGAGGAGCATCTCTGAAGTGTAGCCCAGGCTCTCTGCCTTCTCTCTCCAAGCAGCCTGCTTCCTCTTGGTGTCTCGATAGAGTCTGTGTCCCTTCCACCATAGATACTCGTTCTTCCTCAGCCATTCCAGCACCTCATCCTCATGTTCCTCTTCAATGGAGTATTGCCTCCTCTCCCGTTCACGCGTCTGCCTCTTCCTCTCTCTGGCAGGGCCATATTCTGCCCTCATCAAAGGGGCTTCGAGGTTGTAGGCCTGGTCCTCCACAACACCACCACCACCAGCAGCAACAACAACAGTAGCAGCAAAAGCAGGACCAGCAGCAGCAGCAGCAGCAGCATAGTAAGCACCAGCAGCGCCAGCAGGACCAGCAGGACCAGGATCAGCAGCAGCAGAGTAAGCACCAGCAGAAGCACCAGCACCAGGAGCAGTGCCAGCAGAGTAAGCACCAGTAGAAGCCCCAGCACCAGGAGCAGCGCCAGCAGAAGCTCCAGCACCAGAAGACTCAGCCCCAGCAGCAGAAGCCCCAGCAGAAGCAGAGTCAGGGCCAGGGGGTGGGGTGGTAGCCCTGTCCCTCTTGCCAGGGCTGGCAGCAGAAGGCAGAGGCTTCCTCTTCTTCCCCATGGTTGTTGGGTTGTTGGATTGCTGGCTGGCTGGCTGGCTGGAGCTGTGTCTGGCAGTAGGTCTTTCCTCTGAATGGTGACCTGCTTGCGAACTGCTTCCCTATATCCGCGGGGCTGACGCAATACATCCTCCCCGCATGCGCAGTGAACACTGTGCATCTGCTAGGCTTCCGCTAGGCTTCTGCTCTGCATCCACTTCATCCGCTCGGCATCCGCTCTGCATCCGCTCCTTCCGCTGCACGTCCTCTTCGCTGTGCTCCCCCGGAAGCCCTGCGGATGTGCCATCTGCTCCCTTCCACTTCCATCCACTAGTCTTCTGTGGAGCATCCACTTTCCATCCCCTCTACATCCTCCCCCCGTCCATTCCTTTCCGTTGTTGTCCACTCTGGTCATGCAAATTCGGGGCACTTTTGAGAGCGGATAACAATGGATAAAACATTTTCTTGTCCGCTGTGTCCTTTTTACAAACGTTTTGCATCCGTCGGCCAGTGTGACAGGCCCTTAAGGCAGCGGAAGCTATAAATCTCTTCCAAAGAGCAGAGAGGGCAACCAATGATCTTCTGAGCAATGACGTTAACTCTCTGGAGTGCCATCCTATCTGCCATTTTGCAATTGGCAGAGGTGCAGTAAGTTAAGATACTCACTATGATGCAGCAGCAAAAGGTCACCAGCAGTTTTTTATTCAGTTGTTGTTTTCTGAGAAGTCTCAGGTAGTATGATCTCTGCTGGGCGCTTTTGACCAGTACTGCAATGTGAGGTCAGGTCCTCTTTTATGGTAACACCCAGAAAGTTAAAATTGGCCACTTGCTCCACTCAGTCTCCATTGATAAGCAAGGGCTGGATGTCTGATCTGTTCCTTCTATAGTCTACTATAAGCTCCTTGGTCTTGTTGGTGTTGAGGACCAAGTTATTGTCTCCACACCATGAAAGCAACCAGTCCACCTCATCTCAATCGGCAGACTCATTTCCCCCCCACAAGAGATGAGTCCCACCACTGTTGTATCATCTGCAAATTTAATAGTATTACTAACATGAGTGGGAATGCAGTCATGCACATAAAGAATATAGACTAAGGGAGTCAACAGACAATCTTCTGGTGTACCAATGTTAAGAATAAGGGCTGAAAAGATATGATTACTAAATCTGACCCTCTGTGAGCCAGGAAATCCATAATCCAGAGGCAGATTGAATAAGAAAGTCCAGGGTCCAGAAGTCACTAGTCTATGTGGAAGAATTGTGTTTATACAGAACTAAAATCTACAAAAAGCATCCTCACATAGCTCCCCTACTGTTCTAGATGAGTCAGAGCAGTGTGAAGAGTGATGGCTATAGCATCCTCTGTAGATCTATTTCTTCTATTTGCAAACTGCTGTTTATCAAATGTATGCGGAAGACCAGAAATATTGTGCCAGCAGACCAAATTCTCAAAGCACTTCATGATGATAGGAATGAGTGCCACTGGTCTATAATTGTTGAAGTTATTGATAGGGAAATTCTTTGGCAGCAGAACAATGGTGGAAGCCTTCAAACAAGGTGGAAGAATGGACTGGGATAAAGACCGATTGAAAATCCTGATAAAGACTCCAGCCAATTGATCAGCACAATCTTTAAGTACTTGGCCAGAGATACCATCAGGACCAGCAACCTTTCTAGGGTCCATCATCCTCAGAATGCTCCTTACCTCCTCTTCCTCCACAATGAAGTGGGGGCTACAATTGACTGATGGCTGTATTTTAGCTGTCTCTGATGTCTCCACTCCCAAGCAAGCAAAGAAATTATTCAGTTCCTCTACCAATGAAGTATCCCCTTCAGCAGGGATGATATTGGTTGGTTGATGGTTGATAATTTGTTGAATCCCTCATCACACCTGCCTCATGTTATTGCTATCAAAATTATCCTCAATCTTCCTCTTATAATCAGTCTTGGCCCTCCGAATACCTTTTTTCAGATTAGCTCTGGCAACACTGTATCTTGGCCCTAAAGGCTTTGGTCCTGTTATGCAAGAGGCGCTGGACTTGCTTGGTCATCCAGGGTTTCCGATTGGGATATGTCATAATATGTTTATCCACAGTGATAGTATCTGTGCAGTGTTTGATATAGCACAGAACAGTTGCAGTGTACTCCTCTAGGTCAGGGTGGAAAAATATGTCCCAATTTGTGTTCTCCATTGTGGTAGAGATTGCATCCAGGATTGGATTATCAGTCACTGCTTGCTGATTGTACTGAGTCGGTCAGATCTTTGAGGACACTCCTCCCTGTTTTAAAGATATCCCAGAAATGGACTCAGTCAGCTAGCTGGACTACATGTTAATTTTTGCTCCTAAAAGAATTCAAATTCAAATCAAATTAATTGGAAAATTAAGGAAAAAATAACCAATTCTGAATACTATCTCAACTGAGGACTGGTCTACTCATTTGACAGCTGTCAAAGATAGTGCGGTTGGGGCTTTGGCCCAGCCTGTCAGACAGTGGATCAGCTGAGGGCTGATATACAAAGTGTAGAGGTATTTCAGCGGGAGGTGTGTAGAAATCCATCCACACCGTTCATCCTGCATTTTGGCTTGGGAAGGCTTAAGTGGCTTAAAACGGCTGCCAAAGAAGCCTTTTTTACTGCAGCATTTAACGGGGGCAGAAGACAGAGGAAAATCCATTTGACAGCCTAGAAGGTTTATTGGGGAGATGTGCAGACAGTATAGTGCAGACAGTGTAAAGCTGCGGTGGTTATCCTTTGAAGGCTCCAGTTGCAGCATTGGAAATGAAAATGGTGGACTTACCACAAAATGCTAGCCGTATGATTAGGAGAGCTGAGGAGAGCTTGGAGGCTGTCACTCAGTCCAGCAGCTCCAGACCAGTTGCATCCATCTAATAGCCCAAAGTCAAGGGATAGAGCTGCAGGGGCTGGAAAGAGCTCCAAGGCAGCTGAGCGGGATGAGCGGCGAAAAGACAAAGCACTGGACAAATTATGAGTTAAGGGACAAGAAGCTGCCCAGAAGAGTTCAGAAATGGCACCCAACAGCACAGATTCCCACCTAAATAAGGAGCGACCGTTAAGCCCCTGTCACACTGCACCAATGGATGCAAAGAGGATGTAAAATGGACAAAAAACCTTGCCATCTGTTGGAAAACGCGATGTACTCACTGCCTCCGTTTTGCGACCTCTCTATCCGTCCAGCATCCATTTATGTACGTTTCATCCGCTCCAAAAGTTTTGGGCTGCCTAAAACTTTTGCGCGGAAAATGTATCCAATTCGTCCGTTCTGCATCCGCGACACATCCGCTACGCATCCGTTACGCATCCGTTAGGCATCCGCTATATCTGCTAGGTATCCGCTGCGCATACACGCAACTCCATCCGCCCGGATGCAGGGAGGAAGCGGAACGGACGTGGAACGGATGCAGAACAGATGCAGAACGGATGCAGCATGGAAACAAAGCATTTAAAACGGAAAGAACGTCTGCAGAGGGGACTTATCTTGGATATTAAGGATGCCTAGAGGATTGACTAGAGGATGCCTAGAGGATACCTAGAGGATGCCTAGAGGATGCAAAGGGAACCTATACTGCCTATAAAAAGGGGGAGCAACTCGTCTGCATCTCACTTTCAGCCCAGCAGCCCAGCTGTGCAGACCTCTGCAGCATTCATCTGACTCTTCCTCATCCACAGCATCCAGTCATGTCCACCATGGATTGCGACAAAATCCTTTTGGCAGCCAACATCCTTCTGCAACACTGCGAAACCATCTACAGTCTCTGCGAACTCTACTACGGGAAGAAAAGGAGGCACCCAAAAAAAGTCTGGGTCCAAAGATGGTTAGCCAGAAGAGCAGAGTACGGACTGTACAACAAGCTGATGGTGGAGCTGAGGAACGAAGACACTCGGGCATTCCAGAACTTCATGAGGATGCCTCCAGCCATGTTTGACGAAGTTGTGCAGTGCCTGACACCCAGGTTGATCAAGACAAACACCAACTTCCCACCCAGCCTGGAACCTGGGCTCAAGGTGGCACTCACTCTGCACCACTTGGTCTCAGGGACCACCTACAGGAGCATGCAGTACGGCTGGAGGGTGCCACCCAGCACCATTAGCTTTGTGGTCACGGAAGTGGTGCAGGCCATCATCGAAGAATACCTAGAGGAGCTCCCCCAGTGCCCCTCCACTGAAGAAGGATGGAAGAAAGTTGCAGAGCAGTGGTATCAGAAGTGGAACTTCCCCCACACTGTTGGAGCCATAGATGGCAAGCATGTGGCCTATAAAGTGCCAGCCAAGTCGGGTTCCACTTATCACAACTACAAGGGCTTCTTCAGCATCATCCTCTTCGCCATGGTCGATGCTGACTACAAGTTCATGTACATCGATGTTTCAGGCAACGGCTCATCTTCAGATGCCCAGGTATACAACCACAGTCACCTCAAGGAGGGGCTGGAAAGCAACCTCATGCTGGGCTTCCCAGATCCAGACCCGCTGCCCAACGACACGCAAGATGTGCCCTACTTCATCGTGAGGGATGACGCCTTTTCCCTCACAACCTACCTCATGAAGCCCTACACCTCCAAATACCTCACCCGTGAAGAGAGGATCTTCAACTACAGGCTGTCCAGGGCAAGGCGGGTGGTGGAGAACGCCTTTGGCATCCTGGCCAACAGGTTCCAGGTACTTCTCACCTACATGCAGCATTGCCCACAGACCATGAGGAGGATCGTGGAAGCTTGCTGCATCCTGCACAATCTCATGCGCGACCCGCTACCCAGTCTTGCAGAACAGGCTCATGGACCTCCAGCAAGGCAATAGGGACATGGAGCCTGGGGAATGGAGGCAAGGGCAAAACCTGATTGACACTGAGGATGTGCAAGGGCCCAACAGAGTCTCATGTGAGGTGAAGAAGCAGCGCAACCTCCTGAAACACTGGTGCAACTCCCCAGCTGAAGCGGTGGAGTGGCAAGACAGGAAGGTAGATGCTTAATGGATGCTTCCTTCAGCCTGTCTCATCACACTGATGAGATTGGCCCATGTATGTTGGGTGTGCCTACAATGAACAGGGCATTTAATAAAGAGTTGTGTTTATGTTGACATGTGTGGATCAATACTTACATTGTAATTGATAATGAAGGGCCATAGGGGTGGCACCTGGGAGGGTGGACCATACAGTCCCACTATGCTTGCACTGGAGGTTTATCTATCCCACATCTATTATCCATCCCATAGGTATCCCTTCCCATCCCACAGGTATCCCATCCCATCCCACAGGTATCCCTTCCCATCCCACAGGTATCCCTTCCCATCCCACAGCTATCTTAACCCATCCCAAAGATATCACTGCCCATCCCACTGCTATCTTAACCCATCCCACAAGCATGCAAAGGCTAAACCATTTCTAAAAGTTTCCACCAAGACTTTATAGAAAAAAATTAATGAAGCAAGTGTGTGAAACAAAGATAAACTTTATTAATAACAAGCTGTAAAATAAACATGACCCAATTCAAGTGTCCAAATAAAGTCCACAAATATCCAGGCAGCCAGTCTCTGGCACTCCTCTTGGTCACTCAGAGGTGTGTGCCCAGTCTGAGGTGTTAGGGTGCAGGTGCTGTGGAGGTGGGTGCTGCTGCAGTGCTGGTCTGAGGTGTTGTTGGAGTGCCTGGCCCCGAGAGGACAACAGGGGACGGTGTGTTGAGGAAGGTGTCGGACAGCTGGCTCAGCCCCGCGATGCTGAGAGGTCCTTCCTCCATGCCATGGGGTGTCAGCCCCAGTACTGAGCACAGATGTACTGAGGCCGGGCATGGCTGTGGGGTGGAGGAAGGAGCAGTGTAGTGGGGATGTCTGGTCTGCACTGAGCGAGGTGATGCGTGGGTGGCATCTGTGGCATGGCTGGCATCGCTGTCGTGGGTGGCATTATTGTCGTGGTTGGCATCGGTGGCATCATTGGAACCGGTGACAACGGTGTCGCCCGATGACTCTGTGCCTGCATTTGGAAGGGCTGCTGTCTGTGCTGCTGGACCTCCAGGTAGCTGTAGCCCTGGTAGGTGAGGGGCTGTGGGAAGCCTTGGTATGGGAGGGACATCACCAGGGGTGGAGGAGCAGCCCTAGACTGGGGGGGAGCAGGTGCCTCTGGGTCTGGAGGGTTGTTAAGCAGCGTGGTGATCCTCTCCTTCACCACCTGGTACTGGGGATCTGCCATCTCCTTGAGGGTCTGGTTGACATAATTGAGGAAGGGCTTGCGGTTGGAGGAGGAGGAGTCAATGGGGACCAGCTGAGAGAGGAGACCTATGCTGGTGCGGATGGTGTCCCTGATCTCCACCAGGACCTTGTGGCTCTGCCCCTCCTGCGCTCTGGCTCTCTGCCTTACTGTGGAGGCGGAGGTATGGGTGGATGCGACTTCGGCAGCGGTGGACTCGATGCCTCCTTTCTCCCACCGCACCAGGGAGTCCTCCTCGCTCTCCACCACGCTTTTAACACCTGCCCGGGGGTTCTCCGCCATGGCACACTGCACAGATACCTGCATGGAGACAGGGACTGACTCTCAGCCGCCAGAGGACTGGGTCGCAGCAGGCTGCCAGAGAGAGAGGGTAGACAGAGAGGCTCCTGGTGCTCCTCAGTGGTGGATCTCACCCTCCAGTAAGCTGCACCTGGCCATGACGTAGGTCTCTCTGTCCGTCAGCTTAACCCTGGCCTGGCCAGATTTTTTGAGGTGCAGCTTCCCGTACCAGGTGTGCATGTGCTTCCACCAGCCGAGGAGCACATCCAATGTGTAGCCCAGACTCTCTGTCCTCTCTCTCCAAGCAGCCTGCTTCCACTTGGTGTCCCTGTACAGCCGGTGTCCCTTCCGCCACAGATAGTCGTTCTCTCTCAGCCACTCCAGCACCTCATCCTCGTGTGCTTCCTCAATGTAGTACTGCCTCCTCTCCCGTTGTTGCATACGCCTCTTCCTCCCTTTGGCAGGACCAGATGGGCCCTCATCAGAGGGGCTTCCAGTTTGTAGGGGCTGCTCCTCCACACCAACAGCAGCAGCAGCAGCAGCATCACCAGCAGGTTCATAATCATCATCATCAGCAGCAGCAGCAGGATTAGCAGCAGCAGCAGCAGCAGCAGCAAGACCAGGGTCAGCAGCAGCAGAGTAAGCACCAGCAGCAGGGTCAGCAAGACCAGGAGCACAAGCAGAATGAGCAGGACCAGCAGGACCAGCAGGACCAGGAGCAGCTTCAGCAGAGTACGCAGCAGCAGAAGCACCACCGCCAGGAGCAGCTTCAGCAGAGTACGCAGCAGAAACACCACTGCCAGGAGCAGCTATAGCAGAAGCTCCAGCAACAGAAGAGTGAGCCCAAGCAGCAGAAGCCCCAGCAGAAGCAGAGTCAGGGACATGGGGCGGGAGGGTGGCCCTGTTCCTCTTGCCAGGGATGGCGGCAGGTTGCTGAGACTTTTGCTTCTTCCCCATGGTTGTGGGATTGCTAGCTGGCAGGAAGGCTTGCAGGAAGGCTGGCAGGCACCAAGGCTGGCAGGAAGGCTGGCAGGAAGGCTGGCACCAAGGCTGGCAGGAAGGCAGGCACCAAGGCTGGCAGACAAACTGGCTGGCAGGGAGGCTGGAAGGCAGGCTGGCAGCAAGGCTGGCAGGGAGGCTGGAAGGCAGGCTGGCAGCAATGCTGGCAGGGAGACTGGAAGGCAGGCTGCCAGCAAGGCTGGAAGGGAGGCTGGAAGGCAGGCTGCCAGCAAGGCTGGAAGGGAGGCTGGAAGGCAGGCTGGCAGGGAGGCTGCCCAGGAGGCTAGGAGGCAGGCTTGGAGGCAGGCTGGCAGCAAGGCTTGCAGGCAGACATGCAGGCAAGAACTCAAGGTATCCAGCAGCAGGTCTTTCCTCGGAATGCTGGCCACGTGTGACTGCTTCCCTTTATATCCGGGGGGGCTTGCGCAATGCATCCCTCTCCCATGCGCAATTAACGCCAGGCATCCGTTAGGCTTCCGCTGTGCATCCGCTTCATCCGCTGTGCATCCATTCTGCATCCATTGTTTCCGTTCCGCGTCCGCTTTGCTGAGTCCCCCCGGAAGCCCTGCGGTTGCGCCATCCGCTTCCACCCACTGGGCTTCCGTTCCGCATCCACTTTGCATCCGCCCTGAGTCCTCCCCGCGTCCGTGTTATCCGCTCCAATTATGCAAATTTTTGCCCCTTTTGAGCGCGGATACATCGGATGTAACATTTTTCTCTTCCGTTGTGTCCTTTTTGCATCCGTTGGGCAGTGTGACATGGCCTTTACTGAGAAGAGATAAGTATCTGCAAACTAACAGGAGAGTAGTAACAGAATTGGTCACAGGGGGAGCTGAAGAGCAGGATTTGATGCAGGAATCCCTAGAAGCCTCTGAAATTAGAAGCTTCTTTTCAGTCTGCCCAGCAATAAGGCAATTTCCAATTACAGCCCAGAGAACTAGACTGGGCCCTGAGGCCACATTTTCTCCCATGTCAGCTGGACTTAGACCAGTGGTGGGACAAGAGCCTGAATTCCAAATTAATATACAGGCTCTTTTAGCTGAGGCAGTATAAAGCAAGGTTTGTCAGCAGTCTTGAAACAGACCAGGCGTTCGCCTTCTGAGGCTTCAATTTCATCCTCAAAATGTAGTAGGAGACACAGGTCTCATTATGAGGATGATCTTTACCTCCATTCAGGATCAGGTTCTTATGCTCCTGCTGAAAGATCAGGTGCTCCAGCCCATGACATTGGCCAACTGATGGACAGAAATTACTCAGATGATGAAGGCCTGAATGATTCTGACCAAATCATTATGCCAGGCCTATTCCAGCTGGCTATATTCAAGTCTCTTCTCTTCAAGTCTAAGAAGGCCACAGGGCAAAGTTTGGTTCCTGAACCACAGGAGCCTACAGATCCTTCTGAAGACCCCAATTTGTTTTCAGAGAAGAACATGACAGCAGATGTCATCCCTGCCCCAAAGATGCTCACCATGGTCATCCAAAGGCAGTGGTCATCTCTTGGGTTGGGTCCAAGTCCTTCCTCCCTGGACAGAAGGATGTTCAACGTAGGAACTGATCTCTCCAAGGCCCTGGAAGTGCCCACTGTGGACGCCCCAGTTGCAGTCAGCAGCAATGCACCTGTCAGCAGCATGGGCAGTGAAGGCCTCCATGGCTAGATTCTTTTTTAACAAGGCCTCTCTCATCTGGCTTCAAGAACTCCATTGGATGATGTCAGGTCACACCAGCATATAAACAAACTCTGAGCAGCAGTGGAATTTTCAGCTGACACCACCCTCAGTGCAGCCAGATTTGCCTCTCAGGCAATGGGGGGACTGTAACCTCTCACTGCCTGCTCTGGCTCAGGCAATGGCAGGCTGATTTGAGACATCAGTGGAGGCTGGCCACTGCCTCCTTTAAGAAAGAGAAATTATTCTCCTCCTTAAAGGGGAGAAGCACCCTGGTGGACTCCAAAGACAAAGGGAAGATCCAAATCCAGAAAGGGGGAATTCAGATCGACACCCTATTTCAGATGTCCCTTCTATAGGACCCACAAAATTGGGAGTCGGGGATTCTCTAGACTCCAGAGGCCTTTCAACCCCAGGGAAGATCAATCCCAAGACAGGACAGGTAGAAATTGCCTGTTTAACAAGTGGCCTTTTCGAGGGACTGGGGTTGTCTCTTCTGACACCCCAGATAAATCTGACATCAATCCTCCCATTGGGGGACATCTGGCCTTGTTTTCCAGGCATTGGGAAAAAATAATCACAGACATCTGGGTCCTGGAGACAGTCCGCTCTGGCCTTTCTCTGGAGTTCCCCTCTATGCCCCCGAGGTTTTTTATTCATTGCCCTGTCTCTAAAAACAGAAACAGAGAGAGAAAGGTCCTAATGGAAACAGCTATTCAGCACCTGCTGGAGATCCAGGCTATTCAGCTGGTGCCTGAGGACCATAGAAGAGCATAGGATTTTATTCCATTTTGTTTGTAATCCCAAAAGCCTCAGGGAGATGGAGGGCAATTCTAGACCCAAAGTGTCTTAACCACCGGGTAAAATACAGGCAGGTAAAATACAGGGTGGTTTAAGATGCACTCTCTGCAGTCTATTCTGGAGGGAATTAGGGAGGGGGATTTCCTTACCTCCATAGACCTAACTGAGGCTTTCCTTCATGTCCCTATTCTGTCGGCCCATAGACAATTCCTCAGGTTCTGCTATAATGAGAGGCATTTACCCTTTGGGCTTTCATCGCCTCCCTCCAGGGCATTTACAAAACTATTGGCAGCCCTGGCAGCCCATCTTAGGGCCATCAAAGTCAGAGTCCAGTGTTACCTGGATGACATACAGGTCCAGACATTCTCCCCATCTCGAGCAACAGAGGATTTGGAAATCACCATTCAGATGCTCCAGGAGCATGGCTGTTCTGTCAATGAAGCCAAGAGCCACTTCACTCCCACCAATGGCCTGCTCCATCTGGGAACTGTAATAGATGGCATTTTCTGTAAGATGTCCTTGTCCCATGAATGTCGGGATAGTATCAGGGAGTTAATTGGGCAAATAAAATATAAACATAGGACATCCCTGGCTACACTTTCTAAGCTCCTGGGCAAAATGATATAATGCATTAATATAGTGCCCTGGGCTAGATTGCATGCCAGGGCACTCCAATGATTTCTTCTCCCTTATCAGAAGGCTCCCATTCCCAGGTCAAATTAACTCCACAGGTCTTTAGATCCTTACGATGGTGGTCATTGGAGGCCCTCTCCTTGAGGCTCTTATTTTAGGACCCTGACAGATTGGTACTGACCATGGATTCCAGTCTTTATGGATGGGGAGCCCATATTCAATCCAGAGTGGTCCAGAGACAATGTCCCAGGTGAATTTGAGCCATAATATTAATTGGATAGAGCTTAGGACAGTCCATCTGCCCCTAAGGCACTTAGAGGACACAATCTCAGATAAGGGCATCCTGGTTTTGACTGACAATGTGTCAACCCAGGTGCATATTAATCACCAATGGGGAATACATTCATGGCCACTGATGCTGGAGGCAGAACAACTCTGCATATGGGCATAGAGAAACCAAGTATCGCTCAGAGCTGACACATTGCCGGCATGGCCAGTGTTGAGGCTGACTAGCTTAGCAGAACCACCATAAACCACGGAGGGTGGCATTTGCACCTGGCTTTGTTTCAGGAGCAGTCAGAGCACTTCAGAATGCCAGCTGTGGATCTCTTCGCTTCCCAGGACAACACACAACTCCCGAGATTCTACTCCAGGTTTGTGGTTCTGGGGATGGAGGGAATGGACGCCTTATGCAGCCCTTGGCCCAGGGAGCTTCTCTATGTCTTCCTTCCTCTGCCCCGATCCCAAGGATGATTCAGAAACTGTTGGGGGAAAGAGCAGAACTCATTCTTGTAGCCCTTCATTGGCCCAGAAGACCATGGTTTGCAGACTTAATAAACCTATCTGTGCCCCACCCTTGGAGGATGCCGGAGGACAGAGTGTTTCTCAGCCAGGGACCAATATTACATCCAGAGCCCCAGTGGCTTCAATTGGCCTCTTAGAGACTGAGCGGGAATCTCTGATCCAGGACCATTATTCCTCCAAGGTGATAAGAACCATCCAAGCCTCTAGGAGATTCCCCATCTACAATGCAACTTGAAAGCTTTCAAAGACTGGTGCTCTAGATCTGACAGGGACCCTACTGGGGCTTCAATTGCCCAAGTGCTGGACTTTCTCCAAGATAGCCTAGACAAGGAACTTTCACCTAACACATTGCAGAGGCAGGTTGCAACCTTGTCTTCTGTTCTCTCCTTGGGGGGAATAGAATCATTATCTAGCCATCCCACTATCTGCAAGATTTTGAAGGGAGCTACAAACCTGAGGCCTCCAGTGGTTCATCGCTATCCAACATGGGACCTCTCTAAAGTACTGCATTCACTGACTGAGGCCCCATTTAAACCACTAAGATCTACTTCCCTGAAGTTTTTGTCTTGCAAGGTGGCCTTCCTAGTAGCAATTATTTCTGCCAGAAGGATTTTGGACTTGTCGGCTTTATCTGTCAGGAAGGATCTTTGTGTGTTTTACACCAACTGAGTTGTGTTACGACTAGATCCTTCATTCATGTCAAAGGTGAACTCATGGTTCCACAGAGCCCAGGAACTAATCTTGCCTGATTTTTGTCTGCATCCTGTACATTCTTTAGAAAAAAAATGGCATGCTCTGGATATTCGAAGGGCCCTGCATATTTATGTTAAGCAGGCATTTCCCTTCCGGAGGTCTGAGTCCCTTTTAATTTCTTTCCAACCTTCTACTATGGGCTGCAAGATTACTCCAACAACTGTGGGGAGATGGATAACACTGTGCATATCCAAAGCCTACCAAACCTTGGTAGGCTTTGGATATGCAAAGATATGGTAGACTTGCTGTGGTAGACTTTGGATATGGTAGACTTGCTGTTTCTCCAAGAATAACTGCCCATTCGTTGAGAAATGCGGCCACATCGGCAGCGTGGGCCACTTAGGCATCTCTGAAGGAGGTTTGCAGGGTTGCAATCTGGGCCTCACCTTCTCCATTCTTCAGACACTATAAGCTGGACTCTTTTGGTTCTGTGGAGGTAGCATTTGGACGGAGAGTTCTTCAAAAAGTCCACCCTGTCTAAGGGATTCAACTGCACTAAGCCAACCCATAGGACAGCTAGCTTTGGTATGTCACAATCCTGGATGCTATCTCCACCATAATGGAGAAGGGTCATTGGTTCTTACCTGATATGACCATTCTCTTTGGGTGAAGACAGCATCCAGTCCCATCCTGATGTAGCTCCATTCTGAATCTAAGGGAGCATGTTATTATTGCAGGAGAACACATCAGTCTGTCATTATTCCTTCACCAATTTCTGGGATATCCTTAGCAACAGGGGGAAGTGTCCTCAAAGATCTGACAGTTTCAGTCCAGTCAGCTGATAACCCAATCCTGGATGTTATCTCCACCCAAAGAGAATGGTCGTATCAGGTAAGAATCAACGATCCTTCTCAAAACAACCCTGAAGTTGTTGGGAAGCATCTTATGGCCAAAATTTCACTGTCTTTATTATAGGCAGAGCCTGTCTCCTAAGAGGGATGTATGATGGTGCTAAAAATAGTGACATATGGTCTGATTGTCCCAAATGTGGTAATTGTATAACCTTATAGTCATGTTTGATGTTGGTGTATACATTGTCCAATATGTTTGCTCCTCTAGTAGCACATTTAACATGTTGATTGAATTTAGGGAGCGCTGTTTTTAAATCAGCTTGATTAAAGTCCCCCGCTATGATATGCATAGCATCAAGATACTTATTCTGCTGATTACTAACAATGTTATACAAGAATCCCAAAGCTATGGTAGTATTGGTATCAGGTGATCCTGACTGCAGTAATTAAAACCATGCTGAATTCCCTGGAAGATATATTTAATAGTCATATATTCCAGATTCATGGCGGAGTGGCTGTCTATAGTCTTTGTATTGATACACCAGCTTTTGTTCACATAAAGGCTTAAACCTCCCGCTTTGCTCTTGCCAGAATCTCTACTCCTGTCCTGGAAATAGAGCTATTGATTAATTAAGGCTTGGAGATAGGAGCAGCAGGCAAGTAGGCTCTCTGCTTAACTAAGATTAAATTAACTTATTCTAATTATTACGTGGTTTTAAGGCTATTTTTCTATCATATCTTAGTCTTCAAATTTTTATTTTTAAACCCTTTACATTTTTGAAATTTTTGCAGTGTGTCATTAATCCACTTTTAGTTATATTTCAGCTATGGTTTAGCTGTATTTTTAAAAAAAAGCCCGAGCTGGGCCTCAGCTATAGAAGGGCCTTGCTGCTGCTTCTTTGTTGTTGTTGTTCTAAAGATCTTGTTCCTTTAACTGGAAGTCTAGCAATGCCTAGCTTTGATGTGATTTTTATTATTTTATCATTTTTATTTAGTCATGTTCCCTGCTCTGTTGGGAGAGCAGGATCCTTGGTATACTTGTAAGGTCTGCCATTGTTTGCATTAGGGCTTGTTTCTTCTCGACTCCCAATTCTTTTTCCTCTGGATTTAGGACTTGTTTCAGTGACTAAACTCTATGCTATATTTCACAGTTCCCCCTCTATTGTGCTACTTAATATAATGAAGACAAGGAAAAGGAGCAGATCTTTCACTGATCTGGTCCCTCAACCTTCTCTGAAACAATCCAAGATTGAGGACTTTGCCTCTCGGTTTGAAAGCTCCTGCTCCCTTTTGTCTGGCTGCTTCCAGTTGTCACGATCTTCCAACGGTTGAGGGTGTCACCCCCTGAGTTGAGAACAAAGGCTTATCTAAAACTATGGCCCCCAACCAATCCCTAAATGAGCCCACCCTTACAGAACTTTTGGCTCAATAATGTTTCTTGGTTGCAGAAACTATAGTGAGCATTCAGCTCCTGCTTGATAAAATAATAAATACTTTAAACTACTTAGTTTCCTGGACTACCAGTGGGAACCATGGGTTGACCACTTGGCAGCCTGATGCGGCAGCAGGGTTCTTTCTGCCAAGCCTCAGCAAAAGCACTGCCCAATGTAATCCTACCAATAGTTCGAACTTTACATCTTTTGACGCAAACAGTCACCTGGTCTTTCAGTCAAAACAGGTGGCCCTCATCATTAATCCCATTAATGGCAACTTACCTCACTGGGGTTCAACACAGCTGGCAAGGGACCATATATTACAGTTATTGGGGCTAAAAGCTGATGATTTGAAGAAGGTTGAACTTTTTCCCTCTCCTGAATACTGCACTAGAGTGCTACTCAGTTTTGACAACTCCAGCACCCCAAAATTATTTTTTAAAAGAGGATCCCTATTAAAATCCTTTAGCATTCTGCCAAGAAGAGTCTTGAAAGATATGTTGATTAAGCCACTCTTGAGTAATCAACAATTTGTGAGTAGCAGGAGATTTATTGCCCCCAAAAGATCCTCAGTAGCACATATTAATGTGCCAACCTTGAATGCCATCTCGGATACTACATCATGTACTAATTATATACCTATTCCCGCAAAACCTCCAGTTGGTGTCCTCTCAGATGGTAGCCTGACTGTTCCTCCTACAACCGGTCAAATTAACCACCCGCAGTGAGTAACATTTTATCAGGAAGCTTCCCTTGCTTTGATCAGCTGGGAAGAAATGGCCCCAAAGGAAACACCAGCCCAGGGCACTCAAGGTTCCTTCGTAAATGAGCCCCAGGCCCAATCATCTGGGATTCCATCTATTTATGAGACTTATGTCAAGACAATTTCTGGAACCAGGAGGAAACACAGCTCTTCGACTCCTTTTGTGCGCTTCCACAATCAGAAAGTTTCTGTATCTTTTCGGATCTGAAGGGCGCTCTATGAAAAATTAATCACACAGAATGACTACTAAATCTGGCAAAACCCTGCCCCTGCACACTTAAGTGCCTTTCATGGAACATAGCAGGCTGGGGGAGAAGGTGTGGTACCAGAGAATTCACCAACTATATTCATTCATTTGATGTGGTCCTGCTTCAGGAGACCTGGGCATGTGATAAGATATCCCTTACAGGGTTTACGGTCATTTCCTTGGCCACCACCAGACAATCTACGACAGGAAGGCCTAAGGGTGGTCTAGCTTGCTTGGTCCCTACTTCCTTGAAAGTGGAGACAGTGGAGCTGTCCCCCTGTGGCTCCTTAGCTATGGTGCTCCTAATTAAGAAAGGACACAGCAAACTGTTTGTGTTCAACGTTTATCTTCCCCCAATAATGAGGCAAGCTGATACTAAGGCTCAATGGGGCATGCTGGAGAATTACATTACTTGTATGGAAACTAAATTCCCAGCACTGTACATCCTTATAGGGAGCGACTTTAATGCCTGATTGGGAGTCCAAGTTTCCCCATCAATTGAGGCACTCTACTCCCAAGAAACCCTCCAGGCCATAGGACACCTGATTTCAGCCAGACATTCTAAGGATGAATTAACAAATTTTGCTGGCATTCAGTTAGCCCTTTTAGCAGCCCAACACAATAAGATAATTCTTAATGGAGTAACCTAGGTGATCTAGCTGGTCCTCATGTGGGAGTTCTTCACGTGGGAGTAGTGTTATTGTTCCTCACGTGGGAGTAGTGTTATTGATTTTGTGCTGGTATCCCAGCTTCTTAGAAAGGCAGTCCATGCTTTCTATGTGGACTGCCTTACAGAGAGTGACCACTACCCCCTGATTACAACCATTGGGCTTTCCTCAAATATACATCTCCCTAAGGGTCCCCAGATATTAGATCCCTATGTGGCCTCATATATAAGGAGGATTAAATGGTCTTCTAATACTGAAAGAAAGTTCCACTCCTTTTTATCATCTCTGGAGTGTCTCAGCCTATACTATCAGACCCTAACAAATAGTGGCCTAGGGACAATCTCAGCCTTTGAATCACTAATTAATAGTGTTCAAAGGGAGCTAGGAGCCCTCTGTAGGCTGAGAGGTCCATATCATTCAAGAAGTAATTCTTTGTTTTACAAAGAGTGTCTGATGCTCAGGAACCAGATTAATCGGGTTTACCTGCTCTATCGAAATCGAGGGGATAATGCCCACCAGAAGCGGGAGTATAAAGGACTAATTGCCAAGAAAAAGAAAGCTAAAGAGAGAGAAAAGTACTCCTCTCCATTCATCAGAACACTCGATTATTTTGGCAGATTGTTGCCAGCTCCTTGCTGGATCATCAAGAACTCCCTCTCTGCTGTATTTCCAACAGAGATTGGGAAAACCATTTCTTGGCAATTTTCCAGGCATCAACAAGTTCGACCATGCTTGGTCCACAGCTGCCTCCTGCAGTTCCTGACTGGCAACCTGTGACTCATGCTGAGATTACCAAGCTTATCTCTGAACTCGGCAAAGCCCCTGGCCCTGATGCTACCCCCTGATTTGCTAAAATCCAATCCCGAGTGGTGGATTCCTCTCTTAGGAAGACTCTTTATGCACATCAATACCTCTGGCAGGATCCCTACCTCCTGGAGATTAGCAATTATTGTTCCAGTTTTTAAACGAGGAAATAGGAACAACCCAGCTGACTATTGCCCATAAGCCTGCTCTCCATCATTGGAAAACTATATGCTAAATATCTCCAGCGTAGACTCCTCACTTGGGCTGAGGAGTCCAATATTATTGGTGCTGAACAGATTGGGTTTAAAGTGGGCTGTGCCACACTGGACCATTGCTTTGACTTAGCGCACCTGGTTGGTAAATATATTACCATACCAGGCGGCAAACTTTTTACTGCTTTTATCAACTTAAAGTCAGTATTTGACTCAGTCCCTAGGGGACTGTTGTGGTCAAAACTGCTCAAAAGTTCTATTGATAGATGTCTTCTGTTCCTAATTAGATCCTTGTACAACCAGATCTCTAGTCAGGTCAGGTGTGGTTTGCAGGGAGAACTTTCAAATTCTATCCCAAGTAAGAACGGAGTAAGGCAGGGTTGTGTTCTGGCTCCTCTTTTGTTTAATTTATTCTTATCTGACTTGTCCTTTCACATTGGACGTATTGAGTCCCATGCCCCAAAGCTGTCAACTACGAAGATCCCACTTCTCCTTTATGCTGATGATGCGGCCCTCCTTTCATTGTCAAGGCCAGGTCTGAAAAGATTACTTTCTGCATTTGGCTCTTACTATGCTAAGAACCACTTGTCCATTAATTATGACAAATCCAAAATATTGGTGTTCTCTAGAGCCTGGAAATTGTTTAATTGGGCTATCAATGGTAATGCTGTTAAGCAGGTTTTCCATTTTAAGTATTTAGATATTCAATTTCAGAACATTGGTACTTGGACTAGACATCGAACCCAGGTGCTGAATTCGGCCTCCTGTAGTCACCAACAGATTTTAAGACTTTTTTATACCAGGAGGTATAAAAGGAGGCCAGTTTATTCCTTCTGCTCTGTATGTTTACAAAGCCAAAACCTTGCCTCAAACTTTTTACGGAATTCCCATATAGATACGGGGCTTCAAGGATTGTATTGAAAGAACCCAGGCTGTCTTTCTTAGAAACTTCTGGGTTTTCCTCCTTGTGTTGGTTTTGCTCTGATGTACCTGGAACTAGGCACTTGATCAGTCGAATGTATGGTGTAGATTAACACCTTTAAATGGTGGTTTCAGGTGCTCTTTCTGGCAGTTCCTGGTAGCTACCTCTCCCTGGCATTTGCTGACTCTCATATTTCTCGTTGGGAGAGGGAGCTGATGAAGAAATTACACCTGCTAGGTTTTATGGGGGATGCCCGGGGACATTATGACCTTAAGGATGCCCAATTTAGGGTAGTCCAATGGCTTGTGGACATTGGCTTGCAATATCTACGAGCTAGAGCTAACAAAACTTGCTCCCCTCTGATCTTCAGCCAATTTAATAATTATGGACTGAGGATGGCTTCCTATTTTTACACTCTAACCATTCCCAAGTACAGAGAAACTTTCTCCCTAGCTCGCCTTAATGTCTTGCCCTCGACCACTACTGGGCGATTTAAGAGGCTCCCGATTAATGAGTGGCTATGCCCCTGTGACAGAGCTGAGGTTGAAACTGTGGAGCATGTCATTTTATATTGCCCTATGTATAACACAGGCAGATCTAAGTTACTGTCTCTCCTTGAAACAGACCCTTCTAGAACCAATGTTAGTAATTTGTTCTTATATTGTCTAGGGGATGGCTTCTCAGACATCACTTCTCGGGTTTCAAATTTTTTCTTTTAAGAGCTGTAACCATCAGAGGAGAACATTGTAATTCCCCTTAGTCCAGTTTTTGGTGACCAATTATTCATGACTAATTTTCCATGTTCTTCTTTTGTTGTACTTGTGTTTTGGTCTATGACCTCAAATAAAGTATTATTATTATTATTATTATTATTATTGTTGTTGTTGTTGTTGTTGTTGTTGTTGTCCTGCTGGTGACTTTGTCCTGCTGGTGACTATGTAGCCTTCCAGCTCAACAGCTGCATCTGGAATGAATGCATAAAGCCAAGTTTCTATGATTAGCAAAACACAGCAGTTCTTTATGAATTTAGTCTTTGCAATCTGTAGCCTTAATTCATCCATTTTGTTAGAGATCTTGCATTGGTAAAAAAATATACTTGGAATTGAAGGCTTGTGTGGAAATTTAATCAGTCTAAAGAAAACCCCAGCATCCTCTCTACTTCCTCCTGTTCCTCTTTCTCCACCTTTTCCTCCTTCCTGCAGGGATAGTGATCCATGCCCCCCCACCCCAGGGTCCTAGATATCTCCTCTGGTATATTATGAAAATGTATAAAATTCTCTGTAATAGCTTTTTCACATCTCAGTCCAATTTGTAGCAAGGCTTGCTGACTATAGATGCCCCTTGCCCCCAAGGATTCAATCAAGAAAATAATCCAAAACACATACAGAATCATATGCACCATACACTGAAAGAAGGAGTGGCCAGCCGCAGCATCCATGTGCACAACCATCTTGAAAAAAATATATGTTATTCCTTTTATGCAAATTGGCATGGGTCCAAAGTAGATGGAAGACTTGCCTTAATGTAGTTCAACACCAGTCTTTCAAAACATTTCATGACAACAGATGTTAAAGCTACTGGTCTATATAATCATTGAGAGATACCACTATTTTCTGCTTAGGGATTGGCACTATAATTGATGTCTTCAGGCAGTAGGAATAGAGCACTGCGACAGGGATAGATTGAAAATATCAGTGAACACTCCAGAATAGTCCTAACAACTCATCCCATGATTCCATCTGGCCCTGCTGCCTTCTAGGTGTTAATATTCTGGAAAGCGTGTCTCACATCAGAAATCTGCAGTAGAACTGCTTGTCTATCGATGGTAGATGTTAGTGGAGTGGTAGATGCTGGAGTAATGGTCATTCCTGTTTCCACCTCAAAGAAGCTGAAAAACTGATTTAGCTACTCAGCCAAAGAATCACGACTGCTAGACAAACTATTTTTGTTGCTCTGCCCCATAATTTGTCACAGACCTTGCCATCCCTGACTAGAGTCCAAGCTCTCAAAATGATGTTCAATGCTCCGTCTCTACATAGCTTTAGTGTGCCTGATGCACTGTTTCAATTTAGCTCTTGCCTTGCTTTACTGTACTTCATCACCAGAATGAAAAGCAGCATTTCTAGCTCTTAATGAAAAACACACTTCTCTATTTTCTCTATTTATCCAGGCTTGTTGTAAGAAAAGTCTAGTTGATTAATGTCCAATACCAGCTGATATAGATTTCAATACAGAGTATATTTTTACTCCCAAAGAAAATCATAGGACAAGTTAAATTGGAATGGGCTCAAGCATGTACTGATTAAATAAAATGTAATTATTTTGTAACTATTCTGCCAAGACACTGATTTAAAGTTGGCTGTCTTTATTTTATCTATTTGTTGAATTGTTTACCTTCTGTAAGTGGACTGTGTTCTAGTCGTTGTTCTACCTTTTCTTTGTTTTTTTCTCCTGTTGGATAAAGTATAGGCATTACTGACACAACAGCAATTTCTCCAAATTATTTTAATAAATATTAAATCGTAATGGCTTTTACCCATATAAGCCTATGATTAGCATTCATAAAATTTGAGGATGAGGGAACAATGAATAACAGTTTGTATTATTATATATATCATACAGAATTTGTAGGCATGTTTTTTTTTTTCCAAAAGTGCCCTGAAAATGAATTCTTGTAACATTTGCTTTATAGATTCAGAGTCCTCCAGCAGTGCTGGGACCTCAGGATCTCTGTCCCGAATACATCAGCCTGTCCCTGGAGTTACAGCTATACCTTCAAAAAGTATATTCTATGCAGAGAATGGCCAGGGTACTAAGCAACTCCCTGCTATATCATCCTTCCACTTGAAGCTGCAGGGATTCCACAAAGAAGTATTCTACTCAGTTCACATACAAGTCTGATTATCTTTCTCATTTTTTTTCTGTTACTGTAACAAGTCATAGATCCTTTAAAGAAGTGGGCATCTGGAAGTGTAGGGCTTCATGAGGTAGGCTTTGAGGGAGAAGGCGTCATCCCCCACGATGAAATAGAGCACATCTTGTGTGTCGTTGGGCAGGGGGTCTGGATCTGGGAAGCCCATGATGAGGTTGCGTTCCAGCCCCTCCTTGAGGTGACTGGCGTTGTATACCTGGGCATCTGAAGATGACCCGTTGCCTGAAGCATCGATGTACATGAACTTGTAGTCAGCATTGACCATGGCGAAGAGGATGATGCTGAAGAAGCTCTTGTAGTTGTGATAAGTGGACCCTGAGTTGGGTGGAGCTTTGCAGGCCACATGCTTCCCATCTATGGCTCCAACAGTGTGGGGAAAGTTCCACCCCTTATACCACTGCTCTGCAACTTTCCTCCAGCCTTCTTCAGTGGTGGGACACTGGAGGAGCTTCTCCAGGTATTCTTCAATGATGGCTTGCACCACTTCTCTGACCACAATGCTGATGGTGTTGTGTGGCAGCCTCCAGGCATACTGCATGTTTCTGTATGTGGTCCCAGAGGCCAGGTGGCGCAGAGTCAGTGCCACCTTCAGCCCAGGGTCCAGGCTGAGATGAAAGTTGGTGCTCAGTTTGGTCAACCTGGGTCTCAGACGCTCCACAACTTCATCAAACATGGCTGGCGGCATCCTCATGGAGTGCTGGAATGCACAAGGGTCTTCATTCCTCAGCTCCACCATCAGCTTGTCATAGAGTCCAAACTCCATTCTTCTCCCGATCCATCTTCGGACCCAGACAGCTCTTGGATGTCTTCTTCTTCTCCTTGAATAGAAAAGGTGAAACAGTCTGAAGAGGGCTTTGTTCTGGTGTTGAATGATGGCGACTACCAAAAGGAGTGTGCAATGATCCATGGTGGAGATCAATGGATGATGTGGAAGAGCAAGAGCAAGGCTGAAGAAGTCTGCACAACATGTCTGCTGGACTGAAAGTGAGATCCAGGTGATTTCCTCCCCCTTTTTATAGGAAATATAGGTTTTCCTCTAGGTGTCCTTCTGCATCCTCTAGACATTCTGCAGACATCCTAAATATCTGAGAAACATCCCATACACAAACGTTTTTTCCATTTTAATGCTTTATGTCCAAGGTGCATCCGCTTTCATCCTTTCTACGTCCGTGCTACTAACGCTGCATGTCCGTTCCATGTCTGTTTCACTTCCTCCCTGTGTCCGTTTTCCGCTGGAGCGGATGCGAGTTGCACAGATGTGCAGTGGATGCCGAGCAGATACAGCAGACGTTTAACGGATGACGATGAACATAGAATGTTTGTTCCCCGTATGTGTCATGGATGTAGAGCGGACGCAGTGGAAAGTTCATCCGCTCAAAAAGTTTTGTGCAGCTCAAAACTTTTTGAGCGGATGAAATCTCAGTATACGGATGCTGGACAGATAGAACATATGAATCACGCATGCAGTGAGTACAGAATGGATGCATCGCGTTAACCAATGAATGGCAAGTGTTTCTCTCCGTTTTACATCCTCTTTGCATCCGTTGGTGCAGTGTGACATGGGCTTAAGATATTATTCTATAAAGCAAGTTTGAATGTCCCCTCCCACCATTAGTTTAAAAATGATGACTAGAGCTCAGACCCTGATTGGTCCCCAAGAGGACCAAAAAGGCTCTCCAGAACTTTGAAGTAAATTGGACCCCTCTGATCCAAAATGATTCTTTGTGGGGGCCCATGTAATGAATATATGTAGTGCAAAAGCATCTTGGCTAGGGCTTTTGCCATGGTGATTCTCTGACATGGAATGAAGTGGACCTGTTTGGAGAACACATCTGTGACCACCCATATGACAGTGTTTCCTACGGTCTCCAGTGCTGATGGTTTGCCACTACAAAAGAAACTCCTGGCCTCCAAGGATGTCATCTTCAAAGAAGCTGTTGATAAGGCACAAGCCGCGGAATCATCCAACAACTCAGCAGCACGGATCAGAGGAATAGGGAAGGTCCACACAACTGTGACCAATTGTTACCCCAAACAAAGTGAATACGCATCCAAAGCAAGCAACAACGATGGAGACGTCTACAAACTAAAAGCCGGTAAACCAGGCAGGAAACCATGAAGCAGAGAGTGTGGAGGTTGTGGCAGAAATGCCGATTCAAGGACACTGTTTGCCAATGATGTGAGCGCAGAGGCCACATCACGAAGTTATGCTGGGTCGTCCAACTGACCAGTAAACAAGGCAGATGAGCAACATCACCCAGGAGACAACATGGCCACCAAGGAAGGGGCAGAAGAACCATGGCAGGAAATTCAAAAGGAGAGAGGATGCCAGGGAAGAAGAAGCCCATTTCACATTTGTGGGCTACGCACAGACCCAAGTGAGACACGCCGATGTCTATGAGGCCAATAAGATAATGGCTACGGTCTCCATTGAGGGAAAGCCCTGCCGCATGGAGGTGGACTCAGGGTCCTACATATCTATGATATCATGGGATATCCTCAAAATACTCCAACCCAAGCAGCAGTGCAACCAGATGGAGCCACAGACCATCATGTTAAAAGACTACCAAGTCTGCCACATACCAGTTCTGGGAAGGACCCAACCCAAGTGGAATATGGCACATTCCGAGGAGAACTACCACTCACCATAGTAGAACGTAACCTGACAAGTCTACTAAGAAGAGAATGGTTCCAACCACTCCAAATAAACATCACCAGCCCCAGCCTGACAGCAGACATCATGGAAATAGAGAGGGAATTCAGTGACATCTTCAATGACAAAGTGGGCAAGTACACAGGGACCCCCGTATCACTTTACCTAGACCCCAACATTGCTCCAGTCCATCTTAAATCACGGTGAGTCCCGTTCGCTCTCAGACCTAAAGTTGAAGAGCAATTAGATAAACTAATTGCCCAAGGGGCTCTAGAACCAGTGGACCATGCCAAATTGTGATCCCAGTTAAACCAGATGGGTACATAAGAATCTGTGCTGACTATAAAACAACCCTGAACAAGGCCCTCCAGCAAAGCGCCTACCCCATGCCTGGAGTTCAGCTTCTCCTGCACTCCCTGGGCTGAGGGACGATATTTGCTGAATTAGTCTTGGCCCAAGCCTATCTGCAACTATCCATTGACTAGGCAACCACTGAGGTGCAAACCCACTGGGGTGTGTTGAAGTGCAAGAGGCTCCAGTTTGGAGGAAGAATAGCACCGGGCCTGTTCCAAAGCATCATGGAATGGCTGCTGCACAATATCCCAGGGGTCATACCATACTCTGATGATGTAATTGTCTCAGCCAGTAGCAGGGATCAACTAATGAAGAGGCTATGAGCAGTCCTGGGGAGATTCCAGAGGCGGGGTTGAAATTGAAGAGGAATAAAGAGGAATAAATGCCACATAGCAGTCGCACAAGTGGAATTTTTGTGGTTCCTAATTGATGCCGCAGGCATCCAACCCACAAACAGAAAGCTTAAAGCAATATGGGAAGCCCCTACACCACAAAACAAAGCAGAACTGCAAGCATTCCTAGGGCTGCTTAACTTTTACAATGTCTTCCTGCTGCAGAAAGCAACCATTGTGGAACCACTCCACAGGATGCTTGATAAGATGATGAGCTGGACTTGGGGACAACATGAGGCCAACGCATTCAAAAAGATAAAAAAACATCTTTACATCTAACAGCATTCTCATCCAATACAGCAAGACACTGCCACTAACACTAATGCAACACCTTCCCCTATGCCATCGGAGTGGTCCTCAGCCAGAAATTACAAATTGGGACAGAAGTCCCCATCACATACTTTTTGAAAACACTGTGCAAAACTCAGAGGAATTACAGCCAGATCGACAAGGAAGCATTTGCAGCAGTTGCAGGAGTCAAGCACTTCCACGAATACCTGTATGGCAGGTGATTCGACCTCATCACTGACCACAAATGCTTACTGGGCATCCTTGCCAGTGACAAACCTATACTGAACATCCTGTCACCCAAGATGTTAAGATGGACAGTGTTCCTGGCAGCATACAGATACCACATAATCCACAGGCCAGGAAAAGACGTCACCCATGCCGATGCCCTCAGCCATTGCCCCCTCCCAAACCCAGCTGAAGACCCAGCACCATCCACTACAGCACTACTTGTAGAGGACATAATGCCCGGACTGATGACATTAGCAGAAATCGCGAGACTTACAGCCCGCAACAAAATCATGGCATGGATTTCAAACAGGGTGTGGAGGGGATGGCTGGAGGCAGCCCAAGGGGAGAAATACCAGCCATATAAAAATAAACAGGCTGAACTGTCGGTGCTGAAAGGTTGCATACTGTGGGGGACAGAGTATTTATTTCCCCCCCCCCCACTAAGGAATAAAATACTGACAATGCTACATGTGGGCAACCCCAGGATAGTCTGAATGAAAGCCCTAGCCAGAAACTACATGTGGTGATCAGAGCTAGAAACCTGGGTCACCACCTGCAATCCCTGCCAAGAAACCAGACCACCACCACCCAGCAGTGAGCCCCAGGAAGTGGGAGACACTCATAGCCATGCCAGGGGCAGACTTTCCTTATAGTCATCGACGTGTACTCCAAGTGGCTTGAAGGTAGTTCTAATGAAATCCACCCCATCGGAGGCAACCATAAGAGCACTCTGATGACTATTCGCCACTCACGGGTTGCTTGACATCCTCGTCTCGGACAATGGGCCACAGTTCACTTCACAGCCGTTCGAAGCATTCCTGGATGGTTTGGAGATCAGACATGCACTGTCAGCCCCTCTCATCCAGTGATGAACGGGCAAGCAGAGAGAATGGTCCGGTAAACCAAAGAAACACTACAGCATATGGGCCAAGGGGACTGGCAGGAAAGATTAACAAAATGCTCCTAGTCCAACACATCACACCCCACACAACAACATACCGCAGCCCCAAATAACTATTAATGAGCCAGAGGCTACGATGTACACTTGACCGAGTCTACCTCAATTACAGCACAGAGACACCCCCAGATTCCACAGGGAAATGCAGGCAATTTGCTATAGGGGACTCCATCTATGCACACAACTAAACTGGGGGACCTACATGGGTACCAGCCAGAGTAATCGGAATTACAGGGCCCCAGTCCTACAGGGTGGAGACAGAAGACGGGAAACTATGGGAGCAGCACATTGATCAAATATGAGGCCGGGTCTCGAACTCAGACAACCAGCCAGACACCCGACATGCACCAACAGAATAATCCCAGGTGCAGACACCAACCCCCGAACAATGGCAGAGACACTTATTTTGCAAAGAGGAGGTCCTGTGGTGTTCTTCTGAGACCTCAGGCTTGACGGTCCCTGCCACGCCACAAGTGGGCTTTGAGACTGTTCTGCAAGCAGGGACTGGAGCAGTGGCAGACCCATCCATTCAGGCTGCCACCCCAGGAACAAGTGAGGTTACAGATCCAATCGCATCCATTGAAGCCCTGCCTACCTATGCGATTATGTACGGTAGGCGAGCGCTGATTGGAGGAACAATAACTAGGAGGGGAGGGGTGTAATATATGGCCAGGGAGTGGACTCAGCTAACAGACTCCACTCATTGGCCCAGCCACTGGAGGAGAAATAAAGTCCCCTTGTAGCCGAAAGGCCAGCACATTAAACTGGAAGCATCCCAGTAGGCAATTGAATGTGGTTTTCCATTCATCCCCTTTAATTCTAACCCAGTAATAAGTTTCACACAAGTCTAGCTTGGAAAAAAAACTTTCCCTTTGAGAGGTTGGCTAGCCTGTCATTCAGGTGTGAGAGTGAGTGCACATTTCCCACATGGTGTTCAGACTTCTACAATCCACACATAAGTGGATTTCTTTCTTTTCTTGGAAGAGTATAGGGGCTGCTACCTTGGGTCTGGCCAGTCCCTAGGGGTCATGGAATGCAATTTTGGTTTTGGCAGTTTAGCCCCTGGGAGAATTTCAACAGCACAGTCTGTTGCTCTGTGATGGGGCAATTCGTCTGAACTCTCTTTGCTGAAAACCTCAATGAAGTCCCTGTACTCTCAGGGAATGCCTTGCAGCGGCTGAGCTTTCATAGTAGCCACTGTTTCTTGTCTTGGTTCACCTGCCTGTTTTTCCTCTGCTCAGTCTGTTTCTGTCACACACACCCCATGGGTGGCTGCTTCTTTACAATCTACTCGGGGGTTTCAGCGTTTCAACCAATCAAGACTCTGGACCATGGGACACCCCATCCCAAATGCCTTGATAAATACTAAAGTCTTGTGGTCTCCCATGGTTAACTCCAAGAGTTTGGTTGCAAAGATGACTGTTTCCTCCCCTGCAATAGTTCCATCCAGCTGGCAAAAGAGAATCAGTTTTTTTTAACTTTTTCAGCTGAATTCCCAGTTTCCCACCAGGATTGGGTTCCTAGGCATCAGATGAGCCCAAGTCTAGCAGGGTTGTCACTTTTACTCTGTTCTCCAAGCTGGAGATCAATAGTCTTAGGGGTAAAATGACCAGCTTGATTGGCTCGCTTACCAAGGGGTCATCCTCCAGATCACTCTCAGAAAGACCTGAGTCTTCCTTGGATGGGGTTGGAGTTCCCTTCTCCAGCTTGGATGAGGGGCAGAACTCCATGACCTCACTACCTCTCATCATGGTTTCCTTCCTGCATGAGGAGGCTTTTGCTGGTTTCCCATCTTAGAGGCGATCTGGTTTCCGGGCTGGGATTTTCAAGTGCCATTCAGCAGCATGGTGCCTGTTAAGCCTGGGTTCCCCAACCAGGGTTAGGGAGACAAGCTAAACA
>BLBF01000019.1:1724360-1738908 GCA_015471245.1 Laticauda colubrina | reverse complement strand
ATTGACAGTCTGGTGGAATCATCTCTTCTATTCATGCTTTCAGGTCTTTTTTCAATCTCTATGGCTTCTCTGATAATTCTGTCGCTGGGGTTTTCTATAGTGGCTAGGGTTTTGGTGCCATTGAAGCTGATGTTATGAACTGTGGCTTTCATGTTTTGGACTCGTGAGGAAGTGTGTTCCAGCTTTTTTATTGATTTTTTGTGTTCATGCAGGCGGGTACTTATTCTTCTATTGGTCTGTCCAATGTATGTGGCCAGGCATGATGCACAGGGGACTTCCTGTATGCCTTGGTTTCCCAGGTCAATTTTACCTTTGGGGTTTCTAAGGATGGCTGCTATTTTTCTGTCTGTTTTGGAGGCAGTCTTGATGTGATGCCTGTGTAGTATCTTACTGATTTTGTCTGTAGTACCTCTTATGTAGAGCAGGACAGCTGTTCCATAGGTCTGTTGATCTTCTAGGTCTCTATTATGTTTTAGTGTGTTTTTGTGGATCAAGCCAGTGATTTTGCTTTTGTGGAAGCCATTGGCCATCAGTACTTTAGTCAGGGTGCATAGTTCAGTCTTTATGTGCAACTTGTCTGCCAGGCATTTGGTTCTGGCAATTTGCGTTTTGGCCACAGAGTTTATCTGTGCTGGGTGGTGGTGGGATTGGGCATTGAGGCAGCGGTTGGTGTGTGTTTTCTTTTGGTATATGGTGTGTCCTACTGTGCCATCTGTTTTTTTTATAGATTAGTACATGTAGGAATGGTAGTTGTTTGTTTGTTTCCGTTTCCATGGTGAACTTGATTTTGGGGTGTGTGCTGTTTAGGTGTGTTAGGAAATATATATATATATATATATGTATATGCCCACCCAATCAGAACACAGCCAAGCCTCCACCCAGTTAAGTCGCACCCCCACTGGCAGTTAAAAGAAAGAAACAGCTGCAAGCTCACATTACTCCAAGAAGTACAAAGCTGAAGAAACAAGCCTGAAGATGATGAATGAGATTTTGTTGAAACTTCGTCAAAATACTTCCAATTTTACACGGAAGAAAACCTGAATAACCAAAGATCCATATATATATATATGCAAACTGCTTCTGTCTCATAATTTCTTCCTTGCAAAAATTTTTTCCTTTGCAAACAGTCCTTTTTTAGGTGTGTCCACAGCTAAAGGTGTGTCACAGATAAGGCACTGCCTCTGTTGCTGGGCTGTAATCTGATCTCTTCTGCTACTTTTCTCTTCTTTGAAGACAGCTAGTTTGTGGAATTTTCCATAGCTCTTATCTCTCTGTTCCTTGGGCCCCCTCCTCAGAAAGTTTTCCTTGTGGTTATGAAAATGGCAATTAGACACATTTTCAATGCCTCCAAACAGAATTCCTGCTCTGGTTTGCATACAAATACTTCAGAAACAATGTCTCACAAGTCATCTAGAAGGTTCAAAACCAACAGCACTTTCTGAGATTCAGGAATCTGCATTCCACACTGTTCTAACTCCACAAAGTTTGCATTGTTACTAAATGCTGTTCCAGAGACTCTCCTGGTTGCAAACTGGCTCTGTATAACTTTCTTGATAATTGAACAATATTGCATGCAGACTCCCTCAGATGCACACTTCTTAACTTCAGCCAGACCTCCTTTGCAATCTTTATATCAGCTATGTTGATAAACTATTCATCTTTTAAACTCAAGATGATATAAGCAATTGTTTTCATTCCCAGCTGGAATTAAGTTCAAACAGTCCCTCAAGATAAGCACACACCTTTCAGTTCTGTGAAGTGCTGTCAAAACAGAAATATCAAATTAACTAGAAAAGAAACCAACAAAAGTACAACCCTCCCCAAAAAAAACCAGTAAAAAGAACTTCAAGGATGACTCAGAACCGATCAAACTACTTTGCTTCCTGCAAAGGTTCCATCATCTTGGCCTGACTTTTATCCCTTATGGGTGGGGCAATCATGTCCCAACCTTACTCCCGAGTCACCCCTTTTGTTTTGGCTGCTCTCACCTTCTAGAAGCTCTGCGCACATGCGCACTGGGAACAGGTTCCTCTGGGTCCCATGCCTTGCTGCTGCCAGACTCAAAAGGCTCTGAAGGCAGCACCCCACTCCCAGATGGTCCAAGCCCCATTGCTGCATTGGATGCAGGACCCTCATCTGAGTCCTCTCCAGACTCCCTGGCTGTCCAATTCCGCTGCCATCTGCATCAGCTGCTGGCAAACTACAATAATCATACTGCCTCTGATCTGCAGCAGCTAATGGTACTTGGGGTGGGTTTTCAATAATATCCCACAGTTCCTTAGCTCTCAGAAAAATCCCATATTTGCAGCCCAAATTATATAATTCTTCTGACCAAAATGAGGTAGAGAGCTTTCTTTAATTTTCTCAACCATCCTGCAAGCTTTCTCTGCTATTTAAACACAGACTGTCTCTCTCAGCTTAAATTACAGTGCAGCCTTTTTGTGTGCTGTGGGCTGCTGGGCCCATAACCTGTTAGATTTTTGCAGTGGAAATTCAAATCCACAAATCTCACACAGATGACTGATTCAGCAGGATTCATTAACTTTTTTATACATAATAATATTTGAAGTAAAGTTTACAATACCAATAGTAAATTCTTCCAATGTAACACAAGCAAAACACAAGCAGTAGCTTCAGAAACCAGAGCAGAGACCAGAGCCACATCCAGGCTACTTCTGGTTTCACTTTCTAATTCAGCTCCCGTTGGCTGATCTGTTGCCATGCCTATTCATTGGCTGACTTTGTTATTAAACTCTATTCCAGTTCATGAATATACTCTGAGAAAAACTATATTTTTAAAAAATGGTGAGAGATGTGTGAACTCTCTAGCCAATATGGGCAGCCATTCTTCTTGGGTAAATAGCAACAGCACTTATATTTATGGACTGCTTCACAGTACTTTACATCCCTCTTTAAGTGATATACAGAGTCAGCATATTGCACCCAACAATCTGGGTCCTCATTTTACTGACCTCAGAAGGATGGAAGGTTGAGTCAACTTTGAGTCTTGTGAGATTCAAACTACCAAATTGCAGACACCCAGCAGTCAGTAGAAGTAGCCTGCAGTACTGCATTCTAACTATTGCACTACTATGGCTCATAACTTGTAAAAAGGACTTATATACTTTTTTTCTGATGCATACTCTTTTAGGGATGTGTCTCACTTTTATAGGCCAATTGTACTCCTTTAAAACATATATAGATGAAGGACTTCCTATTCTTACAAATTTATTTATTGCAGTCAGACTGTAATTTAATTTCAGATAAACTCATATCTTCTGTGCCTTGGAGCCATCTAAACTTCCTAATTGCTCTCCATGGAAAAACACACATTTTCAAACACGTTGGGGATGCTATAAATAAATCTTATTTCTTCAACCAATTGATGTAGAAGTCATTAATACTACTCCTTTTAAAAGCACATTTCTTAGGAAAAACAACCAGAACCAAACAAAAATTACCAGAACTTGCTCTGGTCTGGGTAAACAACATATTCTTACAAGCTTTTAAATGTAATTTTAGTCTTTGGAGGCATCTATGGCTAGACAAACTATTTATTTATTTTTTTATACTGTAAACAATCAATAATTTTTAGTTTACTCATTTGCTATTTTACTGCTTCAATTCCCATGACTTTTGCTATAGCATTACAGCTACCACATACATCCAGAGGTGGGATTCTACCAGTTCGCACTATTCACTAGAACCGTTTGTTAACATTCTAAGCAGTTCAGAGAACCAGTTGTTAGAAGAAATTGTTGGCCTAATCATGTAAGGAAGGCAGGAAGGAAACATTCTGGTATTGCTTACAGAAACTGCCTTATTACATTCTTGGCAGGACTAGACTTCCTGTCTCAGGAATGTCTCTAGAGTTTTTTTTCCCCTTTGCTTATGTGGAGTGACCATTTAAAGTTACAGTAGCATTGAAAAAAAGGTGACTTATGACTGTTTTTCATACTTATGACTGTTGCAGCATCCCCACAGTCACAAGAGGCCAGGTGAGGAGATGTGTGCCTTGATGTGAGTGATGTTGAGTTGGCCATGCCCAGCCAATAACATGACCACCAAGTCATGTCCATCCAGTCACATGACCACCAAGCCACACCCATCACCTAAGCCACGTCCACGGAACCAGTTCAAATACCATTTGATCCAAATACCATATTTGTAATATCATTTATTAAATCTTCAAAGAATGTTCTAAGAAACTTTGGTAAATCTACACAATTTTGTAATTTCCTTGCTGGAAATGTTTTAACCAATTACAATGTGTTTTTAAAGATTCTGCTTTGTTTCTATTTTGCTTGTAGCTTTTTCTTCCCTTGGCGGGTACCATTCTTATATTCCTAAGATTTAAATCTGCTTTTTGTACATATTTAATCAAATAAACATTTCATTCAACAGCCTATGAAACTTCTTGTACACAGAGGTTGTAGTTGGGGGCTTCAGTTGCTAGACTGTTTTTTGCAGTGATTGAAATCCTTGCTATGAGACATGTGGCTTGAAGTCTTGCTTAGACAACTAGAAATGCTTTTCTGTAATGGGTTCTTGGAATTTTATGTACAGTAATGATAAAAAGCACAGTAGTTTTAATGCTCGTTTATCATTCTGAATACAGAAATTATTACATGATAGAAGATACAGTAATATCCAGAGTTATCAAGTAAGGTCTATGTAAACTATGCTGCTTTCTACATTTGTGTGATGCCACTCACCATAATATATGTTAAAAGAGATTAAAAAACATTTCCAAAATGTGGTCTTAAGATATAAAACTCTGTGTGTGGCAGTAGAGGCTGATTTTAGTCAGGACCAGTTGAAGGAATTGAAGGTGGTAAGTCAGTTTTTATTTTTATTTTTAAAAAATCTGGAAGTAGGTAATAGGAAATTCCTTCTATACAGTGCAAGTGCTTCTCAATCTTGGCAGCTTTAAGATATGTTATTTCAATTCCTAGAATTCCCCAAGCCAGGTTGATTTTGGCAGTTGAAGTTTATATATCTTAAACTTGGCAAGATTGAGAAATATCACTGTGTATTTGTAGACATTTTCGAAGATTCAGGAATTTTATATACTAATCTGAAAATTGTCTTAGAAATTGGGAGAAAATTGACAGAAGATAGTCCTCAAATACCTAAGTGACAGATGTACTATACGTCATCTCAGTTACAATATATCTTAGTAAATGAAATGCAAATATAGAAATAGGCAGGATTTTTATTCATAATTACTGCATAATCTTTTGAAATTATAATTGTAAAGAATGAACCATATGTACTTCCCTAGTAAAAATTCCATGACTGATGGAATTTTAACCTTATGGATACATATGGATTAAAAATAACATAGTAAAATGTGCTTTTAATAACATTTTTATTTCCTGCTGTTGAAACATCTAATGTGTGAGAGAAATTAGAATAATGCTCTTAAAAAAAGGAAAGAAAAATGAGATTTTGTTTTTGAGAACTTTTGAATATAAACAGTGCGGGGAAATGATATGTTACTTATCTATTAATAATGGTCACTCAAAGCAATATAGTATACAGAAATAAGAGAAATGTGATGGTAAATTATTATTTTAAGGCCCTGTTACACTGCCCAACGGATGCAAAACGTTAGTAAAAAGGACACAATGGACGAGCAAAATGTTCCATCCGTTGTTATCCGCTCTCAAAAGGGGCAAAAATTTGCATAACCGGAGCGGATAACATGGAAAGGAACGGACGCGGGGAGGACACAGAGCAGATGGAAAGCGGATGCAGAACGGAAGCCCAGCGGATGGAAGCAGATGGGAGCAGATGGCATATCCGCTAGGCTTCTGGGGGACCTCAGCAAAGCGGACACGGAACGGATACAGTGGATGCACAGCAGATGCACAGCGGATGAAGCGGATGCAGAGCGGAAGCCTAGCGGATGCACAGCGGAAGCCTAGTGGATGCCTTGCGTTAATTGTGCATGCGGGGGGGATTTATTGCATCAGCCCCACGGATATAAAGGGAAGCAGCTCACACGTGGCCAGCATTCAGAGGAAAGACCTGCTGCCAGATACATCGAGTCCTTGCCTGCCCTGCCTGCATGCCTGCCTGCAAGCCTTGCTGCAAGCCTTCCTGCCAGCCTTCCTGCCAGCCTGCCTCCCACCCTCCTGGCCAGCCTCCCTGCCAACCTTGCTCTCTGCCTGCCTGCCAGCCTCCCTGCCAGCCTGCCTTCCAGCCTCCCTGCCAGCCAGTCTGCCTGCCAGCCTTGGTGCCTGCCTGCCTGCCTGCCTTCCTGCCAGCCTTCGTGCCTGGCTGCCTGCCAGACTTCCTGCCAGCCTCCCTGCCAGCCAGCAACCCCACAACCATGGGGAAGAAGCGAAAGCCTCAGCAACCTGCCGCCATCCCTGGCAAGAGGGGCAGGGCCACCCTCCGCCCCCTGTCCCTGACTCTGCTTCTGCTGGGGCTTCTGCTGCTCAGGCTCGTTCTTCTGGTGCTGGAGCTTCTGCTGAAGCTGCTCCTGGTGGTGGTGCTTCTGCTGGTGCTTACTCTGCTGAAGCTGCTCCTGGTCCTGCTGGTCCTGCTCGTGCTCCTGGACTTGCTCCTACTGCTCGTACTGCTCGTGCTCCTGGTCTTGCTCGTCCTGCTCGTCCTGCTCGTGCTCCTGGTCCTGCTCGTGCTCCTGGCTTGCTGGCGCTGCTGGTGCTTACTCTGCTGCTGATGATCCTGGTGCTGCTGGTGCTGCTGGTGCTGCTGGTACTGGTGCTGCTGATGATCCTGCGGCTGCTGCTGCTGCTGGTTATGATCCTGCTGGTGATGATGATGATGATGATGATGATGATGATGATTCTGCTGCTGCTGCTGCTGCTGGTGGTGGTGTGGAGGAGCAGCCCCTACTACCTGGGAGCCCCTCTGATGAGGGCCCATCTGGTCCTGCCAAAGGGAGGAAGAGGCGTATGCGACAACGGGAGAGGAGGCAATACTATATTGAGGAGGAACATGAGGATGAGGTGCTGGAGTGGCTGAGAGAGAATGACTATCTGTGGCGGAAGGGACACCGGCTATACAGGGACACCAAGCAGAAGCATGCTGCTTGGAGAGAGAAGGCGGAGAGTATGGGCTACACTTCGGAGGTGCTCCTCGGCTGGTGGAAGCACATGCACACCTGGTACGGGAAGCTGCACCTGAAGAAATCTGGCCAGGCCCCGGTTAAACTGACAGACAGAGAGACCTACGTCATGGCCAGGTGCAGCTTCCTGGAGGGTGAGATCCGCCACCGAGGAGCACCAGGAGCCCCTCTCACAACCCTCTCTCTCCGGCAGCCTGCTGAGAGCCAGTCCTCTTCCGGCCGAAAGTCAGTCCCTGTCTCCAGGCAGGTTTCTGTGGAGCGTGCCATGGTAGAGAACCTGCGGACAGGTGTTGTAACCGTGGTGGAGCGCATGGAGGACTCCCTGGTGCGGTGGGAGAAAGGAGACGGCACGTCCACCACAGCTGTAGCCGCATCCACCCCCCCCCAGCTCCACCTCCACAGAATGGCAGAGAGCCAGACAGCAGGAGGGGCAGATCTCCTCTCTCAGCTGGTCCACACCAACTCCTCATCCTCCAACCGCAAGTCCTTCCTCACCTATGTCAACCAGACCCTCAGGAACATGGAGGAACCCCAGTACCAGGTGGTGAAGGACCGGATCACCGAGCTGCTTCACAACCCTCCAGATCCAGAGGCACCTGCTCCCACCCAGTCCAGGTCTGCTCCTCCACCCCAGGTGATGTCCCTCCCATTCCAAGGCTTCCCACAGCCCCTCACCTACCAGGGCTACGGCTACCAGGAGGTCCAGCAGCACAGGCAGCAGCCCTTCCCAGTCCAGGCACAGAGTCATCGGGCGACACCGTTGCCACTGGTTCCACTGATGCCACCGATGCCACCGATGCCACCCACACCAATGATGCCACCGACGACAGCGATGCCACCCACGCCACCAATGCCACCCACGTCAGTCCTCACCCAGCTGCAGAGCAGACAGCCCCACTACACTACTCCTTCCTCCACCCCACAGCCAAGCCTGGCCTCAGTACATCTGTCATCAGTACAGGGGCTGACACCCCATGGCATGGAGGAAAAACCTCTCAGCATCACGGGTCTGAGCCAGCTGTCTGAGAGCTTTCTCAACACACCATCACCTGTTGTCCTCTCAGGGTCAGGCACCCCAGTAGTGCTTCAGACCAGCACTGCAGCAGCACCCACCTCCACAGCACCTGGACCCTTCACCCCTGAGACTGGGCACACCTCCGAGTGACCAAGAGGAGTGCCAGAGACTGGCTGGCTCGCTACCTGTGGACTTTATTTGGACACTTGACTTGGGTCATTTTTCTTTTACAGCTTGTTGTTCAATAAAGTCTATCTTTGATTCACACACTTGCTTCATTTCTTTTTTTTTAATAAAGTCTTGGTGGAAACTTTTAGAAATGGTTTAAGCCTTTGCATGCTTGTGGGATGGATTAAGATAGCAGTGGGGTGGGCAGGGATACCTGTGGAATGAGCAGGGATACCTTTGGGATGGGTAATAGCTGTGGGGATAGATAAACCTCCAGTGCAAGCATAGTGGGACTGTATGGTCCACCTTCCCAGGTGCCATACCTATGGCCGTTTATTATCAATAACAATGTAATAATAATCCACACATGTCAACATAAACACAACACTTTATTAAATGCCCTGTTCATTGTAGGCCCACCCAACATACATGGCCCAATCTCATCAGTGTGATGAGACAGGCTGAAGGAAGCATCCATTAGTCATCTATCATCCTGTCTTGCCACTCCACCGCTCCAGCTGGGGAGTTGCACCAGTGTTTCAGCAGGTTGCGCTGCTTCTTCCCTTCACGTGAGGCTCTCTTGGGGCCTTGCACATCCACAGTGTCAATCAGGTTTCACCCTTGCCTCCATTCCCCAGGCTCCATGTGTCCATTGCCTTGCTGGAGGTCCACAAGCCTGTTCTTCAAGACTGGGTAGCGGGTGCGCATGAGATTGTGCAGGATGCAGCAAGCTTCCACGATGCTCCTCACGGTCTGTGGGCAATGCTGCTTGGTGGTGAGAAGTACCTGGAACCTGTTGGCCAGGATGCCAAAAGCATTCTCCACCACCTGCCTTGCCCTGGACAGCCTGTAGTTGAAGATCCTCTCTTCACGGGTGAGGCATCTGGAGGTGTAGGGCTTGATGAGGTAGGTTCTGAGGGAGAAGGCGTCATCCCCCACGGTAAAGTAGGGCACATCTTGCGTGTCGTTGGGCAGGGGGTCTGGATCTGGGAAGCCCACGATGAGGTTGCATTCCAGCCCCTCCTTGAGTTCACTGGCGTTGTATACCTGGGCATCTGAATATGAGCCGTTGCCTGAAGCATCGATGTACATGAACTTGTAGTCAGCATCGACCATGGCGAAGAGGATGATGCTGAAGAAGCCTTTGTATTTGAAATAAGTGGACCCTGACTTGGCTGGCGCTTTGCAGGCCACGTGCTTGCCATCTATGGCTCCGGTGTGGGGGAAGTTCCACTTCTGATACTACTGCTCTGCAACTTTCTTCCATCCTTCTTCAGTGGAGGGGCACTGGAGGAGCTCCTCCAGGTATTCTTCGATGATGGCCTGCACCACTTCTCTGACCACAATGCTGATGGTGTTGGGTGGCACCCTCCAGCCATACTGCATGCTCCTGTAGGTGGTGCAGAGTGAGTGCCACCTTGAGCCCAGGTTCCAGGCTGGGGCAGAAGTTGGTGTTTGCCTTGGTCAACCTGGGTGTCAGCCGCTGCACAACTTCATCAAACATGGCTGGAGGCATCCTCATGAAGTTCTGGAATGCACAAGTGTCTTCGTTCCTGAGCTCCACCATCAGCTTGTTGTACAGTCCGTACTCTGCTCTTCTCCCGAACCATCTTCGGACCCAGACACTTCTTGGCCGCCTCCTTTTCTTCCCGTAGTAGAGTTCACAGAGCCTGTAGATGGCTTTGCACTGTTGCAGAAGGATGGTGGCTGCCAAAAGGACTGTGTTACGATCCACGGTTGACATGACTGGATGCTGTGGAAGAGCAAGAGTCAGATGAATGCTGCAGACGTCTGCACAGCTGGGCTGCTGTTCTGAAAGTGAGATGCCGATGAGTTGCTCCCCCTTTTTATAGGCAGTATAGGTGTCCCTTTGCATCCTCTAGGCATCCTCTAGGCATCCTCTAGACATCCTTTATATCCGAGATAGGTCCCCTCTGCGAATGTTTTTTTGGTTTTAAATGCTTTGTTTTTGTGCTGCATCCGCTAGGCATCCATTCTGCATCTGTTCTGCGTCCGTTCCGCTTCCTCCCTGTGTCTGAGCTGATGCGAGTTGTGCGGATGCGTAACGGATGCCTAGTGGATATAGCGGATGCGGAACGGATGCAGAACGAATGCCTAGTGGATGCCTAGAGGATGCAGAACGGATGAATTGGATACATTTTTTGTGCAAAAGTTTTGAGCAGCTCAAAACTTTCTGAGCAGATGAAACATCCATAAACGGATGATGGACAGATAGAGAGGAAGCAAAACGGAGGCAGTGAGTACAGAACGGATACATCGCATTAACCAATGGATGGCAAGCTTTTTTGTCCATTTTACATCCTCTTTGCATCCATTGGTGCAGTGTGACAGGGGCTTTACATATCAATTATAAACATTTGCTTGGCTAGTTTCACATAGCAATTATATAATAAGTACATGAAGGCAGATCGGGTAATGTTTTCAGTTTTTGTAGTCTTATGCCATATATATTCTTACTTATCAAAGTTTCTTATAGATTGTCATGCTCTTGTCGGAATCTTGATTCAGAGGGGGAGGCCGAGCAGCTGACAGGGAGTGGGAGTGTGGCTCCATTGGCTGTGAAAGAAACTGGGGAAGGGCAAAGGCCAGCTGGGCAGAGCCAGGGAGAGGTAGAGCTTGTGAGAGGGAATTTGGAGGAAGACCCAGGTCCACCTCCTCTTCATCCTAGGGCACGCAGGGAGGAATGGAGAAAGTAGCAACCTGAATTGCGCGGCTTACAGGAGAGGAAAGGGCCTGATTCCCTTCATTAGCTGCAGCTGGGAACACAATGTTTAAAAAGGGAAGGTGCACACAGCAAAGTTGTTGGGAGCAAATTGTGAATTATCTGGTATCATCGAGGCTTATCTAGGTTTCTGGCATCTTCTCAACTGTGTGTGTTTTGCTGGGCTTTCAACTCTGCAACCCCTTCTCCTGCCCTGACAAATTAATTACTCCAACGTGGTTTGTGTGGACTTTTATTTACAGTTTGTATGTACTTTGTTTTTGGACTGAATTTCTTCCACTTAAAGAGTATTCTTGGGAGAGTTTTTTCTCCAGCCGAAGGTAACCTGGACATGGAGGACAAAGTTGTAGGTACTAAAGAGACACTTCTTGCTTATTTGACTGTATTGCCTTTGTGCCACACCCCAGATCATTACATAGATACAATATTAATTGTATCTATGTACAATTAGATCAACTATCAGTTGTAACTACAGTTACATACACTATGTAACTGTAAAATTAGAAGTTTAAAATTATACTATAATAGCTAAGATAACTGAAACTATTGTTTGTTCTAGTGAGTTTAGATATTTAGGAGTTATATAGAAACTAAAAAACTATACAATTAATTATTACTGTTGTATTCCCAAGCTCAATAATAATAAAATGCAATGAACACCTAACAAAATAATGCAAATAATATAATTAACATATATTAGTAACTTGCTCCCTATGTCAATCATAGTTATTGGGAGAAATGTGACACAGTAAAAAAAGAGACCGGTTCACTGTGAGACCTACTACTCACTCTCTTACAGTGTAACGGCCCCACTTCCAACTGAACATCATTACAGGGACATACATTGAGACTAATTTAATTCAGAAACAAATAAAGAAAGATAGAATAACATTAGCAAGGCATTTACCACATTCTAGTTTTCTTGGTATTTCAGGTTTGTACTATTGAAATCTATGTTTTTTTAAAAATAAAATGATATTGACTTATATACTTAGAAATAAACTAGCTTTGATTTAATATTAGTATAAACTTAATAAATTATAAATGGAAGAAAAATATTTTTGAAGTCAAAGAATAAATAAGAAGCATTACCCCATTCATGAAAGTAAAAGAATATACTCTCAACTATCATAATTACAACAATAATATTTCGCAATAGCTCATTTGTCTAAGATTTTTAATACAATCCCCATTCTTCCTAAACATGTATACACATATTTACATATACAGTATTTTTTGCAGTATAAGATGTTCCAAAATATAAGACGCATCTAGTTTTTGGGGAGGAAAACAAGAAAAAAGTCTTCCTCTGCCTCCCAGCAATTTGCCTCCTTGCAGGAAACAGCCTGTTTCAATTTCGATTTCAGTTTCAGTACAGCCTGATTAGTACCAACAGCTGATTGTCTATTGGATCAGCCTCCCAACAATCAGCTGTTTCAGGTTGCAGAGATTGCCATAGCTTATTGCTGCCTCTGCATGTTCCATTTTCAGCCTCCATGCAGCCCAATTTCCACCCATTCTGGATGGCAGGGATTGAAATGGGAGGAAAATGGGATATGCAGAGGCTGAAAATGGGGTGTGTGAAAGCCACAAATGGGATAAGCAGAGGCAGCAAAAGGCAATGGCAATCTGTGCAGCCTGAAACAGCTGGTTGTCAAGATGCCAACCCAACTGACAATCAGCTGCTGGTGCCAATCAGGCCTTCCTGAAACTGAAACAGTGTCAGCATTCCAGCAAATCTCTGTTCCAGGCAAGAACCCAAGACAGACATCTCTCAAAGATTTCTTTATTTGGATAATAACTGGTACATCTGTGGAATCCCGAATCTGAAAGTTTCGGGCTTCCTTGCAATATTTAAAACTACAAATCAATTCCCCCTTGCCCATCATTACATAACATGGCTCAATCATGATCCATCCTAAACTGAAATTCTTATTTCATTTTGTGTCATACTCAACAACCTTGAACTAGCAAAAGAATTTTATTTTGTCTACTTAGAGATACTCAATTGAGTAGCCCTCAACATCCCCCCTCCCACTTTCTCAGGCTTGTGGCAGTGTGGGAGCATCAAATTTCAATATGGCTTCCAAAGCTGATAGGCATTCCCCCCTTGAAAAATCACATTCTGGAAGAGATAATAAACAAAAAACAACCAGGGGTTCATGCTTAACCTCAACCCCCTCTCTCCCCTCCAAAGGGACCCTTCAGTTTGTCAGGGAATTTGTCAGGGAATTGGTTAATCAATCTATCTGCATGTATATCCCAACTTTTTACCCAAGTAGCATCTGACAAAGGATATTGTAATCATCCTCGGTGTAATCTAGAATCAAGGATTTTCTTTATTTCATAATGTGTCTCACCCTGTACAATCAGAGGTTTGGGAGAAGCTGATGGTATTGGCCTTAGATTTGACCCTACAGCAGACCCTTCAACAAACTACTATGGAATACTGGGTGTATTTTCCCCAGTATGAGGAAAATCTAATTGGACTGTGACTAGATTGATAGTCTTAGATATAGGGAATGGACCCAAGAATTTAGGGCCCAACTTCCCACTGGAAAGTTTCAACTTGAGATATTTAGTTAACAAAAACACTTTGTCCCCTACTTTAGGGCTGGTTGGAGGGATCTATGTTTGTTTGCTTATTTTTTATATTCCTCAGCAACTTCAGTTAAAGCTTTTTTCATATCCTCCCAACTTTTTTTTAATGATTCCATCCATTCCGTTAAAGACATGGATGTTGGCAGTTCCATGCCAATGTTGATTTGGAATGGAGTCAAGCCTGTGCTGCTGTGTCTGCATTATTGTAAGCAAACTCTGCAAAAGGCAACAGTTCCGCCCAGTTTTCCTTTTGATAATTCACATAGCATCTAATGTATTGTTCTACTATGTTGTTTGCTCTCTCCACTGTACCATTGCACACAGGATGGAATGCTAAGAAAAGCCCTTGGAACAATCCAATGGACTTCAAAAACTCCCTCCAGAACTTAGCAGTAAACTGTACAACTCAGTATGAGATTACTCTACGAGGTACTCCGTGGAGCATATAGATATGCTTCATAAACAATTTCACAAGTTTTCTAGCTGAAAAAAAATCTGTTATAGGCTGTAAAGTGGGCTTGCTTAGAGAACAAGTCAATAACAGTCCAAATCATGGTATTTCCTCCACTCTTAGGTAACTGTCAGTCTTCAAGATCTTCTGCTATTGCTTTGCATCTTTTCGACTGCCATAAGTAACGGGGGGTGGAAAAGGGAGGTAGGAATAGTTGGGGAAGTGAGCTGGAGGTGTTACATTTGTCTGATGTATAAATGGAAGGGGGGAGCATAAAATAGAGTTAGGTTTCTATTTCTTGCTTACCTTTCTTTTCTCTGCACAACTGCAACCCGTTATCAAACTATGCCAAGGTCAACGGACAGAGGCCTCGTCATCACCTGAAGATGCCCACATGATCATATCCACAACTTCTAATTGGAAGTGTCATTTGAACTATTGGGGGTGGGAACATTTCCATCACTTTCTATA
>BLBF01000019.1:1664685-1719360 GCA_015471245.1 Laticauda colubrina | reverse complement strand
TCTTGGTGTGTTTTTGTGGATCAAGTTGGTGATTTTGTTTTTGTGGAAGCCATTGGCTGTCAATATTTCAGTCAGGGTGCATAGTTCAGTCTTTATATGTGTCTTTAAGTTTACTTTTAAATTATATTAATCAACTTTCCATGTCATGTTATATTTTTGTTACATCATCATTAAACTTTAATTTCAAATCCACATTATCCTTCCGGAGAATATTCTTACTGATTTTAATTCATATTATAATCCATTCCATGATAAGAAGATAGGCTCAAGATCCAGATGGATCTTGACAGACTAGAACACTCGGCCATATCTAACAAAATGACATTCAGTGTAGAGAAAAGTAAAGTCCTACACTTAGGCAAGAAAGACCAAAAGTACACATATAGACTGGGTGAAACCAGGCTCAATAGCAGTAATTGTGAGAGGGATCTTGGAGTCCTAGTGGACAACCAGCTAAATATCACACTTTTTGGATGATCTCTGGTGGGAGCGGGATGGGGATAGTGCATCCATCCTTGCTCTACTTGACACCTCGGCGGCTTTTGATACCATTGACCATGGGATTCTCCTGGGGTGGCTTCGGAGGATGGGAGTGGGAGGCCTTGTGCTGTCTTGGTTCACTTCCTTCCTCTGCAACTGTGGTGAGTTAAGTGTTGCTGTGTCCTCCCTCTTTCAGTGCCTTGAGGCTGTTAGGGGCTGGATGGGGAGCAACAAGTTGAAATTAAACCCTTGCAAGGCCTAGTGGCTCCAGGTTTGAGGTTCATTGACTCAGGGAGAATTACCACCTTTGGCACTACCCCAGACAGACCCTGTGCATAATCTAGGAGTTTTCGTGGACTCATGACTCCTGCTCAAAGAGGGCCTTTGCGCAACTGCAAGTTGTGCACCAGTTATGCCCTTTTCTGCACCAACTGTCCCTATTTATAGTCACTCATGCCCTGGTCACTTCCCGTCTTGATTATTGCAACACACTCTACATGGGGCTGCCCTTGAAGAGCATCTGAAGCTCCAGTTGGTGCAAAATGAAGCAGCCCACATGGTTTTGTGCAGACCCCGGTGTGCACATGTGTCACCTTTCCTGCAGGAGCTGCAATGGTTGCCAATTTGCTTCTGGGTGCAATTCAAGGAGCTGGTTGTGACCTTTAAAGCCCTTCATGGCTTGGGTCCAGGTTATCTGATAAAACATCTCTTGCTGGTCACATCTACCTGACCCATTAGAGCGAGGAGGCAGGGAATGTTGCAGGTCCCACCCCTGAGGAGATACAGCTGGTGGGACCCAGAAGAAGGGCCTTCTCCGTGATGGCTCCCTCTTTCTGTAATATCATTCCTCCAGAGATTACAATGGTCCCCACTCTAGCACTCTTCCAAAAGGCACTAAAAATCTGGTTTTGCCAGTAGGCCTGGGGAACCCAGAGAGCGATAGAGCCCATCAAATGGCGAGTGTGATCTGCTATTGTCAGGGCGGGGTGGGTGGGTTGGATTTTTGTTTTGTTTTTTGTTTTCCCAAATTTTGTTCTATTATATTTTACTAATTTATTTGATTCTTTTTGTTGGTTTTTATTACTATTTATTTTTAATTTTTTGTTTTAAATATGGTTTTACATTGTGTAAGCCATCTCGAGTCACCATGGGTGAATAGGTGGCAATATAAATTAAATTAAATAAATAAATAAGAGCCAGCAGTGTGCAGCAGCAGCCAAAAAAAACTTAAAGGAATCCTAAGTTGCATTAACAGAGGGATACAATCAAGATCAAGGAGGTACTAATACCACTCTATAAAGCCTTAGTAAGACCACACCTAGAGTCCTGCATCCAATTTTGTTCACCACATTACAAAAAAGATGTTGAGATTCTAGAAAAAGTGCAGAGAAGAGCAACCAGGATGATTAGAAGACTGGAGACTAAAACATATGAAGAACAGTTACAGGAACTAGTCTAGTGAAGAGAAGGACCAGGGGAGACATGACAGCAGTGTCTTCCAATATTTGAGGGGCTGCTACAGAGAGGAAAGGGCCAAGGTATTTTCTAAAGTGTCCGTAGGCCAGATAAGAAATAATGGATAAAAATTGAACAAGGAGAGATTTAACCTGGAAATAAGGAGAAACTTCCTGACAGTGAGAACAATCAACCAATGAAACAGCATGCCCTCAAAAGTTGTGGGAGCACCATCACTTGAGACTTTCAAGAAGAAATTGGACTGCCATTTGTCAGAAATGGTGTAGGGTCTCCTGCTTGGGTGGGCGGTTGGAAAAGATGACCTATAAGATCTCTTCCAACTCTGATTATCTGTTATCTGTTAATCAATTATTACATAAATATCTCTACCAATGACCTCCCAGACTCCTGCACATGTTTCAGATGTCTTGAAACCATTAATGAAAGTGAAATTTACATCAAATGCCATCTATGCAATAATCTAGCTCACCCTGCCTGCTTAAACGCAAATAAAAGCCTAGCTAATATGGGAACTTCAGGTTTGCAAGGCTCAATGGTGGCAGGAATGTGCGATCGTGTGTGGTTTCTGCTGCACTCGCCGCTGGAGTGCCCCGAGCCAACCAGCTTCAGGGCTATAGCTACCCCGTAGAGGTAGCTGAAGACAGGGGAGACCTAGCAGGGGTCAGGGGGAGTTGCACCCCCCCTCCTCAGCTGGCTTAACTCCCTTTTCCGAAAGCGGTAGAGCTGCGGTCAGAAATGGCCACCACAAAGAAGCTTTCATCTGGAAAAGAATGTGCAGGAGGAAGCTGAGAAGTGAAAGGTTTGGCTGACTGGGAGGAGAAGCAACATCCAAGATATGGAATTTAAATTTTGGAAAAAACTACATTGTTCCCTAAGAAAATCTAGAAGCAGCAAATGAAAGTGAAAAGGGAAAGTTTGTTTTTTCTCACTCTCCTTCCTTACGGTGACAGCAGATGAATGAGAAATTGAAAAAAAACCGCTTTGGCATCAGCAAGTAATCAAACTGGAAAATTAAAGCCAAAGGGACAATAAAGATTTCTGAACACTGGAAAAAAAAATTTATGCTGTAAGTGGGAAGGGAGAGGATAAGAATTAAGATTAGGATTTGGCTGGAAGAGACTGCTTAGAATTTAAAAGACTAGAACAAAATCATAACAAGACTTCTAAAAGACACATTTTAATTGGAACTTTGTAATTGAATTACAATCCCAGGAAGAGAAAGTGAAAAAAAGAAGAAAGTGTTAAATGAAATAGACTGTGTGTATCTGGACTGTTTGGTGACTTTGGGACTTTTGGAAATTCTTATTTGAATGATTAAAATCATTTGGGTTGTTTAAAAAAATTTTTTTCCAATGGCATTATTTGTGGATGAACTGAAAATGGAATTTTTAAAATATAAAGAAGAGGAACCAGAAGGGAAGGGCTCTTTTGGCTCTGTTTTTCATTTTTTAGAAATGGCGATTTCTACATATGAGAAACTACAAGAACAAGAAGATTGGGATGAAGAAGAAGCCATCTTTAATGAACAAGCAACTTTATCTGGGGAAGAAAGAGGAAAGGAGGAAAAAGGAATGCAGAATTTAAGACTTTAAAAAACAACCAAAAAAGGTAAAAATAAGGTAAAAAGTGGACAATGTCACAATGTCAGAAAGCAACAGAAAAGAGGAATACAGAAGAGGGTAGAGATTAAGAGACAAGGGGGTAAAAAGGGTAGAGTGGAGAAGCAAGGGAGGAAGGAAGGGAAGAGAAGCTATAAAGGCTTGAAACAAGATGTAAAGAAACAGAACTTATTTAGAGAAAATGGGTAAAAATATAACTGAAAAAGAGATTCTGCAAAAGTACATAAGATTGTATTGTTGTATTGTTGAAATCATGTTAGAAAATTTGGAACAACATATGATTATAAAATGTGATCAAATATTCAACATAATTTTGTGGAAATTTCTTTTTTTAAAAAAAAAATAAATGAAATGAAATATGAGAGAATTGAATTAAGAAGGAACGGGAACATTTTAATTACATAATGTTTTAAAATATAAGTGAAATGGGGGAGAAGTAACTGCGCAAAATTTATAAGTGTTCCCATAGAAGCACGATACCTATTTGAAAAGGAATGTATAAAATGTTTAAGATTTATGAATAGTAAAGCAACAGAAAAGAGGAATATAGAAGAGAGAAATGAAGATGAAGATTGAAATAAGTTGTAAAGAAACAGGACTTATTTAGAGATAATGGGTAAAAATATAACTGAAAAAGAGATGCTGTAAAAATACATGAGACTGTATTGTTGTATTTGTATTAGAGATCATGTTAGAAAATTTGTAACAACATATTATTATAAAATGGAATAAAATATTCAATGTAATTTAGTGAAAATCTTTTCTCCTTTGAACAAAATAAATGAAATGAAATATGAGATAATTGAATTAAGAAGGAATGGGAATGTTTTAATTACATAATGTCTCAAAATATAAGTGAAGTGGGTGGGAAGCAACTACATAAAATTTATAAGTGTTCCCATAGAAGCATGATACTTACTTGAAAAGGAAGGTATAAAATGTTTCAGATTTAAATGAATATTAATCTTAATGATAGAGTTTAATTGGTCTGGATTGTTGTTGTAATTATATTATATATTTATAATTTTTTTCTTTTTTTAAATATAGTGTTTAAGGCAAGGTCACACCGGCCAACGGATGTAAAACATATGTAAAAAGGACGCAGCGGATGAGCAAATTTTCCATCCGTTGTTATCCGCTCTCAAAAGTGCCCAAATTTGCATAAACAGAGCGGACAACAACGGAAAAATATGGACATGGGGAGGATGTAGCGGGGATGTAAAGCGGATATTTGTAGGAAGCCTAGCGGATGAAAGTGGATGGAAGCGGATGACACATCCGCAGGGCTTCTGGGGAGAACAGCGAAGTGGACACGTAGCGGAAGGAACAGATGCATAACAGATGCGTAGCGGATGACACGGATACATCACGGACGCCTATAGGATGCATAGCGGATGCCTAGCGGATGCAAAGCATTCACTGCGCATGTGGGGAGGATGAATTGCGTAAGCTCCGCAGATATAAAAGGATGCAGCTCGCAAGCAGGTCACCATTCAGAGGAAAGACCTGCTGCCAGAGACATTTTGAGAGAACACCATGGGGAAGAAGAGGAAGCCTGTGCCTACTCCTGCCAGGCCTGGCAAGAAGGACAGAACCACCATCCCACCCCCTGGCGCTGACTCTGAAACTGCTGGTGCTGCTGCTGGTGCTCCTGGTGTTGCTGCTGCTGGTGCTTCTCCTGCTGCTGCTGCTGCTGCTGGTGCTTCTCCTGCTGCTGCTGCTGCTTCTCCTGCTGCTGTGGTGGACCAGCACCAAGGCCCTCAAAGCCCTGCTGCTGAAGGCCCTGAAGCCCCTACCAGAGGGAGGAAGAAGCAAGGCAAGGAGAAGGGGGAGAGGAAACAGTACTCCATTTCCGAGGAGCATGAGGAGGAGGTGCTGGAATGGCTGAGGGAGAACGAGTACCTGTGGAGGAAGAGCCACAGGCTCTATTGCGAAACCAAGAGAAAGCAAGCAGCTTGGAGAGACAAGGCAGAGAGCCTGGGCTACACTTAAGACCTACTCCTTGGATGGTGGAAGCACATGCACACCTGATATAGAAAGCTGCACCTGAAGAGATCCGGGCAGGCCGCTGTCAAGCTCACTGACCGGGAGACCTATGTCATGGTCAGGTGCAGCTTCCTGGAGGGTGAGATCCACCACCGAGGAGCAGCCCCTCTGTCAACCCTCTCCCTCAGACTGCCCACAGACAGCCACTCCTCCTCCAGCCAGGAGACAGCTACAGTGTCCAGGTAGGTGTCTTTGGAGGGCCCCACGACAGAGACCCCCCCCCCACAGCTGTACTCCCCATGCCAGAGGACGTGGAGGATCCCCTGTCTCATATGGAGCAAGAAGCGGCAGCCACTAGAGACCAACCCACACCCACACCCAGCTCCACCTCCACAGAAAGCAGGCAGAGAGGCAGAGCCATACTGTCCTCTTGGAGATCAGGGACAAAATCAAAGCCAGCACAGATCTCCTCTCCCAGCTGGTCCACTTCGACATACCATCCTCGAACCGCAAGCCCTTCATCGCCTACGTGGGCCAGACCCTCATGGACATGCCCGAGGCCCAGTACCAGGCGATGAAGGAGAGGATCACAGCTCTTCTGCACCACCCTCTAGGCACAGCTGAACCTGTTCCTACCCACTCCAGGTCTGCTCCTCCAACCCAGGCGATGTCACAGCCCTTCCACGGATTTCAACAGCCCCTTGCCTACCAAGCCTACCACTACCAGGACTTCCCACAGCAGAGGCAGCTCTTCCCAGTCCAGACCCAGGTTCCTCAGATGCCACAGACACCACATATGCCACAGCTGACCCAGCTGCAGACCAGACAGCCCCACTACACTCCTCCTTCCTCCACCCCACAGTCAAGCCCTTCCTCAGAACATCTGTCATCAGTGTTGGGCCTCACATCCCAGGTCCTTGAGGAAGTGCCTCTCAACCTCACGGGACTGAGTCAGCTCTATGAGAGCTTCCTGCACACACCATCTCCTGTTGTACTCTCAGGGCCAGGCACCCCAATGGCACCTCAGAGCAGCACTCTAGCAACAGGTACATAGAATGTCTATACATCGTGAGTAGCACGGAAATAGAAAGGATGCGCAGTGAACAGTTTGCATCCGATATACATCTGTGCGACATCCCCTTTTTTTCCTTTAGGCGTATGTAATGCATCCGCTTCATCCGCTATGCATCTGCTTCGCAATTATCCCCCAGAACCCCTTCAGAGGTGTCATCCGCTTCCATCCACTTTCATCTGCTAGGTTTCTTTTGAACATCTGTTTAACATCCCCGCTACATACTACCCACATCCATTCTTTTCTGTTCTTTTCCGTTCTGTTTATGCAAATTTTCACCACTTTTTGGAGCGGATGACAATGGATGGAGCCACCCCTGAAATTTTGCTCGTCCGCTGTGTCCTTTATGCATACGTTTTGCATCCATCGGCCAGTGGGACCGGGCCTTTAAATATCACATTTCGATACTTACTATGTTACAGAGCCCCTCATAATGACATCAAACATGTAAACAAATTAAATTCACTTCTAACATGGGCAACATCCTGCCCACACACTTTTATCTTTCTTGGTGACTTCAATCTACCTCATATTAACTGGGGCCTTAACGAATGTAAAACTGAACCCACACATGCAACCTTCTAAAATGCAGAAATGAACCTGGGACTGGAACAACTAGTAACCAACAATACTAGACTTAACAACTGCCTCAGTCTCATCTTCTGCAATAGTTTGAATTTAATTTATGGAATACAAACTAAAGAACCCTTTTCCAGCAGTGACCACAATATGATTGACTTTTGTCTCAACAAATGTCTGCACAAAAATCAACACAATGATGTGATCTCCAATTATAACTTCAAAAAAGGCAACTATGATCTTATAGATAACGATCTCTCATCCCTTGATTGGCAATTTCTATTCACTGGATGCAATACTGTTGAAGACCATTACAACATCTTTGTATCATCAAAAGAATCATCAAAGTATATGTACCATTAACAACTCCCAGAACCAGAAAAAAACAGATTATCCATAACAATAAGGAAGCTTCAATCCAAAAAGAGATCACTTTGGTGGAAAAACAAATCTGGTCACATTGCCAACTTCAAAAGCCGATAGAAACATTTATGCCACCAGATAAAAACTGAATGCACCAATTATCACATTAAACAAGAAAAAAAAACCTTCTATGCACCACTTCCACCCGCGCTTTCTACAATTTTGTAAACAACAAACTAAAAGACTCACGGCCCATCCCACCCCTGAAAGGACCTAATAGTAAAGACTGCAATGACAACACTATTAAAGCCAACCTCTTCAATACATTCTTTGGCTCAGTATTTGAAGACAGCAATGGATCATGCCCAGTACTTCCTAGTCGAACCACAGACAACTACAATGATCTAATACATATTGATTTCACAGAAGACAATGTTGAAAAAGCACTACACAATCTAAAATCATCTCTATCTATTGGACTGGATAGAATATGTGCCCACATCTTAAAAACCTATCCACTGCAATAGCCAAACCTCTAAGCGTAATCTTTGAAAAATTTTTCAGGACCAGCTCCTTGCCTAACCTATGGTCACAAGCCACGGTCATCCCCATCTTCAAAAAGGGAGACCCCAGCCTAGTTGAAAATTACAGACCAATCTCCTTATGCTGCATCACCTGTAAAGTCATGGAATCAATTATTAACCAATCCATTATCCCCCACTTAGAGAGAAACAACCTACTCTCTAATAAATAATTTGGTTTCAGAAAAAAACTATTCTGTAATCTGAAACTCTTACACTGCAAAACATATGGACTACACAACTTGATCAGGGCAAAGCAATAGATGCAATCTACATAGGCTTCTGTAAAATCTTTGATTCAGTGGTACATGACAAACTACTCCTAAAACTAAAATCTTACGGTATCTCTGGACACCTACATAACTGTATAGAAGTATTCCTGTCAAACAGACAACAAATGGTCAAAACTGGGAGCGTCCTATCAAATTCTGTATCTGTCAATAGTGGTGTCCCCCAAGGCAATGTTCTAGGACCAACTCTCTTCATACTCTCCATAAATGACTTCTGTTATCATATCAAGAGCAATTCCGTTCTCTTCACTGATGATATAAAGCTATTCAACACCGCAGACAGTACTGCTACCCTTCAAAAAGACTTTGACTATGTAACAAAATGGTCAAACAAATGGCAACTTCAAATTTCAACAAATAAATGCTCTGTCCTACATATTGGCAAAAAATATATATATCAGAAAATAAAATGCAGGCTGAATAGTCAAGACCTTGTTGAGATCCAAACTCTGTCAAGGATCTTGGAGTACTCATCTCTAATGATCTAAGAGCCCATATGTAATGATATAGCCAAAAAAGCATTAAGAGTTGTTAACCTAATATTATGTAGCTTTTTCTCTGGTAATATTACACTGCTAATAGTAATGTATTAATATTAATAATACTAATACTAATTAGTATTAATAATAATACTACTAATAGAGCATACAAAACATTTGCTAGACCAATACTCGAATACAACTCATCAGTCTGGAAACCACATTATGCATATGATATTCACACAGTTGAGAAAGTCCAGAAATATTTCACAAGAAGAGTTCTCTACTCCTCTACTCGTTGCAGAATACCTTATGCCACCAGACTTGAAATTCTAGACCTAGGAAATCTAGAACTATGCCACCTTCAGTACAATCTAAGTATGGTATATAAAATCATACATTGCAATGTCGTACCTGTCAATGAATACTTCAGCTTTAACCATAACAACACAAAAGCAAACAATAGTTACAAACTCAAGGTTAATCGCACCAAACTTGATTGCAGGAAATACAACTTCAGCAACAGAGTGGTCAGTGTCTGGAATACTCTACCTGACTCTGGTTTCTTCCCCAAACCCCAAAAACTTTAATCTTAGACTGTCTACTATTGACCCCACCCCTTTTCTAAGAGGTCTGTAGGGGGCATGCATAAACGCATCTATGTGTCTACCATCCCTGTCCTATTGTTTCTTTTATATTTTTTTTATTTTTCTTATATGTATCCATGTATTAATAACTATGTTTTTACTTATACCTATTACCTTGGAAGCAATTGATAAAAATAAATTAATATTATAAATTAATATTATATTTGCTATTGTATTATATTTATATTACATTTAATTTTTCTATTTTGCCACTGATAAATTAAATCCCATATTTTATAATATTCTTTTTCTTCTTGCTCTTTAATTGCTAATGTTAATCTACTCATCTCTGCACATTCCATCATTTTCTTAATCACCTCCTCCACTCTAGAAATTTTTTCATTTTTCCAATTTTGAGTAAATACAATTCTGGCTGCAGTTAAAACATTAATAATCAAATATGTCAATTCTCTGTTGTATCTTGCAGGTAAAGCCCATGTCACACTGCCCAACAGATGCAAAAAGGACACAACGGACGAGCAAAATGTTCCTTCCATTGTTATCCACTCTCAAAAGGGGCAAAAATTTGCATAACCGGAGCGGATAACACGGATGCAGGGAGGACGCAGGGCGGATGCAAAGCGGATGCGGAATGGAAGCCCAGTGGATGGAAGTGGATGGAGTGGATGGCATATCCGCTGGGCTTCCGGGGGGCCTCAGCAAAGCGGACGCAGAACGGATACAGCAGATGCACAGCAGATGCGGAACGGATGAAGCGGATGCACAGCGGATGCACAGCGGAAGCCTAATGGATGCCTGGTGTTAATTGCGCATGCGGGGAGGATGCATTGCGTCAGCCCCACGGATATAACGGAAGCAGCTCGGAAGCAAGTCGCCATTCAGAGGAAAGACCTGCTGCCAGACGGATTGGCTGCCTTGCCTGCCCTGCCTGCATGTCTGCCTTCAAGCCTTGGTGCCAGCCATGGCGCCAGCCTTGCTGCCAGCCTTGCTGCCAGCCGATCTGCCTGCCAGCCTTGCTGCCTGCCTTCCTGCCAGCCTTGGTTCATGTCTGCCTGCAAGCCTTGGTGCCTGCCTGCCTGCCAGCCTTCCTGCCAGCCTTGGTGCCTGCCTCCCTGCCAGCCTTGGTGCATGCCTGCCTGCCAGCCTTCCTGCCAGCCTCCCTGCAAGCCAGCAACCCCACAACCATGCTGAAGCACAGCAAGCCTCAGCCATCTGCTGCCAGCCCTTGCAAGAGGGACAGGGCTACCATCCCGCCCCCTGGCCCTCACTCTGGTTCTACTGGGTCTTCTGCAGCATGGGCTCACTCTTCTGGGGCTGGGGCTTCTGCTGCTTCTGCTTCTGGAGGAGCTGATGACAAGCACTCCAGCACCAGCCACCTCCACAGCACCTGGACCCTTCACCCCTGAGACTGAGCGACCAAGAGGAGTGCCAGAGACTCATTTTTATTTTATAGCTTGTTGTTAATAAAGTCTATTTATGATTCACATATTTGCTTCATTTCTTTTTTTTAATAAAGTCTTCATGGAAACTTTTAGAAATGGTTTAAGCCTTTGCATGCTTGTGGGATGGGTAAGGATAGCTTTGGAATGGGTTAGGATACCTGTGGGATGGGTAATAGCTATGGGATGGGTTAGGATAGCAGTGGGATAGATAAACCTCCAGTGCAAGCATAGTGGGACTGTATGGTCCACCCTCCCAGGTGCCACACCTATGGCCCTTTATTATCAATAATAATGTAATCAATCATCCACACATGTCAACATAAACACAACTCTTTATTAAACGCCCTGTTCATTGTAGGCCAAACAAACAAAAATGGCCCAATCTCATCCGTGTGATGAGACAGGCTGAAGGAAGCATCCATTAAGCATCTACCATCCTGTCTTGCCACTCCACTGCTCCAGTTGGGGAGTTGCACCATTGTCTCAGGAGGTTGCGCTGCTTCTTCGCTTCATGTGAGGCTCTGTTGGGGCCTTGCACATCCTCAGTGTCTATCAGGTTTTGCCCTTGCCTCCATTCCCCAGGCTCCATGTCCCCATTGCTTTGCTGGAGGTCCATGAGCCTGTTCTGCAAGACTGGGTAGCGGGTGCACATGAGATTGTGCAGGATGCAGCAAGCTTCCATGATCCTCCTCATGGTCTCTGGGCGATGCATGGTGGTGAGAAGTACCTGGAACCTGTTGGCCAGGATGCCAAAGGCATTCTCCACCACCTGCCTTGCCCTGGACAGCCTGTAGTTGAAGATCCTCTCTTCACGGGTGAGGAGTCTGGAGGTGTAGGGCTTCATGAGGTAGGTTGTGAGGGAGAAGTAGGGCACATCTTGTGTGTCGTTGGGCAGGGGTTCTGGATCTGGCAAGCCCACGATGAGGTTGCCTTCCAGCTCCTCCTTGAGGTGACTGTGGTTGTATACCTGGGCATCTGAAGATGAGCCGTTGCCTGAAGCATCGATGTACATGAACTTGTAGTCAGCATTGACCATGGCGAAGAGGATGATGCTGAAGAAGCCCTTGGAGTTGAAATAAGTGGACCCCAACTTGGCTGGCGCTTTGCAGGCCATGTGCTTGCCATCTATGGCTCCAACAGTGTGTGGGAAGTTCCACTTCTGATACCACTGCTCTGCAACTTTCTTCCATCCTTCTTCAGTGGAGGGGTACTGGAGGAGCTCCTCCTTGTATTCTTCGATGATGGCCTGCACCACTTCTCTGACCACAATGCTGATGGTGTTGGATGGCACCCTCCAGCCGTACTGCATGCTCCTGTAGGTGGTCCCTGAGGCCAGGCGGCGCAGAGTGAGTGCCACCTTGAGCCCAGGTTCCAGGCTGGGGCGGAAGCTGGTGCTTTGCTTGGTCAACCTGGGTGTCAGCCACTGCACAACTTCGTCAAACATGGCTGGAGGCATCCTCATGAATTTCTGGAACGCCCGAGTGTCTTCATTCCTGAGCTCCACCATCAGCTTGCTTTACAGTCCATCCTCTGCTCTTCTGGCGAACCATCTTCGGACCCAGACTCTTTTTGGCTGCCTCTTTCTTCTCGCAGTAGAGTTCACAGAGCCTGCAGATGGCTTCGCACTGTTGCAGAACGATGGTGGCTGCCGAAATAACTTTGTTACGATCCACGGTGGACATGACTGGATGCTGTGGAAGAGGAAGAGCCAGATGAAGGCTGCAGAGGTCTGCACCGCTGGGCTGCTGTTCTGAAAGTGAGATGCAGATGAGTTGCTCCCCTTTTTTATAGGAAATATAGGTTTTCCGCTAGGCATCCTCTAGGCATCCTCTAGACATCCTTAATATCTGAGATAGGTCCCCTCTGTGAATGTTTTTTCCGTTTTAAACGCTTTGTTTCCATGCTGCATCCGTTCTGCATCCGTTTTGCATCCGTTCTGCATCCGTTCTGCATCCATTCCGCATCCATTCCACTTCCTCCCTGCGTCTGAGCGGATGCGAGTTGCACGGATGCCCAGCGGATGCCTAGCAGATATAGCGGATGCATAATGGATGCGTAACGGATGCCTAGCGGATGCGTAGTGGATGCAGAATGGACAAACTGGATACATTTTCCGTGCAAAAGTTTTGGGCAGCCCAAAACTTTTAGAGCGGATGAAACGTCAATAAACGGATGCTGGACGGATAGAGAGGAAGCAAAATGGTGGCAGTGAGTACATCGTGTTTTCCAATGGATGACAAGCTTTTTTCTCCGTTTTACATCCTCTTTGCATCCGTTGGTTCAGTGTGACATGGGCTTAAGATTCCAAATAAAAAAATCTCTGGTTTCAAATCTATATGCTGTTTTGTCATTTTTTTTCAGCCATGTATGAATTTTAGTGCAGTATGTTTTAGCTTCCATGTCCATCACATATGGTAATATGATCCAGGTATCTGATGACATTTCCAACATTTCGCAGATTTGTTCTTGAATATCCTTGCTATTCTTGCTGGGAGTAAATGCCACCTATAAAACATCTTATACAAATTCTCTTTATATGCTGTTGACATTGTTAATGTATAATTTTGAGTCCATAGTTTCTGCTATTTTTCTAGATCTGTCCCATATCCAAAAATTTTCCCCCAAGCAATCATTGTTTCTTTAACTTGTTCTTCTTCTAATTTCACACCAAGAAAATAACCATATAATTTTAAAATCATCCTCTCCTCAGTACCTGTTTGTATTTTACCTAATTCAGTAAATTCTTTGTAAAACTCTTGTCTTACTGTCTTTATCATACCTAGATTGTATCTGCAGATATGAATACCAATTCATTTTTATCTCTTGTTTATCTAATTCTTGCTTTGTTTTGAGTTCACTTTTTTCATTTAATATTTCACTGTATGTGTATGTGTTCCATTTTAGAAACAATTGGATACGCAAATGTCTCTATAGTTGATAACCAGACTGCTATTTTCATATTATGTTGTTTCCTTATTTTCTCCCATATTGACAAAATCATCTCGAATATAATGTCTCCTAAAATACTCATGAACTTTCCTTTCCTTATACCATTAAAATGCATGTCAACCCAATTGCAAATCATGGCCTTTCAGTGATAACAATCTAGTATTTCTCAAAACAATCCATTTTTTCATCCACATCAGTGTTACTGCCTGGTAGTATAATTCCCAATTGGGTCGTCCAAAACCTCCTCTCAGTCTAGTATCCTGTAACAATTTTAATTTAATACTTGCCTTCTTTCCCTGCCATATATATTTCAACATTATTTTATTTACGTCATCAAAATATTATTTCTCTAATTTAATTGGGATCATCTGAAACAAATATAATATCCTTGGTAGTATGTTCATTTTGATTGTAGATATTCTCCCTATTAGAGACAACTGTAAATTTTCCCATTTTTTCAAATCTGCCATAATCTGTTGTTTAAATTTATAATAATTATCTTCCTTAATGATCCACATCTTGCTGTTAATTGTATTCGCAAATATTTTACTTTGTTTGTGATCTGGATATTCAATCTGTCTGTCAATTGTTTCCTTTGTTTTTCTATCATATTCTTAACTAAAATGTTAGTTTTATCTTTATTTATTTTTAGTCCTGCCATATTCTTAGATCTTTTCTGTCAATTTAGGCATTGTTTCTAATAGTTTCTCTAGTATGAAGACCAGATCATCTGCAAATTGTTGTAATTTATATTCCTTCTTTTTTATTTTCATTCCCTTTATTTCTCTATTATCCCTAATATTTCTATTTAATATATTTAAAGTCAATACAAACAGCAGTGGCGACAGAGAATGTTCATGCTAATATTATCTGTCAAACCTCTATCATTACTTTTGCAGATTGTTTATGATATATTGCCTCAATTGCCCTAATGAATCTTTCTCCAAAGCCCAGCACTTCCACTTGCAATAACATAGATTGCCAATTTACATTGTCAAAGGCTTTCTGCACATCTAAAAATACCAAGGCCGTTTGTTTCACTGGGTGTGTATCATAATATTCCACTGTATTCAAGATTATTCTCATGTTGTCTTTAATTTGCCTCTTAGGCAGAAATCCATTTTAATCAGAGTGTATAAAGTGATTGAAGTATCTTTTAAGTCTTTCTGCCATTATTGAGGCAAATATTTTATAGTCTGCATTCAGCAGGGATGTAGGTTTATAATTTTTTATTTGTTGTAAGTCAGTATCCTCTTTTGGTATAAGAGTAATATAAATCTCTGTCCATGAATTAGGGATTTTGGTTTTTGACAAAACCTCATACATTACGTCAAGCATTGTAATACTTAAGGATTCCTGAAAAGTCTTACAGAATTCTACTAGTAGCCCATCTGTGCCTGGAGTCTTTCCACTACTTTGTCTATTTATCTCTGTCAGTTCCATCATTGTTATTTTCCCTTCTAGCATTATCTTAATATCCTCAGTTGTCTGGGGTAGTTCTGCTTTTTGCAAATGTTGCTTAACTTTTTCTTCTTCTATGTTTTCTTTATCATATAAATGTTAGGGATAACATTGTTCACCCTAACTGTTTTAGGTGAAATAATAACTATGAATCATAGTTAGTGTATGCAGCTTTAACTGTAAAATAGCAACTGTGGGAGTGGTTATGAAAACCATATAAAAGTAGCAAGGCTACGGCTTGCTCTCTCTCTCTCTGGCTTTGATGATCCCTGATTACTGCTTGGAAGCAAGACTGCATTGCTCGAACGGGAGAGATAACAACGGACTGATTTATGTGAACTGACAATAGGATATTCTACATGGACTTTGCTAACTGAATATCCCTGAATGGACTGACTACATGGTAAATGAATATTGGACTGTTTTTGACTATGCTATAAACTTATACTGGAATAAAATATATTCTTGATAGCACAAGCGTATCTGTTATTTTTACTGTATGTTAATAAACATACAAGCTTAGCTCACTCATTTATCTGTGTGCCTATCTGACTAACGCTGCACATTCTGTTTAGCTTGTCTACCTAACCCTGGTTGGGGAACCCAGGCTTAACAATAATTTCTTATAGTACTTCTGTACTATCTCTTTTTTTTCTTCATTTCCATTACAAACCATTCCATGCTCATCTATTAATTGTATTATCTTTTTTGTTTCTCTCTCCTTTTTCAATTTATATGCCAGCCATCTGTCTGGTTTGTTTGCATTTTCAAAGAAGTTCTGTTTGGCTCTACTGATTTTTTGTGCTAGTTCCCCTTTTTCATCAACCCCATTTTATGTTTAACTATTTCCATTTGACTTTTAATATTCTTTTGTGGCTAATTTTGTAGTTCTTTCTCAAATGTCCTGGAGTCTTCCTCTAGTATTTGTTGTATTTGTCTTTTTTTAATGTTCCTTCTTTTTGTAATTTATAATCAGACCTCTGGCATAGGTCTTTAATGGTATCCCATAGATTTTATAATGAAGTTTCCTCCCTGTTATTTTCTTTAAAGAATAAAACCAGTTCTTTTTCCATATTCTGTATAAATTCTTTTTCCTTCAATATTACATTATTCAAAGTCCATCTTGATCTTTTCCTTTGTCCCTGCCATTGACCCATATTGGACTATGGTCCACCCAAATACTTGTTTCTATGTTTACTTCTTGTATGTTGGAGATTAATTCCGTTGACATCCAAATAATATCTATTTTTGACCATGATAAATATCTGTTGGGGTAGAATGCATATTGTCTATTCTTAGCATTCATTTCTCTCCAAACATCTCAAATGCTTAATTCCTCTACTATCTTGAAAAAGGATTTTGGGAGTATCTTTTTATTTTGTTTATTAACTTTCTGTGTTTTATAATCCAACTTTGTGTCCACTATCACATTAAAGTCTCCCAAAATGCATATATTATCATATTCCAATACTATTATTTTTTTATGCAATTTTTATAGAATTCTTCTTGCTTTTCATTTGGAGCATAGATTGCTACTAGAAACATCTTTAGATTATTGTCAATTATTTCCACCATCATATTCTTCCTTCTTTGTCTGTAAAAATTAATTTAGCTTTAATTGTATTCTTAATTTATAAAGCTACTCCTCTTTTATTTTGTTGCGCCAATGAAGTGTATAGATTCCCAATTCTAGGATATTTCAATACTTGGACATGTTGTTATTTAATATGAACTTCTTGCAAGCAAATTTTAATTTTTCTAATTTAAGGAACTTTTTTTCCTTTTGATGGCCGAATTCAGTCCATTTATATTTATTGTAATCAATTTCTTTTCTTCCATTGTTTATACTTTATATATAAGGTTTATTGCTTTCATTGTTCTTTGCTCTCTTACTTCTTTTAGTTCCACTCTTCCACCTACTGCTCCCTCTTCTCGTGTCTTTTCATCTCTTTTTTCTTTATCTCTTACTTCAGCCATTGCCTCTTGGAATTTAACTATTTCCTCATCTCGTATTCTCTCCTCTTCTTTTCCTCTAAAATATTCACCATAAAATAATTCTGCTTTCTCTATTGAATCCAATCTATGTCTTTGCTCTTGCCAAGTAAATATTAAACCTTCTGGAATCAACCATCTATAATTCACTCCCTTCTTAATTAAAATTTTCATCAAGAATTGATATTCTTTTATCAAATATCTCATTTGTACTGTACTCTCCCTTTATATTTCAGTGGGTCATCCCTTGCATTCTGTAATATTTGTGTTTTGATTGCTTTCTTAGTAAATCTTACATGGACTTCTCTAGGTGAATTGTTTCTCATTGCATATCTTGTATACACTTGGGACATTTCATCTATTCCATCCATCATTTTTTCTTTGGATATGTTCAAGACTCCTGCCAGCACTTCTATCATTATTTCTGCAAGGTTTTCTCTCTTTTCTTCCTCAATATTTTTAAATCTGAGATAGAAATCTGCCCTGTTCATGTCTCAGGCCAGCATTCCACTTCTCTTGTCCTGTTCAATGATTGTCAGCCTACTATCAATTTCTCCATTTTAAAAATCTGTCTGATCTCATTTTTCTTCTATTTTTTGACATCTTTCTTTATTCTTCATCATCATTTGTTGTATGTTCTCTAGTTTCTCATCTGTTTTCTCTGTTCTCTCCTCTATTCTTTCCATTCGTTTCCCCTGTTCTTGTATTGCTTGCATTATCATTTGTAATGTGGCCTCTTTTTCCTTCTCTTTTTCCCTCCCTCTCTCTCTTTTTCTTTCTCCTGCTGTAACATAGTGTGAATTGACCAGAGAGGAGAAGGTAGGGATTGATGAGCCTGTAGCAGTTAGCCTGTTGCAGCTAATCTCTAATTAGTTGCAATCCTATTCAATAAGTATCTGCTTACAACACCAGGGACAATTTTCTTCAGGTTCTTCTTTATTTTAATCCAATTGTAAAGGAGGGGAGCCAAAAAAACAGGAGAGCAAAAAGGCAATAAAAAAGGAGATTGAGATATAAAAATGTAAGGAAAGGGGGATTAAAAGAAGAAGAATGGTAAAATAAATAAACCAGTGATCTTGAAGGGAAGAAAGAAAAAGACCAAAAACATTTAAAAATATTATATTCCAACATTGAGGCTAAGACCAGAAAACCAAAAAAAGGGGGAAAAGTAGGCCAAGTATGGCCACCAACCAGCAGGGGGGAAAATATTCAGTTATAATTTAAAAATAAGTCACAAAGTAAATTACAGCCAACATACACTGTCCAAGGCACAGTATCAAAATTTCAACAAGTTTCAACAAGATATAACCCAAGGTCATAGCAATCTTGTCTCTTTCAACTTTAGTCTCCAGCTGTTAGATTATTTTTCAAGAGAAGCACCTGCATAAACATTTATCTTAATATAAACAGCCTGTGACTAGGAAAACATCCCCAGCAATTTATCTTCAATTCCTTTAAAAAAAAACATTTTAAGGCCTCTAGATGGCAGAATTGCTTAAGTTACTTGGTTGTCAGTACTTAAATTGTAACAAATCTCAAAAAAAGTCTAAGAAGTTTCTAAACAAAAAAGGAGAAAAAAGGAAAAAAAAGAAAACCAACAAGAAATTTTAAAAATAAGAAGTCTTTCTTAAAAGTTAATTCCAAAAAATTGTCTTACTTTAGTAAAGTCCAGTCCAGTTAAAAGTTAAGCCCTTATTAAAATCCAACCAACTCCAGTTAGTTTGATAACAGGCACAATTTCACCACTTGTTTCCTCTTCTGTCTTCTATTTTCAAAAATATTTTCCCCCTTAGGGTGTTCTCTTATTTCTTGTTAGAAAAAAAATTAAAATCTCACCCAGAGCCAACACACTTTTTTTCCTCTCCTTCTGTTCCAGAGCTGCCCCAACCTTTCAGCAGCTTCAATGGCCACTTTCCTTCGCAGCCAAATTGGAGAGCTTTTCCTGGATCAAACAGGGACATTGCAGTGTTCCTGGGATCAACAGGATATAGTCTTCTCAATCACCATCTCTACAAGACAGTTTTGATCCACATGGGCCATCCAGCTGCAAGGAGTCCCAAGATCATTCATCATATCATCATGACATCAGCCCCACCCTCCAAGGAAGGGTGCAAGGAAGAAAATTAGCTGGTGGACAAGTTGCTGTGGCAAAAGCCAGCAATTGTAATAGTAGAGATCAATGGTTAATTGACAGTGGGGCTAGTCAACAATTGTTAATAATTCTAAATTGTTTTACAGAATGGATGCAGCTGCAGGAGATGCAGTAGTCTTGACAAATGGCAAAAAGCCTAAAGCCATTGGAAGAGGCAGTGTGCAAATTCCATATATGAAAACAAGGTTCAATGATGTTTTGTGTGTGCATGAAATAGAGCGTAATCTCTTGAGTGTCTCTAGTTTAGACAACTAAGGCAAAAGGCATAAAGCAAGATAACCTTTATATGTTGTAGGGACAAAATGTTCAGTGTGTACAACATTTGGCAATGTGATATAGCATGATTCATGTGTTCATCTCTTGCACAGAAAGCTTGGCCATGCCAGCTTCAAAGTTTTGCAAAAGATGGACCAGTTTGCAGAAGGGTTGAATTTAAAGGGATGAAAAGCATATTTGGGCTGTGCAGTATGCAAATCATCAAAGTCCAAGGCATTCCCAGTGAGCAAAAGTAGCACAAGGCAGACAACAAGAGCTCTAGAGTTGGTACATCAGATTTGGTTGGACTATGCAAGCCAGTTTGGAAGAGCAAAGTAGGTACTGGTCATTGTAGATGACTATAGCAGATTTGGGTTCTGCTATTTTTTTTTTAAACAAATTTTATTGATTTTACAATTAAAAAGAAATCAACAACACAGACACAAATGGAAAAAAAAGAAGAGAAAAGAAAAAGAGAAAGAAAAGGATAGAAAACAATTAAAAACATTATCATTTTTGACAGTTTATAAGATCTTTTCTTTCCTTAATTTATGCCATATACGCATACCTTGTCCTTACATATGTTTGTATATCACTCATATAAATTTGTCCTATTCTTTTTTGCCTTATAGTGTCTTTGTTCTAACCATTTATACCAGCAATTCCAACTATTATAGTTTATTGAAGTGTTTTTATTTTTTAATGCTAGAGTTAATTTGTCCATTTCTGCACAAATTGAAATTTTTTGAGTGATCATCTTCTCTGTAGGTATATGAGGTTGCTTCCAACATTGAGCAAAAGCTAATCTGGCTGCTGTTAAAATGTGTATTATTATGTATTTCACCTTTTTTGATAGTTGTTTATCAAAAATTCCAACAGAAAGGATTCTGTTTTGTACTTGATCTGTTCTTTTGTTATTTCTTCCAGCCAATTTCTAATTTTCTGCCAGAAGTTTTGGGCTTCTGTACAGGACCACCACATATGAAAAAAGGTTCCCTCTTTTTTTTGCATTTCCAGCATTTTGGACTCATATTAGGGTACATCTTCGCTAATCTCGAAGGGGGAAGGTGCCATCTATAAAACACTTTATAGGCATTTTCTTTGTATGCTGCCGATTTTGTGATCTTATTATTTCTACCCCAGACCTTTTCCCATTCTATTAAAGTGATGCTACGTCCTACATTCCTACTCCAGGATATCATATTCCCTTTAACTATTTCTTCTTCTAATTCTACATCTAATAAATAATTATAAATTATTATTTTTTTGCCTGATCCTAATAAAATTTTATCTAATTGCTGGAGTTTATTGTTAATTCCAAATTCTTTCCTATCTTGTTTATATCTACTTTGAATTTGGAGGTATACCCACTGATCAATTTTTAATCCCCGCTCTTGCAGTTCTTATCTCAATTTCAAATTTCCTTGTGTATCCAATAAATCCTTATATTTAATCATTTTAATGATATCCAAATTGTTTGGCTGAATCATCAACTCCATTGTTGATATCCTGATTTGTACTTTTGAATAGTGTTTTTCCTTATTATTTTCCAATTAATTAATGAGTCTCTAATTAGATGTCTGTGGAAATATTTCTGATTAACTTTCCCTACATCCCATAAAAAGGCATGCCACCCCTCTGCAGATCATGGCCTTCTAAGAATAATTAATTAATTAATAATAATCTAAAATAATAAAAATAATCTCTTATTAATTAAGTTCACCCAATCTTTTAGCCATACTAGAGAGGCAGGGGTTCTGCTATTTACTAAAGACTAAAATAGAGGTGCTACAGAAATGTAAGCGATGGGTAAGCTTCACAGAAAGAAGGTATAAACAACAAGTATGTCACCTGCATACCTGGTTGGAATAGTTAGGAATAAAACACAGACACATAAATCTTTATACAGCAATTGAGAATGGTGTTGCTGAGAGACAGAATGGAGTCTTACAAACCATGAAGGACTCATTGCTGAAGGATTCTAGTATGAACAAGTCATATTGGGGTAAAAGCCATGTTGACTGCTAATTATTTAGTTAATAGGCTGTGGAGTTCTTCCATTAATGATGCTCCATATGCAGTGCTATATGGGAGTAAATTATCTCTGGCACATTTAAGAGTGTTTGAAAGCAATGCATGGGTGCATATTCCAAAAGCAATTGGAAGAAAGGGACAAGCAAAGTCTAGAAAGCTCAGGTTTATGGACTATGAGCCAGGTTTAAAGAGCTATCGATGGAGCAAGAAAATAGTGATTTCCAGGTCTGCTAAATTGGAACAGAATTGATGAAAAATTCTAGAATGATTCACTTAGTGAAAGTTATTCACTTAGTGATGGTAACTCACTTAGTGATGGTAACTCACTTAGTGATGGTAACTCACTTAGTGATGGTGTCAGCATTCAGGGAGGAGAAAGTGAACAAGATATGAAGCAAGAGAGCATTGAAGCACAGGAACGGTCAATGCCATGCAGGTCAGAGTGATGGAACAAAGGGATTCTATCTGACAGATATTTTGCTGGTAAAATTAAAGTGTGTAATGTATGGTATGAGCCAAAGAATTATAATAAAGTATTGGCATTATTTAAATTTAAACAAGTAAAATGGAAAGAAGCCATGGACAAAGAACATAAAGCGTTCACATCTATGACTTTGCAAAGCTGTAGCATGCAAGTGGGTACACAAGAAGAAAGTACTGCCCAATAATGAGGTACAATATAAAGCAAGGTTAGTGGCACAAGGGTTTTCACACATTTAAAATGTGCATTATGATGAGGTATTTGGCCAACTATAAAGAGTGAAAGCCTCAGACTGGCATTAGCATTGGCAGCTGCACATGACCATAATATTTGGCATTTTGACATAACCACTGCATTCCTCAATGCAGAATTAGAGGAAGAAATTTACATGGTTCAAGTACCAGGATATGAAAGAAAAAAGCCTGTGGAAATTTAACAAGGCCATTTATGGGCTGAATCAGTTAGCCAGGAATTGGAATATAAGTCTAGATAAGGCATTGAAAGGTCTTGGGTTCAAGAGTTGCAAGGCTGATGGTTGCATATACACTGGAAAGTTACAAGGTGGGGATTGTCAACTATTAGCATTTGTGGATGATCTTTGCTTCATTGCAAAGGATGTATCACAGGTAAGCAAATTTGCTAATAAGTTGGAGCAGAAATTTGAATTAAAGAATTTGGGAGAAATAAAAAATTATCTCAGTGTAAAGATACAAAAAACCTAAGAAAGGTGGTTATATTCTCAGTCAAAAAAGAAAAATTGAACAGTTGTTGGAGAGATATAACATGAAAGATTGTAATACTGCTCCAACACCTATGAGTACAGTTTGGGTGATGATGAAAGTGAAGCCTGTGATCAAGAAATATATCAGTCAGCAATAGGGAGCCTGTTATATCTGTCACAGTAGTCCACACCAGACATAGCTGTGCAGTAAGCATATTGAGTTGTTTTACTGCTGCACCAACACAACTGCATTGGATGGATGTAAAAAGGATTCTCGGATATTTGAAGGGAACTGTGAATTTGGTCTTCAACAGGGGTGCGATTCTACCGGTTCTGACTGGTTCTATAGAACTCCTTGTAAACTTTCTAAGCAGTTTGGAGAACCAGTAGTTAGAAGAGATCTCTTTTTGTGTTTTTCCACCCTTGTTACGTTCTTGGCAGTATGCCTAGACCTACTGTCTCCGAAGGAGTTTTTTTTCTTTCTTGATACTTTCTTAAAGGGGAAGGGTTGCTTTAAGCGTTTTACACTGCTGTTGGGAGGAAATACTCACTGGAAATACTTCTTGGCTAGCTAGAAAGATCAGCATTCAAACATGAGTTTACATACTCTTTTTGGTTTTTTGGTCTAAAACTGGTTTTTGGTGACGTTTAATCCTGTGTTTATTGATGGGATAATTTTCCCTATAAAGCTTTGTTTGGAAGGAAAAAAGATTAATCCCTGTTCCTGAAAAGAAATTGGATTGAGAAATTTGGCTAGTTCCTGTGTCTATTTGTTCTAGTAAATAGTTTGACAAGCAACAGCTACTGTTGTGATTTAATTATTTGTATTGTGTTTGAATTTTTTCCTGTCTCATGGTTTCTTTTTCTATCTGGGGAGGGGGGCTTCCTTCACTGATTTAGTGGTATCTGGCACTGTCCTTTTGGGGTGTACTTCCAAGAGGCAGGATGCAAGCTTGGCACTCATTTTTTTACTGCCTTTCAGGGGGTATGTGACTTTTCCTTAAATCTGGATGATTTCCTTAGGATATCTTGTGAGATGAGTAAGACCAGCTGGTATCTTTAAGTGGTGCAAATGGATTTAAGGATTGCTTTTCCTGCATGTGCTCTTTTTGGAGAGCTTAAATGATCTCTCTGCTAAAGGGTTTCACTTTATGAGCAAAAATTGGCTGCTGATAGTTAGAATTGCATTTTAATTATTTTAATTACTCAAGGTGCTCTGATACCCTGCCTGATTTGTAATTCTGGCTTGCAGGTATTTTTAATCTAATGATTGGTATTTAGGGTAGCTTTTTGCAAGCAAAGAAGCTTTTTCTATTCTTGTACAGGTAATCCTTGATGTACAACAGTTCATTTAGTGATCAAAGTTACAATGGGACTGAAAAAAGTGACTTATGACCATTTTTCACATGACCGTTGCAGCATCCCCACAGTCACAAGAAGTGAGGAGAAGTGCCCCTTGATGTGAGTGATGTTGAGTTGGTCATGACCACCCAGTCACATGACCACCAAACCAAGCCCACCAACTAAGCCACATACACAGAACCCATTGTTAAAAAACTTAAATCCCAAATTGCACTTTGCGAAAAAGCAATCACACTGAAATGCTGCGGCTAGTGGCAGTGGCAATGGGGACTTGCCCTCACTCATCCAGATCAAGCAGGGTGGCAGAAGGCAGGCAGTGATGGCTGGCAGGTTGGCTCTGCTGCTGCTGCTGGTGGTGGTGCTGGGAGTGATGGTGCTGGGCCATCTTGCTGAATGTTTGTTCAGCCTTATCAAGTAATCCTTAGTTATTTCTGTATTTGTTTATGATTGCAAAATTACAAAGACATAAGTCTCAAGTAAAAACAGACTCATTGATGGGCCATCTGCTAAAATAAAGCCAGGTCATGGCACACACTTCAGAGTAAATCAGGAAGCCTGTAATTGTGGAGTCTGTCAGGCAAGAACAAAGAATGCTTATCCATAAGAGATATGCATGTGTAAATCTTGTAACAATCCTGGCTAATTGGAAGGCTTAATAAAGCAACATGAGTTAGCCAACTTACAGACCTCAGCTAACAGTTAGGGATAGAGATGGCTTGTAGCAAATCAAATGTGTATTAGATAACTCCTAGGGCATTCATTAGTTAAGACTTGAGAATAGGGACAGCTACAGATCAATAGAACAAATTGTAGAATTATTACTAAAATGTTTATTAGATGATATTTCTTATTATCTCACTTTGTCCCATCTTCTCCTTTAGTGAAAATGAATAAAACTTGCTCAATTCGTTGTTCTTGGCTCTTGGCATTTTGGCCAGGAGCCCTTTTCCTTGGAGTACTCCAATAAAAAGCAATCAAAAAACCTGAACCTCGTGTCTGTATCTGGCGTCTATCATTGGTGTTAGGAATATGAGTCACCTAACAGCTATTTGGGTTAGAAATATATAAACCAGGATAGACATTTTAACACTGTCTCTTTAAGGGAATGCAAGAGCATGCAATTCGGTGTGGTTTCTCAAATGGCCATAAGATGGAGCCAGAAATCTAGTCTTAGTCTCAGAAGAGAGTGTATCTCTGTTTCCTTCTGTTGGAAAGTATTGCCGTTGTTTCATTTCTTCTAATTGACTGATATTCCTGTATTTAATGTAAGTCTGATACTGAACTGTTTTTGACATTGGAATTTGATATTTGGATTATCCCTGGATTGAAAACTGACTGATTTACTTGTGAATGACTTTGGATTGCTTATTTTGGACTTTGCTTTTTGGAAGTAAAAACCTACGTTTACTGTACAGTGTATCTGTGTGCTCTGTGTGTATTATTCCAACACTACTCTCTATACGTCTCCCTTTATGCACTCATTCTCCTAATGGGAAATTACCTCAACACTGGTTATGGGCCCAGACCATACTAAGCTCAGATAACTGAGAGTTAATGTGAATGCACAGTACTGTATACAGACAGCTGTTTACTGTTTAATTGTGGTTTACTATCCTGGTAAAGATGGCACAAGTCACTTCAACATGTCTATCACTGAGAACCCAGTTGGATGGAACAAACTATGTTTCCTGGTCTATGAAGTGCAGTCTACTTCTGCGTAGAGAAAGTTTGTGGAATGTAGGTCAAAATCCACCAGATGTAAATGCTTGGGATCCAGAAAATGAGGATGATTCCAAGAAGATTGTTGACTTTAAACAGAACAATGAACAAGCTCTTTGTATAATTGGACTAACACTGAGTGACCAGCAGCTAGTCCATATTCATGGAAAAGAGTCTGCTGCTAAGTGTTGGGAGAATTTGAAGAGGATTTATGTTCGTGACAGTGTAGGTGCACACATACATCTTACACATAAACGTTTAGAGCATGTCTTCTGAAAGGTGGAGATATGTTAGCTCATTTAAACTTCATGAAAATAACTTTTCAAGAGCTACATGAAAAATATTTTCACAGCTGCATCAAGTTTTTCATCATTCTTTCCTCATTGGATGAAAGTTATGATGATTATGTCTCTTCACTGGAAGTCCTGCCCAGAGATAAACTGACATTGACTGACATAACTGAAAGATTGTTAGAAGAAGCAAGAAGACGGCTGGATAGAGACCAACTGAGAAAGGAACAACCACAAGAAAAGAATTTGTCTTCAACTGCCTATACTGTTTGGAAATGTTTTTCTTGTGGGGCTAGGGGACATATAGCTAAATTCTGTAAGAAGGAAAAACAACAGAATACTAGTAAACACCAGAAGGCTAAGAAGAATGTTAGTTTAGCAATGTCTAGCAATTCAACTGTAAATAATGATTTGTGGGTTGTTGACAGTGGAACATCACAATGCATTACTAAAGATAGAAACAGGTTTATAAAGATGTCCATGAGTAAACAAGTATATGTATAATTGGTAAATGAATGGAAGAAGAAAGCTTCAGGTGAAGGTACTGCATTTTGTTCTTGTACAAATGAACATTTAACTATGCTATATGGACCTAAACTGAAATTTAATTTGCTATCAGTAAGGACTTTAGTTAATCTTGGTTATGTAGTAACTTTTAGGAGAGATAACTGTATAATAGAGAAAGAGGGTAAAAGTGTTACTGCTACTTTAAAAAATGACACATGATGATCAGCTGGAAATGGCTAACACAGTTTATAACAATGTTAAGCCACATGATGAATTTACAGAATATTTACTACTAGACGTCTGGGGCACATAAATTTCAAAATGCTCAAATAAACTGATGAATTGTCAGAGGGAGTAAAAATGAAACCCTGCAGCAAGTATTTAAACTGTAATGCTTGTAGCCAAGATAAAAGTAAGGTTACTCCTGCAAACAGACTTAATGGATTTAAGACCAAAGAACCTTTAGAGGTTGTTTTTACTGACATAATTGGTCCTAAGAAACCAAGTTTAGGAGGTGCCTGTTATATTTTGAGTATTATAGACCATTACTCATGATACAGTTTCTGCTATCTTATGAAAAACAAAACAGAAACATTCCAACATTTCTTTAACTGGCTAAGGTTTGCTGAGAGAAAAATGAAAAGTAAAGTAATTACTTTAGTAACTGATAATGGGACTGAGTTTGTTAACAAAAGATTCCAAAATATGTTAAAATTGACTGGTGTTGAGCATAAACGTTCGGCACCTTAGAGACCACAACATAACTCATTTAGAAAACGAAGAGGGCAAACATTACAAGCCATGGCTCACACAATGTTTACTGATTCAGATTTACCTGAAACACTGTGGGGTGAGGCCATAATGTGTAGCAACCATGTTTTGAACAATGTAGTTAATACAACAACTGGAGAATTGCCATTCACTCGCTGGCACGGCAGAAAACCAAATTTAAGTAATTTACACACATTTGGAGCTCCAGCATGGGCGCATATTCCCTCAAAAATAAAACTGAAAGGGCAACATAGAGCTAAGAAGTTATTTTTTGTGGGTTATGAGGCCAACCATAGATAATTTAGATTCTGAGATCCAGGCACAGCTCGTGTATGTATGTAATATGCAAAATTTCTCAAGCATGTTGGGTGGGATAAACTAGAACAGGAATCCAGCAATGATATTATTATTGACACCCAAATAGTCCCTAAAGATAAAATAAATATACCCCAAATAGCCATTAAAGAGGAAGAACAGGAGGAAGTAGGAGGACAGGCACAAGAAAAAATAGAAGAACAGGAACAGGTGGCACAGGAAAGTCCACCAGTTAGCCCTGTATTACCAAGATGTTCAACCCGAGTAATATGACTACCTGATAAATATCAGGCTAGTGTTGTATGCCAAGTGAAAACAGTTCCAAGTAACTATAGTGAACGAAAACTGTATCCTGCTAAGGATCAGGCTGCTTAGCAGAAAGCAATGGATAAGGAACTAGAATCTTTAAAAAGACTGGAGATATACGAAAATGTTAAGTTACCACCAGGTAAACATGCCATAGGATGTAAATGGATATATAAGCTTAAGACAGGTGTAGATGGGACTGTTACCCATAAAGCCAGGTTAATAGCACAAGGATTTAATCAGACAGCAAATGGCTATGATGAGGTATTTGCAGGCTATTGCAAACTGAAGGCTACTACATTAAGGGCAGCATTAGTGTGGGCAGTTAAGAAGAAATATAGTGTAAATTATTTGGATGTAGAGACAGCTTATCTGCATGCACCACTGCAACACACTATATATTTAAAGAAACCTTTAGGTCTCAAAAATGATTATACAACTGATTGCTGGAAATTAAAAAAGAGTCTTTATGGTTTGAAGCAATCAGGATATGAGTGGAACCAATGTATAGTTAAAGAATTAACTAAAATAGGGTTTGTAGCTGGCATGGCTGATCCATGTTTGTTTAAAAGAGAAAGTAATGGTATAATTTCATTATTGCTATTATATACTGATGACAGCATTAATCACCAAAACTGAACAAGAAGCTACTGAGATAATTTCACTATTGGAAAAGAAATTTAAGATAAAACAGTTAGGAGAAATCAAACAATATCTTGATTTAAAGATAGATAGAACTAGAGGAGGATACAAAATTTCACAAGCAGATAAAATTAATCAATTACTAAAAAGTTATAAAATGGAACTTTGTAAGCCGGCTAAGACACCAGTGAGCAAGGAGTTTAGCCATAATGATGTTCAAAGTCCTATTTTTGATAAGAACATTTATCAGTCTTTGATTGGTAGTTTATCTTATCTCAGTAATTGGTCAAGGCCAGATATTGCATACAGTGTTAATCGATTAGCGAGATTTAATGCTGAGCCAACTGAAAGGCACTGGCAAGCTGCTAAATGTATGTTAAGATACCTGAAACAAACAATGCATTATGCATTGTATTTGGAGCTAAAAGATGAACTGAATTTGACTGCATATGCTGATGCAAGTTTTGTTACAGACATAAATACACAAAAATCTACATCAGGTACTGCTGTATGATTGGGAAAAGCATTGATTGGATGGAGATCTATTAGACAGAAACATCTAAGTTTGTCAACAATGGAGGCTGAATTCTCATGTTTGTCTTTATTATGTACAGATTTAGTTTTGTATAAGCAATTATTAATTGATGTGGGAATTGATGTAAAACATCCTATTGTTATTTATATTATTTATTATTTACCAATCAGCAGTACAGATGGCTTCAAATATTGCTGTTAAAACAAGAACAAAACACACAGATTTCAGATATTTAAATGTGAGACAATGTGTGCAAAGTAAAATGATTAAGCTGGAATACTGTATGTCAGAAAACAATATAACAGTATAATATAACAAAACAGTATAATATAACAAAACAATATAACCTTAGAATGTAAGGTTGTATATATTATCTTACCCAAAAGGGGAGAATGTTAGGAATATGAGTCGCCTAACAGCTATTTGGGTTAGAAATATATAAACCAGGATAGATATTTTAACACTGTCTCTTTAAGTGAATGCTAGAGCATGCAATTCGGTGTGGTTTCTCAAATGGCCATAAGATGGAGCCAGAAACCTGGGTTGTTTAGTCTTAGTATGAGTCTCAGAAGAAAGTGTTTCTCTGTTTCCTTCTGTTGGAAAGTATTGCTGTTGCTTCATTTCTTCTAATTGACTGATATTCCTGTATTTAATGTAAGTCTGATACTGAACTGTTTTTGACATTGGAATTTGATATTTGGATTATCCCTGGATTGAAAAATGACTGATTTACTTGTGAATGACTTTGGAGTGCTTATTTTGGACTTTGCTTTCTGGAAGTAAAAACCTACATTTACTGTACAGTGTATCTGTGTGCTCTATGTGTATTATTCCAACACTACTCTCTATACGTCTCCCTGTATGCGCTCATTCTCATAACGGGGAATTACCTCAATATTTGGCTTTGGCACCAAACTGAGACCCGAATTGGGGACAACAATCTGGGGACTTGTTCTGGGATTCCACGCCTGGATTCAATTTGAAGACACCAACAATTTCCAGAGGAGGGCCCCTGGACGGGTATGACTTAGTGGCTGAAAGGTGTGTAAATGCTCTGAAATAAAACTCCCAGTCAGTGACTAAGACCATGTGTTTTTGCACTGCCAGCCACTCTCAGGCCTCATGAGTCTTTTGACAGTGATGCAGAGCTCCACAAGTCTCACTGATGCATAGAGTGGATTGATTGAATGCAATGAGCCACTGTCTAAATGACAGGACTCATTAAGATCCTTGGTGACTTCTTAATTGAACTCAAAGGCTAAAGCCCTAAAGAAACCGAGGAGCAGGAACAACCACCAGCGGAGACAAAATTTGGAGGAAAGGTAAGGACTGGACAGGAGATATCCCAGGGGATAAGGGATATCTACTTGAGATCCAGCCGTAAGTAAAAGGCAAACAAAGGCAGGATATATCCCAGGGGATAAGAGGAATCCACCCAAGTTCTGGCTTTGAAATGGGAAATGCTGGTGAGTTGCATTTTGCCTAATTTTGAGATATTAGAAGGATTAGATATAGGGATCAAAGGCAGCCTTTCCTCATTATTGTATATCTGTCTGGCCTCAAATTCCCTTGAACAATCCAGGTGATTTTTGATCCAGGTCCCTGTTTCAGGGACCTCATAATGTGGGACATTGAGCAACTAAAAGCAATATTGGAGAACAAAAGAAACAAAAGAATACAATATTTGAGTTTATTTGTGAAACTTGTTAATAGTCCACGTCTGTTAGAAGAGTGTGGAGGTAATGTATATGTGTGTCTATGTTGTGTTATTTCCAAGAGAGGAGCAAGACCTTCTCATAACAATAAACAAAAAGACATTATTATGATAATCTGTTGCACCAGATAGAAGTCCAAGGTGTTCAGAACTTGCTGGGCCAGCCACTCCCAAATACAATCCTTACATGAGTACATCAAACTTCTTACAGTATAAATGATACAAGAAAGAAAAACATTACAATGAATTTTACATAACAATGAATTTCTACCCTCCCCCCGTAATTTTCTAACTGTCTCCTGGGGATTGAAAAGAATCTTTCAGTTTTTCACTGGTCCATCTCAGGGTCCTTTCCTTCATGTCTCTGGGTGGCATTAGGCCTGGCCTGGTGGTATGGTTGGTCAGTCAGGCTTGGGAAGGTCTGCACCACTCTGTGACTGCTGTGATAACTTTCAATAGAGGACTGGATCCAAACCCAGTAATTTGTCTCAAATGGATGGAATGTCTCCTCTAGGGGGCAGCATCTGTTTCCACAGTGCTGCAGGGCTGAAAGACAAAGAAAAAGGGTCCCCTCCCCCCTTTGCTGGTAATTCTACTAGGAAAGTGTTGTAAAAGGATTAGAGATGGGGGGGGGTTAGATAGCTTGCAGGCATGGTTTGAGGAAGAAGAAAAATAACACATCAGTATTACAGTTACTAAACAAATAAATCAGTTTCAGGAAGAAGGTGGAGCCTCCTCACTGACGCACTGTAGATCATGACTCTCTGCAGCTATGGTCCATGCTCTTTCATTGGAGAGCCCCGCTCATTACGATTAGGGGCGGAATCTGCCTTGGAGGGGCGGCGGAGTAAGAGGAAGCCACAAGCCAGATTGAGAGGAGCTGCATCTCCCCTCCCCCCAGGCTTGGTCTTTTTCCCCCCTGAAGATGACTGCAGCGATGGTTTAAAATGGCCACCCCGAAGAGAAGGACTCAGCTGGATTAAAATTTGTGTAGGAGGGAAGAAAGAGGTGGGTAACATCTGAACCGGGACAACTGGGCAATACAACTAAACAAAAGTACCCCAGGATTAAGGTAACATGGAATTTTAAAGAAAAAAAAAGTGAACGGCAAAATTACAAAGGGACAGAAAAAAAAATAAGAAAATATAAGGGACAGCTAAGCGGGGCTTTGAACTGGGAAAGGAAGAAGCTGGAACTAAAGATTTAACTAAATTGGACTAAAATAATTTGGGAATAAACAGGCATAAAATAAAGCTGGACTTAAAATTGTCAAAAAATAATAATAATAAAGTTTACAAATTGGAGACTGGACTGTGCTGGAATATTGAGGTTCAAAAAACCCTAAATAAAAAAAATAGGGGGAAAAGGTGAAGACTTTGCATAATGGAGAGTGCCACCTTTTGACAAAAACTTCAGCTCAAACAAAAGGGAAAGCATCCTGTTTCTGAATGAACTTGTGTGGATATAACATCAAAGAAATATTGAAACAAAGTAAGAATCTTAAAAAGTAAAAGCAGAACCAGAATAAAGAAAAAAGCAAGGAAAGACTGACTGTGGGATTGTTTGATGTTTTTGGTATAGACCCTGGGCTGGAATAACTGAGAACTTTAGAAAATTGAAAGAAGAAAGAAGGAAAGTAAAAGTATTTTTTTGTGTGTGTGGACTTTAACCATAAATCATAAAATATAAGAGTGTATAATGATAATATCTCTTCGGGAATTAAAAATGGAACTTAAAAATATGAGAGAATTACTGCAGGAAAGAGGCGAATCACTTTGCTCTGTGTTAGAAAAAATGGAAATGGGGATTGAAGAACAAGAAGAAAGAGCTTCAGAGGAGGAGGAGTCAACTCAATGAGAAGACATATTAAATAGACAATTAACACAAAGACAATTAACACACACTACAAGAAGTGGAGAAAGATTTAAGAAGGCAATCAAAAGGGGGAATACCTGTGAAGTTGGGAAAGGCAGAAAGGCCCAGCAGAAAAGGGGAAAGGAAGATATTAAGAAAGAGAGGGATATAAACTGGAATGAGAAAAGATATGGGGAAAAGAAGGGGAGGAGAAGCAGTAAGAAACAGGTGCATGAAATAAACAAATACGGAAATAGTAAAAAGTTGAAAAGAAATTGTTTTTTCAGAGATAATGGTTGATGAATTAAAAAGGGGATTCTGCAGGGTGACAAGGAGTAATAAGAATATTTCTGCAATTAAAAAAATTCGAAAATAGGGTAATATAGATACTGATAACTGTTATTAAAAATCAAGGGGGGGAAATATGCTGTGGAATCCAAATGAAAAGATGTAATGATTATTATTGTAACTTCTTCAAAATAATGGTTTATTGGAAATCAAGATGAGGGAATAAAGTATATTTTAATCATTGAGGTGTCACACTCAAAGCAGTAAAATTTTTGTTTTGTTTTTTTTAGTGTTAAAATTTGTATTAATCTAGAATTTATAAAAAGAATGTGTAATGGAAAGGGAATATGACAGACTTAAGAACCAACTAAATTAATAAGTTCATATAGACTATTAAAAGCAAGGAGAGACATTGGTAACTTTTATTATTATTATTAGGCAAACACATATTGTTTATCTTTATTTTTAAAATAAATATTAAAGGATTATATTTGAAATAACTGAAATGAAACAAAAAGATGTTTTGATTGAGATTAATGAAAGAGGCTAGAATTAATGTGTTTATTTCTCTCCTTACTGAAAATTTGGAATAGAAAAGGTAATAATAGAATTAAGTATGCATATATGAATGTATAATTGCTGTCATATTTGTATGTAAAGATGATGACCCAGAAATATGTTGTCCACTAAAAAGATATTTTGTTTTTAATGTGATAAATTTAATAAAATTTGCTTAAAAAAAACCAAATAAATCAGTTTCAACAAAATGGAGACACAACAAATGAGAAAAGAAAAAAATTTGATTCACATGCTTCAGGAAAAAGATGATCAGGTAAAATCATTCAAACACACAGTAAATGCAAGGATGAAACTTTTCTTGTAAATGAACTTAAAACATTCACTAATAACCTTGGGTTTTTCTTAAAAGCACAGAGGAAAGAAAATTGAACTCTGTTCTTCATCCAGTCTAGTTGGCCTGATTAAACTGGGCAAAGACATTTTCCCTCAGTGCTTTCAACTTTTTAAAATTTTAAAACAATGTGAAATTCATGTCTGAAGGGATCAGAGATGCTTAACAGTTGCAACAGTTACCTTGAGGACACACAAAGACTTAGACACACAAACACACACACAGAGAGAGAGAGAGAGAGAGAGAGAGAGAGAGAGAGAGAGAGAGAGAGGGAGGACACAAAGAAGAAAACAAAACTCTGAGGTTTACACACACACTGACCATTCCCACAATAAATCTCAGTTAAATTGGGGAAGGCACAAATCTTAAGGAACAGACCACATGGTTGCATAGAAGACAGAGAAAGAGACACAGAAAGAAAGAATTTTAAAAATCCCTTGTGATCCTGTTTTATATATTGCCCTTTTAATTACCTTTATTTAGCCAAATTGGTCTTCCTCTATCCCTCAGCAAAGCCCATTCCTCTATCCCTCAGCAAAGCCCATTCACATACACATTTTGCTTTTTAAATCCCAGCTAGGGTCAGCATTTGCCGCTCATCTCAGGCCTCCAATAACTCTCGGGGGGGGGGTTCCATTCAAGACCCTCAATCTACCACTCCCCATGTTTCCCCTTCTGATGTGGGGCTTAGTTGGGTCAATCGGCTATCAAACAAAAAGACTGGGGGAGACTTTGGATTCCCTTTACAAAGTATGTGCACTTCCCTCTAAGAGAACTCTCTGGCCACAGTTTTCGGACTGGGGGAAAACAGTCTGTAAAGACTTCCTATCCCCCCAAAAGACAGTCCAGGATAACTTTCTTCCCCCCCCCCCCCCCCCCCACAGACAAGAATTGGCACTCCTTCCTCAGGCCTAGGTTTTCAGATTTGGAAGAGCTCAAATCCGGGAGGACTTGATGTCTTTTACAGGCAAGTACTGGTGCTCCTATTACTTCAACTTCCTAATTTCCTAAATTCCCAATTACCTACATTTCGGGGGTTTGCTTTTGGGATACACTGGACCAAAACAACAACAAAAAATGTCTTCCCTCTCTTCAATCATAACCTGCTTGACTTTCTCTCTTATATACAGAAGATCCCACACCTTGATGCCCCCTTTGCTTTTCCTGTCCTGATGGTCATGGCTCTGTGGAGTTAGTAACAGGCAAGAGGGCAGTTAGAAGCCAAACAAAGAAATGAGATCCAGATGCTGTCCAAGAGTGAAGTCACTCACACACACACTCTTCCTCCTTCCCTAACAAAAGGTCCTGTGCTCTGGCAAAACCCCCATGCTCTCCAGACTCTTGGTCTTTCTGCGGTTAGGAAATACACAGAGGAAGCAAGATCCAGTTGTGTTTGGGAGAAGGACCCTCTTACTCACACGTACAGGCATACATGCATTTCCCATGTTTTGAATTTAGAGGTACTCGCCTTCTTTCCAAGCAGCCTTTGAGCTCAACACTCAAAACCCCTTTAAAACCTTTTTTTTCCAAATGGCCAAGGTCCAGGAAAATTCACCCACAGACTCAATGGGCCTGTTTCAGGCAAGGGAACCTTACCTGGACCTAGTCCATTGGAGCTTGGAGTCCCATCTGGGGTGCCAAATTGTTGGAAGAATATCCTTCTGGGTTCAGTTCCAAGTGGGGAAAAAGACTGTAAACATGGAGGCTGTTTGGAAAGATGGTTTAATGGTGGACAGGACCACACAGCTTAGAGCTCCAAAGTGAAAACATGCTCCAAAGATCACATGCTTCAAGGTAAAGGAAAAATCAAGAAGAGAAGGGCTGAAAGTGCCTGGTTTTATGCCCTCTGTTGAGATTTGAATTTGAGCTTGTATCTGATTGGTTGTCAGACTCCCATGACTATCTGTAGGCTGTCCTCCATGAGGCTGTCCCCCATGACTGTCTGTCGGCTGACAACTCTGTAGGCTGTCCTGAGTTCCAGGCTTGGCTGAGCCCTGTTGGATGATGATATAGTGAAAAGAACTTTGGGCAATTGCTATAGCTTTACCTGGAGATCTTTGTTATGTAAAATATTCTGGCCCACGCCTTAATGGCCCACCCATTAACAAAAGGTGGGAGTGAGCTTCTACTTCTGAGGTGAGTTTCTGTTTCTTAGTTTCTACTCTTTTTAGGGGAAATATTTTGCCTTTTAATATTTCCTAGGATATTTCAATTTTCTAGAGAGGGGTGGGTGCTAACTTCCTACATAAGGACACATAACCCTACTTGGACAGACATTCAGATATTGATGGATGTCCTTTTAGTACCAGAGGAATGGAGACTGGTGAGCAGCAGTTAAAAAAGAGCATAAGAATTACAACAGCTGGAAATGCCCCCTCACAGAGCCAGAATGGGATCTGGATTATGACTGGGACAATAAGAGACTATGAAATTATCAATGCTTACTCTTGTATGGAATCCAAAATGGAGTTCCTAAAATTAAAAATCTTGCAAAAGTATATGAATAAGGCAAAAGTATATGAATAAGGCAAAAGAAAGAGGAAAGTCCTGGAGATTTTCTTGAAAGAATATACCAGGCTTTCAGGCAATACACTGATTTAGATCCTGAAGCATCAGACAATCAGAAAACGTTAAACATGATTTTTTTATAGGGTAGTCAGCAGAAGATATAAGAAGAAAGTTACAGAAAGAAGTAGGACCAGGGAAAGACATTTCAGAACTGGTTTAGATAGCTTATAAAATGTTTACAGAGGCAAGAAGAAAATATGAAAGAAATTCAGAAGGCTCGCCAAAATGCTTCCTAGCAGATGCCTTTAGGCAGGAAAAGGGGGAAGGAAGGGGACAAACTGGAAGAGGATGGTGAGGAGGGGGAGTTCAGGTAGCTTAAGGAAGTAGTATGGGCATGGAAGAGGAAAGGTCCTCTTAAGACCCAACCAGTGTGCTATAGGCAGAAAGGAAAGTTGTTGGAAGAGTGGATGCCTGGTGGCTACAGCCATGCAAGCAGAAAAAGAAGAGTGAAGAGTCAGGAGCTATTGCTCCCCCAACCTTCAAATGCCTGGTGGAAGTCCAAAGAGGGAGATCGAAACATAAGATGTTAATAGATACAGGAGCCAGAAGATCTATCCTTAACAAACCTATTGCTTCTCAGACAATAGTCTGATGAGATATCTTTTGTTGTGGCTTCAGGAAAGGCTACAATGTGCTTGAAACAACAAAAGCCCAAATTGCACAGCAGGAAGTTAAAAACATAGGGTATGGCATCTCTGCAGGACAGCAGAGACTATTAGCCCCAAGGAGGGAAATCAATTAAAGCTCCCTGTTAACAGAAAACAATTGGGATTCTTGGGGATGGCTGGTTTTTGTAGAATTTGGATTCTTAATTCTTGATTAATTAAGAATGATAATTAATCATAATTATTTAATTAATCATTAAATATTAAAATTAATTTAATATTAATTATTAATTAATTAATCATTATTAATTAAGAATGATAATTGATCAAGCCCCCTTATGAGTCTGTTAAAGGGAGGATGGAAACTATTTGAAAGGATTAGGTCATGCTAACAAACATTCACACAAATAGAGAGTGAGCTTAAGGGAGTACCTGCACTGGAGCTTCCAGACCCTACTATACCGTTTACTCTATTTGTACACAAATGGAAAGGCATTGCTGTTCTGTTCAGAAATAAGTTGCATGAGACCGGGTTCCAACAACAACTCTTTTATTTTAACAAGTAAGGCAATGGTAACGGAACAACAGCCAAAGCCGTGTCAGCCCTTCTTATAGAGGCTTGCTCGCGGCTTTTGGCCAATGATAGAACTTTGAGTGTTCCCGCCATTAGGCGGGCCAATTGGATTGGTTCCCTAATAGCCAATCCGAGAACGGCCTTCTCGGCCAATCAGATTAAGGCACTTGGAGCCTACCAAGTGCCATACACAACACCCCTCCCCCCTTGGTTTCGTCCAACGTGCATCACGTAGTCACTCAGGTAGGTGGGGCTTTTAGGAGTCCTGGTTGACCTGCGCAGCTCAGTCTCAGCATGGTCTTCAAGCGGTTCGGACAGGATCGCTTTCTCTCTCTGCCTTCTCCTTGGAACCTCCTGGAAGGATGAGTCAGCCTTGCCACTCCCACCTGAGTTTCTCGGGCCAGTTGAGATGGCTCCGCCGCTTCCTCCTGGTTCATCTGGGTTGGTCAAGCTGGCCTGGCTGTCTCCTTCCAGGAAGGCCTCACTTCGTTCTCCTGCTCCTGGACTTCTCTCTTGGGGTTCATCTAATCGTGAGTGCTCTTTTTGATTTGTTTGGGAGTCTTTGTGTAGTGTTTGTTGTCATGTTATGGGAGGTTCGTCTCTCCCTTTTTTATTATTTTGTATTCCCCCCCCCCCAACTATTTTTGGTTCATTTTTATTTTTGGCACTGATGTGGTGTTGCATTCTAAGGTACGAGAACAAAGCTGGTTGATGTGCTGCTTCCATTCTCTTCCATCGTCTAATACTAGTTGGTAAGACCGGGGGCCTGTGATTTGGGTGATTATGGCTGGGAGCCATAATGGGTCCCCGGTAAGGTTGTTTGCATAAACCAGGTCGCCTATCTCGAATGCACGGTATTTGCTGGAGGAGTCAGGGTATAAGTGGGGTGCAGTCTGTCGAGGTAGGAACACAATTTCCTACCCATTAAGAGTTCTTCTGGGCTCTTGTTGGTTGTGCTGCTAGGGGTAATATGTTGCATGGTTAATAATCGGTTTAGCTTTTCTTGCATGTCCCCCTTGTCCATTCTTTCTAGGCCCTCCTTAGTGTACTGAACCATGCGTTCAACCCTGCCATTTGCAGCCAGATGAGCCGGCGCTGTCAAGGCGTGTTGGATGCCCTGTGCAGCTAAATACTGCTCGAATGCCAACGCAGTAAACTGGGGCCCATTGTCCAACACCAATACATCAGGCAATCCATGCGTGGTGAAAAGTTTGTCTAACTGCTTCATCACTGCTTCAGTGGTCGTGGAAGCCATAAGTATGACCTCTAACCAGTTCAAGTAGGCGTCCATGACTATCAAAAAGGTGTTGCCTTTTGTTGGCCCAGCAAAGTCAATTTGCAGTCTTAACCATGGGCCCCTGGGAGTTTCCCATTCCCTGACTGGTGCCTGTGGGGGGGTAGTCCTCAATTTTTGGTAGTCATGGCATGTAACCACCCAACGTTCAATGTCTTTGTCCAGCCCTGGTCACCAGACGTAACTTCTGGCCAGGGCTTTCATCATAACTATGCCGGGTGCCCCTCGTGCAACATGCACAAAACATTTTCCTGTAGTATTTTTGGGATTACTACCCTGTCACCCCACAAAATACAGCCTTTCTCAATACACAATTCAGTCTTCGGGTGCAAAATGGCTTAAAAGTCTCGGTTTTGTTTTCGTCCAGCCAGCCCTTACCTACCCAATGCAGAATGCGAGCTGTCAGCGGGTCTTTCACAGTGGCTTTAGCTACGACTGCTGTGGTTAATGGCAGATTCAGCCAGGCCTCGAGTTGGAGAGTGGAGACGGTGGGAGCTGGGTCATCTTCCATGATGGGCAGCGGGGAACAGCTCAAAGCGTCTGCATGGGTGATGGTCTTCCCTGGGTGGTGGATCAGCATGTAGGTGTAGGCAGCAAGGAATTCCGACCACCTCGTCATTCTAGGTGACAGAATTTTCAGGGTCGGTTTGTTTCCTGCTAGAATCCCTAACAGGGGATTGTGATCAGTGATGATCGAAAAAGTTCTGCCGTAAAGGTACTCATGGAATCTTTTGACTCTGGCTATGATTGCAAGGGCTTCTTGGTCGAGTTGGCTGTAATTTTTCTCTGATTTGGAAAGCGTTTTTGAATAGAAGGCAACCAGTGCCTCTCTGCCGTCTGGTAGCTTGTGGTTCAGGATGGCATCGATTCCAAAAGGCGATGCATCACAGGTGACCATTAAAGGCAGGGTATTGCTATACTGGATCAAAACGGTGTTAAACATTAATAGATCTTTGATACTTTGAAATGCTGCTTGTTCCCAGTAGCCCCATTTCCAGAGAGTTTTTTTGTCTAACAACTGATGTAAGGGTTCTGCTACGGTTGCTTTTTGGGGCGGGAACACATTGTAGAAATTTGAGACCTAGGAATGCTTGTAAGTCAGTTTTGTTTCTAGGTCTAGGTGCATCTTTGATTGCCTTTATCTTTTTTTCACTGGGGTGTATCCCTTGCTCATCTATGGGGTAGCCTAGAAATTCGACCTGGTTGGTGGCTAAGTTACATTTTTCTCGCTTTACTTTAAGGCTATGTTTCTAAATCTTCTTAAGACTTCTTTTAATCTACTCTCTAGTTGGTTAGCATTTTTTGCAGACACTAGAACGTCATCAAAATAAGGGACGACTTCCTTGATTCCATTTCGAAGGTGCTCCATGAGGCTTTGGAAAATGCCTGGGGCAACGCTGACGCCGAACTGGAGTCAGTTGCACTTGAACGCCCTCTGTGTGCCACTATAGTCTGTGCCTTTGTGGTAGTGGGGTCAACAGGTAGCTGTTGGTATGCTTGTGCGAGATCAAGCTTCGCAAAAAATTTTCCTTCCCTCTAGGGAGTGCAATAAGTATTGCACTACCGGCACTGGGTATGCGCTTTGTTGGAGCGCATGGTTTAGGGTTGCCTTATAATCTCCACAGATGCGCACTGACCCATCTGGTTTGACAGGGATCACGATGGGTGTTTCCCATCTGGCATGGTTGATTGGCTCTAACACCCCTTGTGCTATTAGTTTGTTTAGTTGTTCGTCAATTTTTGGTTTTAAGGCAAAAGGGACGCACCTGGCTTTGAGCTGGATGGAGGCTATTTTCTAGTCTAGGCTAAATGAAATTTGGGTCCCCTTGTCCTTGCCTAGGGTCCCATCGAATACATCCCGGAACTCTCGTAACAGGCTCTCTTCTCAGTTGGCTGCAATGATGCTGTTTATCCCAGTCATCCCAATTCCCAGGGGTGCGAACCATTCAATTCCTAGCAGGCTAGGGCAATCACAGTTGACCATGGTCAGACGCAAAATTTCGGCATGATTTTTAAATTCGACGAGGAAATGTCCATGGTCCACTACCGGGATTTGATTTCCCTGGTCGTCCTTTAAGATCCATTTTTATTTTTCTAGTTCTTTTTGTTTGATGTTTGGTATCAGGCATCGGATGGTGTTCCACGATACCATGGATAAAAAGGATCCGGAGTTGACTTCCATTTCATAGGGCTTCCCTTCAATGTTCACCTCTATCCAGATCTTTTTCATGTTTGCTGTCCTGGCATTTCCGATTGTTACCCTCTGGTGCGTTTCCTCTCTGTCACTCGTTCTTTTACTTCTACTATCTCGGTTCCATCTGCTTCCAGCTTGTCTCTCTTCATGTCTGGGGAGGGTGCTGCCACGTCTTTTAGGACTATAGCTCTTTTTGTTTTTGGCAGACCCTTTCGATGTGCCCCCATTTGTTACAAGCTCTGCAGATTGCATCTAGGAACCTGCATTCAGATTGCAGGTGGTTGCCTCCGCATCCAGCACATTGGAATTCCCTCCTGCTTCTTCTTTTTTCCCACCATTTCTTGTCTGATTGAAGTCTATGGACATCTTCATTGTCATCATCAGTGTCACTCGGGAAGTTGAGATCTTCATAGTGGGCGGTCGCTGTGGGCTGTTTCTTGCTTCCCTCTGCCTTCTTTTCTCTGGTTTGATTTGGCAGATCTGGAATTGAATTCATTTGGCGCATAGTGGCTGTGGATTTCTTTGCTGCTTCGGCGGCGGTGGCTTCTGCGATGGCCTAAGCCACAGTGATGTTCGGTCTATTTAGCAGCTTACTCTGAAGTGTAGCGTCCTTCAATGCAAGAACCACACAGTCCCTCATGGCCTCATCCATGTTCTGGAACTCGCAGGCTCCTCCGATGTGTCTCAGGGCTGCTACAAAATCTCCGACGGTCTCATCTTCTTTTTGGTCCCTTTTGTAGAACTCGTACCTTTTTATCAAGTTGGAGACCACTGGTGCATAATGTGCTCAGAGCATTCTGTTCAGCTTGGGCCAAGTCATCTGTTTAATGTCTCTTGGTTTGGCTAGCGCCTTTGCCATTTTAAAAACGGCTGGTCTGCAGTGTGTAAGGAAGACAGCCCTCTTCCTTTGGTTAGATATCTCCTGCAGTTCGTTGCTTTCTAAAAACATTAGAAAGCGATCGATATACGACTCCCAATCCTCCTCATCAGGGTTGAATGGTGCGCACGGCGCGTTGTTACCGGCCATCTCTATTGCTCGATTCTGACTGCTGCGTGCTTTGGTCTCGCTCTTCTACGACAATCCCACCTTCATTGCCAGTGTTCCATTCGGAAATAAGTTGCGCAAGACCGGGTTCCAACAACAACTCTTTTATTTTAACAAGTAAGGCAATGGTAACGGAACAACAGCCCAAGCCACGGCAGCCCTTTTTACAGCGGCTTGCTTGTGGCTTTTGGACAATGACAGTACTTTGAGTGTTCCCGCCATCAAGTGGACCAATCGGATTGGTTCTCTAATGGCCAATTTGAGAACGGCCTTCTCGGCCAATCAGATTAAGGCACTTGGAGCCTACTAAGTTCCATACACAACAATTGCCATGAATGTTCTCACCCAGAAATTAAGCTCATGGCAAAGACCTGTAGCATTGGGATGGCTTGTGAACAGTGGCAGCTATTTGCTATTTGAAGAAGCCCAATAGTTAACACTATCACTTTATCTCATAGTAAAAGTCCCACACATGGTTCAAGAGATTATGGAAGTGCAGGGAGCATTTTGGATGATTCGGGACCGCCAAGCCAAATATCAGACTCTCCTGCTTGAATCCCCCAGTCATACAATTAGAGGTATGCAATACCCTCAATCCAGTTACACTCTTGCCCCAGGTGGATGCTGAATTGCATCATGATTGCGTACAGATGCTGGATTCTGTATATGCCAGTAGACCCAATCTTAGTGATCAACCTATCCCAAATGGTGACTGTGAATGTTTTACAGATGGTAATAGCTTTATGATAGAAAGTCTGAGAAAGGTAGGATATGCAGTGATATATGCAGGATATGCACCTTTTCTCACAAATGGCAGTCCAATCTCTTCTTGAAAGTCTCAAGTGATGATGATCTCACAACTCCCACAAGCTTGCTCCAGTCGGGACCACATCTATGTCTGTTTTTGGTCAATTTCCGCATCTGCTGCTAACATGTACCAGAGTTGCAGATCCCTAGGATCTCTTCCGGAGATACAGCGTTAATAAACATCTTCATTCAGCCCATCCTTAAAAGTTTCCATCAGGGCTCCTTGGGACCAGCCTCAAATATGGCACACCAGTTCTCTAAATTCCTGGGTGTATTTGGCCACAGACCTCCGCCCCTGGTTTATCGTTTTCATCCTAATCCTAGCCTTATGTTTGGCCAGTGGATCTTCAAGTTGGGTGCATAATGCTGCCATGAACAGGTCATAGTTCATTAATTGGGGGGCATTATCATTATCCACTTTGCAGCGGTTCCCTCTAAAGCTCTGGTGACATCTGACTTTTGCTGCCTCTGATGCAAAATCATCACCATATTCCTCCATATAGTTCCAAACTTGGGCTAGGTTTGCCCCCTCCCCCCCGTATTTTATTTCCAGTGAAGGGACCTTTGGAATTTGACACCTTTGTGCAACTATCCCCCCCACTAGGGAAGCTTGGGCGGCAGCCACCATTTGGACTGGCCCGGGCTGATTTATGGGGATGGATGGCTGGGCTCCCAGTGCTCCTGCCTCCCCCTTCTCTCTCCCAGTTTCTTCACAAGTTGGCAATTCACAACTGTCGGCTTTGCTTCCTTCCATAGCCTCATTTAAGAGATGTAAAGCTTGTGCTAGCAGAAAGTTCCTTTTTTGTCCTCTTGCCAAGCATCCTCTCCCCGACCTTGTCTGGTAGTTGTCACCACTGGGGGTTTTTCCTCTGGGTCTTTCCATCCAACTCCCAAAGACCAATTAGTTTGGACCACTAGTTTCTCTCTGATCTGCAGCCTTGCCAGCAGCTCGGCCTCTCCTTCAGCATCAAGAAGCATAGAGGTTGTATCTCCAGCAGCTCCAAATCTTTCTGGTTGCTGGATGAGTTAGACATTGTTTTTCAGACCTCCTCAGAAGATAAAATTTTAACTCTCCAGGTGGACTGGTAAACTGAGATCTTGAATAATGTCAGATGAGGCTCCATTCAAAATCCAAGGAAGAAACCCTTAGACTCCATTTTGATAGAGAAAAGGACTTTTACTAGAAATCAAATGGTAGCATCAAAAGAATTTGAGATCTGAGGCATTAGGTGCAAAAGTCACATATACAAAGTTATGACAACATTCCCACCCACAATACAATCTGAGGTGTGTATAATGTCATATGGGGCATCTTCAGATGGTGTTTCAGACATCTGGCTCACTAGGGCAGTTGGCTTGACCTGCTTAGATAAGAAGCTACAGCTGCGCTATAAGCAAGTGAGAAAGTTTTCCCAAGTTTTACAATTCACCATCTCAAGTCTCCAGCACTCTTCCCCCCCCCGTACAGAGCCCAATTAATTTTCCTTTCCCCCCATTTCTATGGCAGCTGGAAAGACAAGCAGAAGAAGGATTCTTGAAGGCTGACAATAGGTTTTCCTCAAAAACACTCTGTCCCCTTGTTTGAGGCTCCTGACCCTGTCATCCTCCCCTCGCTGGTCATCTGTTCTGTAGTAGGGGTGTATTCTATCCAGGTGTGTTCTCAGTCTTCTCCCCAGTTCTGCTGGGCTCCTACCCATTGCCACATATGGGGTGACATGTTGTGTCAGCAGGTATTTCTCCAGTTTCTCTTGTACGTGTCCTTGTCCCATTTTTGTGAGGGTCTCCTTCATAGTGTGCACATCCTCTTCCCTGTGGGGTGAAACAGTGAGGTGAGTGCATGGTGGATCCCTTGATTTGTCAGGAGTATCTCAAATGGCCTTGCTGTGAATTGTGGTCTGTTGTTGGAGAACAGCACATCTGGCAGACCATGGGTTGCAAACAGTCCATATAGCACATCAGTGATGGCATCTATAGTTGTTGTGCTCATGACAGTCACTTCTAACCACTTCAAGTATGCATCAACGATGATTAAAATTAATTTCCCATACACTGGCTCAGCAAAATTGATGTGTATCCTGGATCATGGGCTCCTGAGAGTCTTCAATTCTGATGGCAGTGTCATGGGGGGGGGGGTGACAGTCTCTTGGCATGATTTATAGCTGGCTACCCACTGCTCGTTGTCTTTGTCCAGGGATGGCCACCATAAGTAACTGTGAGCTAAAGCCTTCTTCCAGTGATCCTGGGGTGGTCTTCATGTAGCGTCTGCAGCAACAATTTCCTTAATGTTGGGGGTATCACTACACAGTTTCCCCACAATAGACAACCTTTTTGTTGTCTGTTCATATTGTCTCATCTTGAAGGGCTTGAATTCTGCGCTGGTTGGTTCCTTCAGCCACCCCCTCCACACCCAGTTTAATACTTTCATTATTGTAAGGTCTTCTTTAGACTACTTTGGTGGCCGTGACCAGTCCTATTTGCATTGTCTCCACTAGCAGTATTGTTGCTATTGGTGCTGGGTCTTCCGCTTGTTTAGATAACAGGCATCTGCTAAGCATGTCAGTGTGGTTTATACTTGTGCCTGGGCAGTGTATGAGTTTGTAATGATATGCTGCTAAGAATTCTGTCCATCTAATTCATGCATGGGGACAGAACTTGAGGTGTTTGTTGGTCTCCTGTGAAGATATGGTTTGTCCTTCCAGTAATGGTTTGTGATCTGTTATGAGTTTGAATGTCTACCCATATACATACTAATGGAATCTTTTTATCCCTCCGACAGCAGCTAACACCTCCTTTCTGCCCCGAAATAATGTTCTTGAAAAAATGTGACAGGCGTTTCTTTCCCATCTGGGAATTTGTGGCCTAGGACTGCTCCAACTCCATGTAGTGAGGTGTCACACATCAGTGTCAGTGGTAGCTTTTCGTTGTACTGGACCAGAACACTGTGATATGATTAAGTTCTTAAGTTTTCTGAATGCCATTGCTTCCTTTTGTCTCCAAGCCCATGGGATTTTCTTGTCCAGTAGTCTATGGAGTGGTCCTGCCTGAGGAAAATGCAGTAGAAATTTAGGAGCCCCAGGAATTCTTGAAGCTCCATTTTGTTCATCAGTGTTGGGGCAGCTTTGATTGCCTGTGTTTTTTCCTTGGTGGGGTGTAGGCTGGATGCATAGATGAGATACTCCAGGAATTCTACTTGTTCTACAGCCACAAAACACTTTTCCTTCTTCACCTTGAGTCTTGGCTGCTGGAATTTCTTGAGCACTGCCCAAAACCATTTGAATAGTTCAGGTTTGTTTGCAGAAGAGATCAGGACGTTGTCAAAATATAGGATGGTGCTTGGGATTCTCTGCAACATCCTTTCCATTGGAAGAGTCTGGGGGTGACAATCACCCTGAATTGTAGGCATCTGCACCAGAATGCTCCCTGGTGGGAAACAATCATCTGACCCTCAGCTGTCTCATTGTCCACAGAGAGTTGCTGATAGGCCTGTGGGAAGTTGAGTTTCATGAAGATCTTCCCACCTCCCAACAAGTGTAGTAGGTGCTGTACCACTGGAACTGGGTACGCGCTCTGTTGTAGCACTTTATTTATTGTGCATTTGTAATCTGCACAAATTTTTATTGACCTGTCAGGCTTCATAGGTGTTACTATTGGGGTCTTTCACCTTGCATGATCTACCGGCTTCAGAACTCCCTTTTGGATTAATTTGTCCAGCTGTTCATTGATCTTGGATATCAATTTGAAGGGCACCCACCTAGGCTTCAGTCTAATTGGTGCCACTTGTGGATCTAGGCTGAATGATATTGGCTTGCCTTTATATTCTCCCAACCAGCCATCAAATACTTCTGTGAACTCTTTGCTCAAGTCCTTGGCTGTCTCTGTGATGGTTGCATGTATACCAGTGATTCCCAGCCCTAGGGACATGAACCAGTCCAGTCCCAGAAGGGTAGGCAAGGCTCTCTTGACTATCACCATATATAGGTACCCCACAAATTGGTAGTCCTGGAGTCTCACACAGCTGGGTTTGAGATTCTGCTGTTCCCTCTTCATGATCTCCTCCAATGTAGCCTGCGATATGATGGTTATGGCCAATCCCATGTCCACCTCTATTCTGCATGGTACCCCTTCGATACATGTATCTTCCTGTGTGAGAGGCTCCCTGACTGGTAGCTAACAATTTCCATGGGTTGTAGATCTGTTTGAATAGTGAAACAGTCATATTCTCTGCTCTTCCATCTCAGTTGGCCCTGCTTCCCTCCATTTGGGCAGCCCGAAAATCCCTTATCTGTGTTAGCTGGGGATGTTTTGGGAAAAGTGGCATGGCATACATGTGCTAAATGTCCTTTCTTTCCATACCATCTGCAAATTGTGTTCTTATGCCAGCATGCCACCCTTAGGTGGCTTCCACCACACCCCATGCACTGGGCTGCCTTTTGTTCCACATCCCAGTCGCACTTTGGAACTTCTGCTTTCATCCAATGTGTATCATCCTTGTCCTATTCATCTTCACCTTCCTCAATGCCCTCAGTTTCCTTTTGATGAAGTTTTTGATGTTAGATATCCATTTTAAAATGGATATCTTGAAATATTAAAGAACCTAGAAACTTGAAGGTCTCTACTGTTGATACTGTGTTGTATAGTATTGTAAGAGGTGGTAGTATAGAAGTGTTTTTCCTGAAATCTACCATCATTTCTATGGTTTTGAGTGTGTTTAATTCAAGATTGTTCCAGTCGCACCACAAGGCTAATTGTTCAATCTCCCATCTGTATGCAGATTCATCGTTATCTCAAATTAGACCAATCACTGTTGTATCATCTTCAAACTTCAGTACTTTAATGGAGAGATCTTTTGAGATGCAGTCATTGGTATATAGAGAGAAGAGAAGTGGAGAGAGCACACAACTCTGGGGGGTCCTGTGCTAATTGTACAGATATCTGATGTGATTTTGGCCTAGCTTCATCTGCTGCTTCCTGTCTGTTAGGAAGCTATGATCCATTTACAAGTGTGGTCAGGCACAGCTAGCTAATTTAGTTTAGTTAGAAGAATGTCTGGAATGATGATATTAAATACCAAACTGAAGTCTACAAAGAGAACCCTTGCATAGGTCTTTGGAGATTCAAGATGTTGTAAGATGTAGTGCAGAGAAGTGGTGGGATTCAAATTTTTTCACTACCAGTTCTGTGGGCATGGCAGGGGAAGGATACTGTAAAATCTTCAGTCAGAGGTGATATTTGCTGGTTCTCTGAACTACTCAAAATTTCCACTACCAGTTTTCCAGAACTGGTCAGAACCTGCTGAATGCCATCTCTGGTGCAGAGCCATATTTGCTTGGTAAAGGGTCTCAAACCTACAGTAAAACACATTCAGGTCATCTGTCAACACATTCAGGTCATCTGCCAGCTGTCAATTTCCTTCAGCATGGAAAGGTTTGCTGTAACTGATGATATTTTTAAGAGCTTTCCACTTGCTGGTTCATTTGTTTAGAACTGATTCCTTAGCTTTTCAAGTAGCTTCTTTTTGCTGCTCTGATCTCCCTTGTAAATACGTTTCTGGCCTGATTGTACAGTATTCTATCACCTTTTTTCTATATGCTTCCTCTCTGGCACAACATAGCTGCTAAAGTTGAACAATTTGTTGTTACTGTATATTCACAGGTTTCTGGTTGGCACACATAGGTCTTCACAAAAACTGACATTTCTTTCCACATCCTTTCCAATTCCTCCTTCAGGCCCTGGTACTTTGCCATCATCTTATATTCTTTCTTATTGATGCTGTTGATATTTGTGACATATAAGTATATGCACATTCACAAACAAGCGCGCCCATGTACATATCCTTGTTTGCATAATATATCTAGGATATACACCTGCAGAGACAAGCCACTTCTTCAGAAAGCTATAACATTCAAGTTAAAAATTAATCACATTTCTGTTGCACTTCCCCCATTTTGCTAAACTTTAAAGGCCCGTTCCAAGTTAAAAATTAATCACATTTCTGTTGCACTTCCCCCATTCTGCTAAACTTATGGATGCAAAGAGGATGTAAAACGTTAAAAAAAGCTTGTCATCCATTGGAAAACGCTATGCATCCGTTGTAGACTCAGCCTGGACCCTGGACTGAAGGTGGCACTGAGTCTACACCACCTGGCCTCTGGGACCACGTACAGAAACATGCAGTATGGCTGGAGGTTGCCACACAACAGCATCAGCAAAGTGGTCAGAGAAATGGCACAGGCCATCATTGAAGAATATGTGGACGAGCTCCACAGGTGCCCCACCACTGAACAAGGCTGGAGAAAACTTGCAGAAGAGTGGTATCAAAGGTGGAACCGTTGGAGCCATAGATGGGAAGCACATGGCCTGCAAATCTCCAGCCAACTCAGGGTCCACTTATTACAACTACAAGGGCTGGAATGCAACCTCATAATGGGTTTTCCAGGTCCAGACTCCCTACCCAATGACACACAAGATGTGCCCTACGTCATCGTTCATGATGACGTGTTCTCCCTCAGAACGTACCTCATGAAGCCGTACAGTTCAAGATACCTCACCTGTGAAGAGAGGATCTTCAACTACAGGCTGTCCAGGGCAAGACGGGTGGTGGAGAACGCCTTTGGCCTCCCGGCCAACAGGTTCCAGATACTTCTCACCACCATGCAGCATGAGCCACAGACTGTGAGGAGCATCGTGGAAGCTTGCTGCATCCTGCACAATCTCATGCGCAACCGCTACCCAGTGTTGCAGAACAGACTTGTCAACTGTCAACAAGGGAATGGGGACATGGAGCCTAGTGAATGGAGGCAAGGACTAAACCTGATAGACACTGTGGATGTACAAGGCCCCAACAGAGCTTCACGTGAAAGGAAGAAGCAGCGCAACCTACTGAGACACTGGTGCAACTCCCCAACTGGAGCAGTAGAGTGGCTAGAAAGGATGATAGATGATTCATGGATGCTTCCTTGAGCCTCTCTCATCACACTGATAAGATTGTGCCATTTATGTTGAGTGGCCCTGCAATGAATAGGGCATTAATAAAGAGCTTTGTTTATTTTAAAATGTGTTGATCAATGAATAAATTGTTATTGATAAAAAAGGTCCATATGTGTGGCAGCTGGGAGGGTGGACCATACAGTCCCACTATGCTTGCACTGGAGGTTTATCTATCCCACAACTATCCTTATCTATCCCACAAGCATGCAAAGGCTTAACCATTTTTTCAAAGTTTTCACCAACACTTTATTAAGTAAAAAAAATGAACCAAGTAAACTAAGTGTCTTAAGCAAAGATAAACTTTATTAACTTTCTTAGGTAAACTTTATGACTTTATTAAATAAGCAAAATGAACTAAGTAAACTATATTAAGTGTGTTAAGCAAAGATAACCTTTATTAACTTTCTTAGGTAAACTTTATGACTTTATTAAATAAGCAAAATGAACCAAGTGTCTTAAGCAAAGATAAACTTAACAAGTAAACAACTCAGTCTCTGACATGATTCTCAGTCACTCTGAGTCATGTCCATGGTCTCAGCTGTTAAGCAGGCAAGGACTGTGGAGGTGGCTGTGACTTGAGTGCTGTTCTGAGGCACCATTGGGGTGGTTGGCCCCGAGGGTACAACAGGGGATGGTGTGTTCAGGAAGCTGTCCGAGAGCTGACTCAGTCCCGTGAGGTTGAGAGGCCCCTCATCAAGGACTTGAGATGTGAGGCCCAAGACTGATGACAGATTGTCCATTGACGGGCTTGGTTGTGGGGTGGAGGAAGGAGGAGTGTAGTGAGGCTGTCTAGTCTGCAGCTGGGTGAGGACTGGCGTCTGTGGCGTCTGATGAACCTGGGCCTGGACTGGGAAGTTCTGTTTCTGCAATGGAAAGTCCTGGTAGTCGTGGCCTTGGTAGGTGAGGAGCTGTTGACAGCCGTGGAAGGGCTGTGACATCGCCTGGGGTGGAGAAGCAGACCTGGACTGGGTAGGAGCAGCTTCATCTGGGCCTTGAGGGTTGTGCAGAAGTGCTATGATCTTCTGCTTCATCACCTGGTACTGGGCCTTGGGCAGGTCCCTCAGGGTCTGGCTCACGTAGGTGATGAAGGTGTTCCGGCCCGAAGATGCTCTGTCCAAGTGGACCAGCTGAGAGAGAAGTTCTGTGCTGGTCTTCATTGTGTCCCTGATCTCCAACTGCACACTGTGTTCCTGGCCCTCCAGTCTGCCTCTCTGCCTGCATCCTCTGGAACTGGGGGTGGGGGTGGGTTGGCCTCTGGTGGCTGCCACTTCTTCCTCCATTTGTGACAGCAGGGTGTCATCCTCCACGGGATCCTCCAAGTCTGCCGGCATGGGGAGTGCAGCTGTTGAGGGGGTCTCTGCTGTGGGGCCCTCTGAAGACACCTGCCTGGACAGGGTTACTGGCTCCTGGCTGGAAGAGGACTGGCTGTCTGTGGGCTGTCTGAGGAAGAGGGGTGTCAGAGGGGCTGCTCCTTGGTGGCGAACCTCACCCTCCAGAAAACTGCATTTGGCCATGACATACATCTCTCGGTCAGTGAGCTTGACAGCGGCCTGCCTGGATTTCTTGAGGTATAGCTTGCCATACCAGGTGTGCATGTGCTTCCACCATCCCAGGAGTACTTCTGCAGTGTACCCCAGGCTCTCTGCCTTGTCTCTCCAAGCTGCCTGCTTCTTCTTGGTGTCCCGATACAGTCTGTGGCCCTTTCTCCAGAGGTACTCATTCTCCCTCAGCCATTCCAGCACCTCATCCTCATGCTCCTTGGAAATGGTGTACTGTTTCCTCTCTCCCTTCTCCTTCCTTTGCCTCTTCCTCCCTCTGGCAGGGGCTTCAGGAGGGTCTTCAGGGGCTTGAGCAGCAGGGTCTTCAGGGGCTTGAGCAGCAGGGCCTTCAGCAGCAGGGTTTTGAGGGGCTTGAGGGCCTTGGGGCTGGTCCACCACAGCAGCAGCAGCAACTTCAGAGTCAGTGCCAGGGGGTGGGATGCTGGTTCTGCCCTTCTTCACCTTGCTAGGGCTTGAACGAGTAGGCACGGACTTCCTCTTCTTACCTGATAGACCATGGTGTTCCTACAAGATGTATGTGGCAGCACGTCTTTTCCCTGTATGCTGACTGCATGCGTGCTGCACCTTTTTATATCCATGGAGCTGACGCAATTCATACTCCCCGCATGCACTGTGAACCTTTTCATCCGATATACATCCGCGCGGCATCCCCTTTGTTTCCTATAGGCGTCTGTGATGCATCTGCTTCATCTGCTATGCACCTGCTTTATCCGCTATGCATCCACTTCGAAATTTTCCCCTGGAACCCCTTCGGAGGTGTCATCTGCTTCCATCCGCTTCCATCCGCTAGGCTTTCTATGAACAACTGTTTAACATCCCCGCTATATACTACCCACTTCCGTTCTTTTCCATTCTTTTCCGTTCTGTTTATGCAAATTTTCGCCACTTTTTGGAGCAGATGACAATGGATGGAGCCACCACCGAAATTTTACTCGTCTGCTGTGTCCTTTATGCATACATTTTGCGTCCGTCAGCCAGTGGGACCGGGCCTTAAGGGACTGTTCTTTCAGGACTTCCCCTAACAGCAACAATTCATCTGGCATCTTCTATAAAATAGACAGAAGTAGTAATTATGGAATCATTAGTTAAACAAATATAGATTCAAGAACTTGGTCAGTAATAATCTGTCCATCTTTTCTTTTCTGGCTTTCTCAGAACTACCTTAACATCAAACTGCCATTTGGAAAGCATGTGGGGCTAATAAAACAGAAAACCTCAACTGAAAATATGTTTCCAACTATATCCTTTGTTTTTATTTTTATTTAGAGGTGGAAATCCCACCTTTTTTGAGCTTTGAGCTTCAGTTCTAATTTCACTTTAGTTTGTCTGCATTGTGTCCTTGATCTTGCCCTCTCTTCCAAGACACTTTATAGCAAGAGTGCAATTTTTATCCAAAAAGTCATCCATTTCAAGCTTTTTTAAAAAGTCTTTATTTAGCAAATAATTTTGGCTGGGGAAAATGACATGATTACAAAAAGAAAAGAAAAAATACCATTGTGAGACTATAGATAATGACATTTAATTCTATTACAAAAACTACCTGTCTAAAACGTCACACAGTTACACAGGCAATATCATTGTGTAACTATTTTGTTTGTCTCTCTTGATTCTTTCTAGTAAAGAACAATGTAGAAACCAGGGAAAAATGGAAAACGTTATAATAAAAACCTGAAGGCATATAACAACAATGCATGAACATACATATGACAAACATACTGTCAAGCGTTTCCAAGCGTTTGGAAACTTTGGTTTCGGGAGCTTCACCCCAGGCAAAATCTCAATAGCACAGTCTGTTGGCCGATGAGGTGGAAGCTCATCCGAGGCCTTCTCACTGAACACTTCTTTTAAATCCCAATACTCTTTGGGAATTTTCTCCTCATCTTTCACGGGCTCAGTACCTGTGGAAGCTATTTCAATTAGGTCCTCAGGCTTCGGCTGGGATCTGGCCCCTCCTCTCGGTCGCTGCTTTGTGCGTATGCACAACAACCCCTTTCTCCAGTTAACCTGGGGGTTCCATTTCCGGAGGCAGGGCAATCCCAGTATTAATGGTTGCTCCATCCCAGGGACCACAATAAAACGCAGGGTCTCATCATGCTCTCCCATGATCATTTCTATAGGTTCCGTGACAAAACGGGCGGGGCAACCTCCAGCCACTGATCCATCTAGTTGGCAAAAGGAAATGGGCATCTTCAAAGGTTTTAGCTTTAGGCCCATTTTCTTCACTACTTCCGTGTTGATTATACACCTTGTGCACCCAGAATCTAACAGGGCTAGCATTTCCCCTTCAACCCCTGAATTGGGTACCCTCAACTTCACCAGAATGGTCATAAGGCCCACACTTGGACTTACCAGGAAGTCATCTTCCGAGTCAGAATCCTCCTCCTCAGGGGTCACTGGGGCTTCTGATTCCTCTCCTGCGGGACGGGCGACCTCTGTTGTCTCTTTCGACTTTAGTGCTGTTTCGCAAGGCTTCGCTGGGGATTTTTCAGGTTTCTTTCCTTCCTTTGGCGCCCCCTTTTGCTCCAACTTGACTCTGCAGTTCACAGCCCGGTGACCTTCTTTCCCGCATCGAAAGCAGACCGAGGGGTTGGGTCTTGCTGCCACTCCTCCCTTCTGAGGTTTAGGAGCCTCTTGAGAGCGCGAGGGGGAAAACTTGCTCCACCCATAACCTCCCCGCCGTTTACTTCGGATTAAATCAATCTCCACTTCTTCTGCCAGCAAGTACCACATCTGCAAGTCATTGGGGTCTCTTCTAGCAGTGCATCTCTGGTACACATCTTCATTTAAACCATCTTTAAACAGTTCTATC
>BLBF01000019.1:1634015-1659685 GCA_015471245.1 Laticauda colubrina | reverse complement strand
AGAAATAGAAACCTAACTCTATTGTATGCTTCCCCCCCCCACTTACAGAACAAAAGAAATTTACCCCCTCCCCCCCCCTTCCCAAACTTCCCCCCCCCCCCCCCCCCCACCCGTTACTTATGGCAGTCGAAAGATGCAAAGCAATAGTAGAACATCTTGAAGGCTGACACATACAGATACATCTTTGAGCCATAATTTTCAGTTCATTGTCATCCAGATGCTTTGGACTATATATCATTTTCTACAAGACATTAACCTGCTTTCTGGCTCCATTCTCCACTGCATGTACAGGGCGAAAAAGTAATCTGTGGAATTAAGGTAAAAAAATCATTCAGATCTTCCAAGTTTTCATGAAAAAAAAAAAAAGATCTCATGAAATTGGAAGGTCTAACTATTTTTTGATGCTGCCTTGGGAGAGGTGTGGGGGTGATGGACCCCTGTTTGTGTGTGTGTGAGAGAAAGAGAGAGGAATGTGTGTGCAGGAGGCTTTGCAGCTGAAAATAGAGCTCTGGAGGGCAGAGGATTGTAGGAGGCCATTATAACCAAAAACAGAGCTCGCAATGGCCATGAGTAGCTATAACAAGCTCCATTTTAGTTAGCAGAGGGTTGCAGGAGGCTGTTGCAACTGAAAATGGAGATTGTTCAAACCACCATAGGCACTTCCTGCTGGTTATGCTCTCTCTCCATGTCCCACCCCCACCCCCTGAAGTCAAACACAACCCTGATACGGCCCTCAATGAAATCAAGTTTAATTCCTGGTCTAAGGGATAATTTGCAAAATATTTGTGGCACTTTATTTAAGTTTTATGATTTAAAAAAATAAAGAATAATCTTCAATTATTAAATTGAACATTAGTGCAAGTTTGATAGAAAACAAATGGGAATGTGATCTACCATATGACACTTAAGATGTTGAAAGGGTTAGAGCATGTACAGAATGCATATACAGAATGTGTCTTGCTCAACCTTCGATTCTTTGCTGAGCTGGGAGCTGAGCCAACTGCAGAGATAAAAACTTCTATGTGAACTGCCAACCTTAGCCTAGCGAAGTAACTACTTGAGAAACACAAAATGCATCTATCTGCTTGCTGTAACTTAGAATGTGTTTCCCCTGGCAACTTAATGTGAGAAACGAAGCTTTGGGCTAAAATATATTTCTATACAATCCATCTAAGGTCCCTTTGTTTGCAGAAGGGCTGAGAAAATTTCATGAGCTTTGCATGATATGAAATAATGTTTCTATAGCAATGATGGTCTTTGCAAACTGTGTAATCTATAAAAGTTCAAGAAAAAGTTTTTGTGCAAGTGCCTGCTTTTCTCTCTCTGCTTTTCTGTTTAAGGTGGGAGAATAAAAGGTCATCCAGTTTTTGCTTTCTGATCAGAAATCAAACTGAAATTAACCATGGCAAACATTGTTTTCCATAATTCCAACAGCGATGGCCTTGATCCCAGCTATCCCCAAGCCCCCGCCCCCGAGGGCAGATGATGGCAAGACAAGAAAAACTATATTGACAGAGCTCCAGAGGATTATTTTCTAGCCCTGAACCTCTAGTGGAGCTACAAGTGGGGATAGATTTCAACCTTTTCTTGTCGACATCAGGGCAACCTACAGCATTCTCAATGACTTTACTCTGCCACTCAAAGTACCCCCAGAGTAGGTTTAAAAGAAGAGGCTGACCCATTGCAAATTAAGAATTATAGACCTATTTCCTTATTGAATGCAGATTATAAAATCTTTGCTTCAATTTTAGCAGAAAGACTGAAAAAATATTTAAATAATTTTATCCATCCAGATCAAAACGGATTTCTGCCAAAGAGACAAATTAGAGACAATATGAGAGTAATTTTGGATACTTTGGAATATTATGAGGCTCATCCTGAGAAACAAATGGCTTTGATATTCCTAGATGCTCAAAAAGCATTTGACAACGTGAACTGGAGATTTATGTTATTACTATTGGAACAGATGGGTTTTGCCAGAAAATTTATTCAAGCAATAGAAACCATATATAATAAACAGACAGCAAAGGTAATGGTGGAGGGAGAGTTTACAGATCTTATTAATATAAGAAGAGGCACAAGACAAGGATGTCCCCTATCTCCTTTGTTATTCGTATTGACTTTGGAAGTGTTGAATAGAAATATTAGAGATGACAAAAGTATAAAAGGAATGAAAATTAAAAAGAAAGAATTTAAACTACAAGCTTTTGCTGACAATTTAGCTTTTATTCTGGAAGACCCGTTAGAAACCGCTCCAAAATTATTGGAAAAGATAGAGACATATGGTGAGATGGCTGGCTTGAAAATAAATAAAGATAAAACAAAGATTTTGACAAAAAACATGTTATTGAGTCAAAGAGAAGAACTGACAGATCTTTTGAAAATCCAAGTTACAAATAAGGTTAAGTATCTGGGGATATATTTGACAGCAAGATGTAGCACATTAAAAGAGAATAATTATATTAAACTCAAACAACAGATAATTACAGATTTGAAGAAATGGGAAAATTTACAATTGTCATTAATAGGGAGAATTTCAACAATTAAGATGAATATTTTACCTAGAATTTTATTTCTCTTTCAAACAATACCAATTAGACTTGGAAAAGACTACTTTGAAGATTTAAATAAAATCATGTTGAAGTTTATATGGCAAGGTAAAAGAGCGAGAATAAAGTTAAAGCTTTTGCAAGATGCTAGAATTAGAGGAGGTTTTGGCCTGCCTAATTGGGAACTGTATTATCAAGCTGCAAGTTTGATGTGGGTCAAAGAATGGATAACATTAAGAAAGCATAGATTGTTGACATTAGAAGGACATGACTTACTGTTGGGCTGGCATGCTTTTTTATGGTACAAGGGAACTAAAACACAGGGGTATTTCAGAAGACATTATATACGGGAGTCTTTGTGGTTAAATTGGGAGAAGATAAAAAAACAATGTTACCTGAAAATTCCAGTTTGGTTATCGACTATTGAAGCATTTTCCTATCCTATGATCTATAAAAAGGAACAAACAGTTAGATATGGGGAACTGTTGGATGAAAAGGGTGGACTTAAATCGATCCAAAACTTAGAGGAACAAGGTATAAGGATGAATTGGTTTTCATATGCGCAAATACACTCAAGATATGTTGAAGATTTTAAAATGGAAGGATTTTATGACAAACAGACTGATTTAGATAAGATATTGATGGGTACTGATGAGAAAGTGATTAAAAAATTATATGGTTATTTATTGGGAATTAAGTTAGAGGAAGAACAAGTTAAAGAAACTATGATTGCTTGGGGGAAGAATTTTGGATATGGGATTGATTTAGAGCAATGGCAAAAATTGTGGTCTCAAAATTATAAAATGACAATGTCAATAGCATATAAAGAAAACTTGTATAAGATGTTTTACAGGTGGCACTTCCCCCCGACAAGAATAGCAAGAATGTTCAAGAACAAATCTGAAAAATGTTGGAAATGTCATCAGATACCTGGCTCATATTATCATATGTGGTGGACTTGTGAGGATGCCAGAAAATATTGGACTAAAATTCACATGTGGTTGGAAAAAATGACAAAGAAACACATAGACTTGAAACCAGAGATCTTTTTATTGGGAATCTTACCTGATATATATAATAAAGACTTGAAATATTTGATTGTAAATGTATTAACAGCGGCTAGGATTGTATTTGCTAAAAATTGGAAGAATGAGAAAATACCATCACAGGAAGAAATTATTAAGAAAATATTGGAATGTGCTGAGATGAGTAGATTGACATTTGAAATTAGAGAGCAAGAAGATAAACAATTTTATGAAATTTGGGATCTTTTTTATCAATGGTTAGATGATAAAATACAATAATAGAGCATTAGTATTATATCTATGAAGGGTTTTTAGGATTGATTTGTTATGACTATATGATTTGTTATAAAATAAACTGTTTGAAGTATTGTTATCTCACAAAGCATGAATGATTAAAAGTATAGTCAGAAAAAGACTTTATTTTAATTTTTTTTTGGTAATATTAGGATATGGATTAACAATATGAGTGGTTATGTAATATAACTGTAATTGAGACTATAAAATGAATGCACAAAACTGATGAACCAACCGACACACCGGAAGTATATATGAGAGTAGATGTTTTTAATGTTTTGTATGTTATGTCTGTTTGTAGAAAATTAATAAAATTCTTAAAAAAAAAAAAAAAAAGTACCCCCAGAGTAGGTGTTACAGGGAGAATGGAAACTGTCAAAGTGGATGCTTGGAAGTCAAAGGAATCCAAGGTCCCAGTGTGACCCATTCATTACCCATTCTGCCTCAATGCCCTATTAACTTGTTAGGAAGGGATCTATTGGAAAACTTGGAGCTACTCTTAAGTGCTCTCCAGAGGGAGTACAGCTAAATTTTTCCCCTGAACAAGAATATTTGTGTTTTCTGAGTCTGCAAAACTTCAGGTCACCTTCAGTCTCTCACATTGACCCTTCTGTCTGATACTAGGGAATGTCTCGATGTGCTAAATTTGCTGCTCCCATCTGACAAAACTGAAACATGATGCAGCCCGTTTCAATAAAGCAGTATCCAATAAAAAGGCTTGCATTGGCATAAAAGAACATATTCAAACCTTTTTGAATTTTGGCATTTTTGGAGAGATGCAGTCTCCATGGTCTACCCCAATTTTTTTAGTCCCAAAACCAGATGGAACCTGAAGGGTAGTCCAGGATTTGAGGAAGACTAATTACAGGATTCAGACATTACATCCTATTGTGAACAATATTTATACCCTTTTGACCACTGAATAAAACTGCCAGGTGTAGTACACCATAATAAACCTAAAAGATGCCTTTGTCTGTATCCCCTTGACAATAGAGTGCCTAGATTACTTTGTCTTTGAGTGGTCAGATCCAGATAATAGATGCTGCTGCCAGCTGACATGGATTACTTTAGGGATATAAAAACAACCCTACATCCTTTGCTACTGCCCTTTCTGCAGATTTAAAAGACTTTGATACCTTTTACAATATGTAGATGATTTGTTATTGGCAGATGAAAAAGAACAACAGTTGGAAGAAAAATCATTTGAGTTACTGAATCGTCTGGCTAAAAAGGGATGCACAGTGTCCCAAAAGAAAATCCAATGGACTAAGCTAACTGTAAACTATTTAGGTTATGTGCTGGACAAAGGAGCCAGATGCTTACACAAAAGTAGACTCCAAGCACTGATGGTCTTGCCAATGCCAACCAATGTAAAACAACTTAGGTTCTTCTTGGGTATTACAGGATATGCCAGACTTTGGATCCCCCCTATTCTGTAATAGCCAAAACATTATATCAACTGACCCAAAAGGATATGGCTTGGGAGTGGAAAGGGGAACATACCCAAGCCTGGATGACCTTAAGGCAGTGATGGCAAATATTTTCAGCACCTAGTGCCCAAACTGGAATGCGCATGCATGCACATGCATGTACATGCCAGAAAACCGAAGACCAGCTGGCTGTGTGCACATGCCTATTTTTTGGCCATTTTTAGCTGTTTTTGGCTTGAAAATGGCCTGAAAAATTGTCTGTTTTTGGCTTTTGGGGGGGCTGTTTTCAGGTCATTTTTCAGTCCATTTTTGGCAGTTTTTCAGGCCATTTTGTGCACACCAGAAACCAGAAGAACAGCTACAAACAGCATGTGTGCTCACTGGGAGGGCATCACAGCTTTAAGGGAAAGTCTAGTGAGAGCAACTTGTTTGGCTCTTCCAGAGTCCCAAGGATTTGATTTGTACCTCGCAGAACAAAAAGGCTGTGCTGTGGGAGACTTGCTACAAAAAGTGGATCCAGAACAGGTTCCACTGGCCTATTTGTCAAAAGGCCTGGATAATGTTGTTAAAGGATGTCCTGCATGCTTCAAAGCAGTTGTAGCTACAGCTGTCCTGATTGCAGAATTGCAGAAAATTATTCTTGGAGCCCCTCTCCATGTTTTCACACCCTGTGCAGTTCAGACTCTGTTAGAACAAAAACTTCCTGCTTGGGCAACATCCAATAGGATTTCCCAATATGTGAGTACCATAGTAGAGCAAGAAAATATTCAATTATCCAGATATTAACTTTTAAACCCTGTTTTTACCATGGCTCAAAGAAGACACAGCCCATGATTGCTTAGATGTGTTACAGTGCGTCACAGATTCCAGATGTGATCTAAAGACTGAACCATTGATGGATGGAAATCTGGTACTCTGGACAGATGGTTCATATTTTATGAAAAATGGAAAAAGATATACAGGATTAGCAGTAGTGACAGAAGATGGATCATTGCTTCAGAAACAGGTCCCTTTGCACATGTCTGCACAAGCAGCTGAATTAATAGCTCTCATAGAAGCATGCTAATTAATTGAAGGACAATGACTGACTATATATACTGATAGCCGATATGCCATTTTGGCTGCACATACCCATGCCTCCTTGTGGAAAGCTCAAGGCTATGTAAGAGCTGATGGAAAAACTTTAAAGATCAAACTTCTTCTGGAAGATTTGATGGAAGCTATTCACCTACCTAAAGCCATTTCAATCATCCATTGCCATGGACATCAAACTGACTCTGGACTAGTTTCTAGAGGCTGTAGGCTAAACAGACTGCATTGGGACCAGAGACCATAATCTGTCCAGTTGCATTAATTCCAGAAAACCTATTGATTACTTTCCCTCTTTGTATGATGGTAGAGACAAGTTAGAAGCAGATGTCCAATGGAAAGAAGGCTGGTAGATAGTAAAGGACAAAATACAACTGCCTAGGCAGCTATCTTGGCCAATAGTAAGGCCAAGGCCACTCATGCAGGTCCAAGAATAATGAAGAGATTAGTAGAAAGGAGATACAGGATTGAGAATGTGAGAAGATTGTGTAAGGTAGTAATGGATTAGTGTGAGATACGTCAGAAGAATAACCCCATAAGAGCCAAAATCCCACAAGGACATATCAGAACATCCTGCTATCTGTGACAAGTTAATTTCACAGAAATGCTGAAGAAAGGAGCTAAGAACAACCTTCTGGTCTTAGTCGATATGTTCACTGGATGGCCAGAGGCCATCCCCACAGCTATACAAACAGCTAAAGAAGTTGTCAAGATCATGATAGAATAATCATCCCTTGATTTGGAGTACCAAAGAGTATAGAATCTGACAATGGTAGACATTTTACATCCCAAGTAGTTCAGGGAGTGAATAAATACTTAGAGATTAATTGGAACCTTCATTCAGCTACAGACCGCAAGCTTTGGCTTTCACAGAATGTCTTAACCGAACAATAAAGACCCATTTAGCCAAGTTATGTCAGGAGACTCATTTATCCTGGCCACAGGTCTTGTCCATTGTTTTAACCAGAATCAGGGCATTACCTCGAGAGCAGTGGAAACTGTTACCCTTTGGTAGGTTACCTATGGTAGACCTTTCTTATTCCAGTGAATAACAAGGGATGAAGGAGAGACAAATATAACACAATATTTGCAGAAACTGGCCCAGGTTTTGTCTCATATTTCTCAACAGGTGCAAGATGCCTTGCCACCAGTAACAACAGTGCCACCATGTGTCCAACCTGGAGAGTGGGATTGAATGAAGAAACTCTTCCCAAGTGCAACCAGTGCTAAGTGGTCCAACCCTTGGCAGGTTCTTCTCAGCACACCCACAGCGGCTAAAGTTGAAGGCATCAAAGCTTGGGTCCATATTTCCAGAATAAAGAAGATTCACTACCCCAGTGGGAGTGTCAACCCATCACCAATCTGAAGCTATGAATGAACCCCAGCAGACCTTTTTGATGACCTGGAGTCCCAACTACTTGCTGTTTGCTTTTATAGCAATTTGCTTTTCACTTTGGATTATTGCTACCCGATGAAATTGCTGCATCTCAAGAAGAAAGTTGTGTGTTATTAAAGCCATAGTGAATTTCACTACCCTCCTACTAGACCTAGGTGCTCGACTATTTGACATGTCCACTGCCTCCTCCAGATCGTGTTATTCCTTTTCCATGGGAGGCATTGCCAACTCTATTTGTTATTGAGGATTCTATTTCTCATAATGTGTTGCCATCAGAAGAGGAATATAACAGCAATGACTACAAACTATGGCTCCATCTCTTTCCACCTGAAAAGGATTCTGATTAGTTTGATTCTGAGCCTGAAACTGATTTCCCTCACTCTTGAGGCAAATAACAACTCGTCCTGTCATGAGTGTATAAACAGGAGCTAAAATCATTAAAAACTGATTTACCACTCAGATTATCCCTATCAGGGAATAAAATCAATCTGCATACATGACTAGAAACAATATGCCACCTGTTCCAAAGACCCTCATTTATTCTCATTATACAGGTAGTCCTTGAGTTATGAATGTAATAGAGCCTGCCAATTACATTTGTAACCTAAGGATTTGTTTAATTGAATCATGTTAAATGAACATGATCATTCCCTGCTTTCCCCAATGCATTGTTAATCAAATGTGCAGGCCATTAAATCTCAGAGTGGAGAAGAGCACATGGGGCCTAGTGCTAGAGCAGGCCATCCAAAGCCTCCCCCAAACCACTGAGATACCTCATGCTCCCCTGGAGTCCCCACAATTGCTTCCCTCCCATCCTGCCCTGTCGAATCTCCACAGACTGGATCTGTGTTGCTCGTGTTCCACTTACTCCTCTGTCAATATATAAAAAATTATGAGTTGGGATAGACATAAACAACAAGCCAGCCAATGAGAACTGTTTGGTGACTAAGACACAGCATTGGTTGTAAGCCATGCCAGATGGCTTGGAGACTAGGTGTGGCTTGGGATAACTGGTCTGTATAAGTATACAGTTTCTGTGATTTAGACTTAGTTTCTGTGACTTCTGGTAGTTCTGGTTTTTGCTTCTTGTCCTTGTACTTGTCACCACATTGCAAGAGCTGCATGAGTATTTTATACATGCATCATGTTTATATTTTTGTATATAAACAAATTTCTTCTATAAGTGAATCCTGCTGAATTATTGTTGTGGTTTGCCGGCAGCAGGTGCACATGGCTGAGGTCTTGGAGAGTGAGGACTCAGATGAGGGGCCTGGACCATCAGGGAGTGGAATGCTGCCTTCGGAGATTGTGGAGGCAGGTAACAGTGATGAAGAGATTCCTGAGAGGCCTGTGCCCAGTGCATGTGCACGCAGGGCTGCTCGAAGGAAAGAGCAACTGCAGCAGCACAGGCGACTTGGGAGTAAGACTGCAAGGTAATAGCCCCTTCCTTAAGAAATAAAAGCCAGCTCCTTAAGAGATAAAAGCCAGATAAAAACCAGAGTTCTTTGCAAGAAGCAAATAAGTTTTTGCACTCAAACCTGGTGGATGTTTAGAATATCTTGGTTGGTGTTTGGAGACTTTTTGGATTTGAAATATTTCTTAGCAACTTTATCTAGAGTTCTTGGCAGCTTTGCACAACCTTGGCAAGGCTTGTTCTTATCAGAGACAATTAGTTTGAAACAAATTTTTAATTGTGAAGGAATGGAATTCTTAAAGAATCATTAAAAGGTTTTGCTGTTACCTCTGTTTCATGTTTGTTTCCTTGGAACAACGTTTGAGTCAGAACAATTATTTACTAATGTGCTGGTTGGATTGCTGCAAACTCTAACATCCTCCCCACCCCATTTCCCATGGATTACTTTTTGAAGATCTCCAGAGTTCCAGAAGACACTAACCCACTGGCAGAGAAGCCAAAGTTGGTGAAGCTGTAAGAAATATAAAACCTAAGGAAAACATTTTCAGCAGCTTCTGATTTTGGCTTGGGGCCATGTGGTCAGCAGGCCTCTGGTAGTAGAAAAGGCCTCCTGCTTCAGGACAGCTTCAGGGATTGAGGCAGCAGCAGCAGCCAATCAACGAGGAGCTTGTTTCCTTTGTCTCATTGGGCTGAATTTCAAGCCCTGTGCCCTTTGCCCCAATCTCTGAAGCAGGGTTGCCATCTGGCCGTTTTATTAAATGTGTTTGGCCATGAAAAAAATCATATCTCTACCCAAATATATTTGGCCGTATGAAAGTTGCTTGGCCGTGAAATTGAAATTTTGGCCGAATACGTTTTCAATATAATATATTTGCATGAAAATGACTGTCAGATCGCCTGAAAACCTCTGAAAAAGGCAGCCTGCTGCTGCTGCGGAACGGTGCCAGAAGCTGGCTGGAGGCTCGCTGGCAGGCACCCGGAGAAGCTGGAGCCCGAGGCTTTCTGCTGCCGCTGTCGCTGGAAGCGTGGGGAGGGTGGGGGGAAGTGTGCACTATGCCTTTAACGCCTGGGTACAGAGTAGGGAAGGGGGGGGCGCATGTGAGTGAGGGGAAGAGCCAGCGCTGATCAGCTCCATGAGCAGTTTAGCAGAGTTGGAAATGTGAAAGCAAGAAGCTGGCTCTTCCCCCTTTCTTTTTTTTTCTTCTCTCTCTCTCCCTCTCTCTCGTCTTCTCCCTCCCCTTCTCTCTCTCTCTTCCCCTCTCACTCACACACCTCCAAGCCACACACACACACACCCCAACGCAATCATATACTCTCCTCTCTGCCTTACCCAAGTAAGAAGCTCTTCGGATTCAATCGGGAGGAGGGGAATGGCAGAGGGGGGTTGCGGGAGGTTCATCTGAGTGTTGCCTGGGGTGGGGGGGCGCATCGAGGGCGGGAGGGCCTTGGATGTGAGTAAAGAAATGCAGAAATTCCCATGATGTCACGTCAAGTTGTCAAATAAAGACTATTTTTTTGATTTGATTATTTAAAAACAGTTAAAAAAACAAAAAAGAATATATCCTCATGTTATATTGCATAAAAAAATTTGGCTATGAGAGAAAATAATTTGGCCAAATTTGGCCATATTTTGACTTGAGTTTGGCCACGGAGCCAAGCTGAGATCTGGCAACCCTGCTCTGAAGCTACTCATTTGAACTAGCCAGTCAGCAGCAAGCAGGAGGCTGCTCTGCATCAGCCAAAATGGGACCAAAGCTAAGCCTGCAGGTCCTCATGGCAGAGAAGCCAATATTTTATTTGGATGGGGACAATTATTTTCCTTACATCTCACATTCTTACAACATCATGGGCTTCTAAATAAAAGAATTTGGCTTCTCTGCCATGTGAGTCAGCCTCTTCTGGAGCTCTTTGAAAAGTAAGTACAATAAAGCCATGGAAAATGGGGTGGGGAGGAGTAAGTTGAATCTGGGACTCCAGCAAAGCTAGCACAGTCTGTGGAAAGGGCTGAATGGAGCCTTGGAGGACCAGATGCAGCCCACGGAGGTTCTGTTTTGGCCTGTAACAAGCTGGGAAAGGTCTGGCAGAGTGGTGTAGGAGGCTGTCCAGGCCAAAAACAAGCCCCCCGGGGCGGGGATGCCCCATTTTCACTTGCAGATGTATCATGGACTGGTTCTTTGCTATTTCCAGGCTGGCCCCAAGGGCCAGATCTAATCACCTCATAAGCAAGTTCTGGCCTATAGGCCAAGTGTTTGACACCCCTGCCCTATACAAATCAACAGAGATACAAAGATATCCAATTTCTGTTGGAGATTATTTGGGAATGAGAGTTACCCAGTATTAGAAGACTGAAAATAAAAAATGGCCATTTAGAACGTAAGCATGGTTAAAAGTGGAAGAAAAGTAGGGGGGTCTAGTTTAAACTAGGAAAAAAGACATTAAGGAATTATTTCAATTTCATCTATTAAATGGCAATCAAGTATGCAGAAATTATCTAATCTCTTAGTCTATCTCCCGACTCTTTATTTCATCATACAGTCATTATTGAAATATTCTAAAACCTGTCCTCATGATTGTTATTTTGGCACAACATAGAATATTTTGTAAATGTAATGCTCTGTCAGAATAACCTTGGGAAACAGGAGGCAGAACCTCAGCCTAGACAATGGCCAGAAAAAGATAAGGCCTGGTCCCACTGCACTTATGGATGCAAAGAGGATGTAAAACGTTAAAAAAAGCTTGCCATCCACTGGAAAACGCTATGCATCTGTTGTGTACTCATTGCAAACGTGTTTCATACGCTCTATCCCTCGAGCATCTGTCCACTGCGATTTCATCCACGCAAGAAGTTTTGAGCTGCACAAAACTTTGTGAACAGATGAACTTTCCACCGTGTATGATGTACATCCACGACATATACAAGCAACAAATATTCTATGTCCGTTATCATCCATTAAATGTCCGCTGTATCCTCTCTGCATCCTCTGGGCATCCTCACAACTCACATCTGCTGCAGCTGAAAATGGAAAGAGGGAGGAAACAAAAGGTACATGGAACATCTATACATCGTTAGTAGCACGGAAATAGAAAGGATGTGCAGTGAACAGTTATGTATATCCGATATACATCCACGTGGCATCCCCTTTCTTTCCTTTAGGCGTACGTGATGCATCCGCTTCATCCGCTATGCATCCGCTTCGCAATTATCCCCGTAACCCCTTCGGAGATGTCATCCCCTTCCATCCGCTTTCATCCGCTAGGCTTCTGATGAACATCCGTTTAACATCCCCACTACATACTATCCACATCCGTTCTTTTCCGTTCTGTTTATGCAAATTTTCACCACTTTTTGGAGCGGATGACAACGGATGGAGCCACCCCCGAAATTTTGCTCGTCTGCTCTGTCCTTTATGCATACGTTTTGCATCCGTCAGCTAGTGGGACTGGGCCTTTATAACTCACAAAAGGAATGGGAATATGGGAAGTGTCTCATAAGGCATCCACCCTAGTTCTCTGTAAAGTAAGGACAAAGAACAGGAGACACACTTTCACACTTGGAAAGTTCTGTTACTGTACTCTTACAACAAAGTTGTGTTAATACTCATAGTTTTGATTTCATGCCAGGACTGGCAAATAATTATAAATGGGGAGATGAGTCTGTGTGTTTAATAAAGATTTATTATCCACACCAAGCACCTTTTAAGCTACAGTCAAATTTGGGTAACCTAAGAGATTCCGACAACCTTCTTACATTGTTTTTGTTCAGAGTTTTGCAGCGTAAATTTAGTGCCAGAAAAATAAACACAGATAGCTTGTTAAGCCTGGGTTCCCCAACCAGGGTTAGGTAGACAAGCTAAACAGAATGTGCAGCGTTAGTCAGATAGGCACACAGATAAATGAGTGAGCTAAGCTTGTATGTTTATTAACATACAGTAAAAATAACAGATACGCTTGTGCTATCAAGAATATATTTTATTCCAGTATAAGTTTATAGCATAGTCAAAAACAGTCCTATATTCATTTACCATGTAGTCAGTCCATTCAGGGATATTCAGTTAGCAAAGTCCATGTAGAATATCCTATTGTCAGTTCACATAAATCAGTCCGTTGTTGTCTCTCCCGTTCGAGCAATGCAGTCTTGCTTCCAAGCAGTAATCAGGGATCATCAAAGCCAGAGAGAGAGAGAGCAAGCTGTAGCCTTGCTACTTTTATATGGTTTTCATAACCACACCCACAATTGCTATTTTACAGTTAAAGCTGCATACACTAACTATAATTCATAGTTATGATTTCACCTAAACCAGTTAGGGTGAACAATGTTATCCCTAACATTGCTGATGCTTCATTTTATATCTTTATTAGCATTTTAAGTAAATTTTACAAACCAGTTGTTGATTTCTCCAACATGGCGTAAACTTAAAACAGAAACAGCAGACACTGTTAGATGGGTCTGCGGGAGTAAGAGGCAGGACATAGCAGGAGAAGGTAAAACTTTTTATTATAAAAAGCCACTCAGCCATGGCAGGCGCCGACTTTTATAGCCGGCACTGTCCAAAGCTTCAGCCACTGATGGGACTTTATTTCTCCCACCAGTGGGTGGGCCAATGAGTGGAGTCTGCTAGCCGACTCCACTCTATGGCTATATTTGGTAATATTTAACACCCCTACCCTCCAAGTTAGTATTCCTCCCATCAGCACTCACGTACCTTACATAGTCACATAGGTAGGCAGGGCTTTGAGGGGTGCTACTGAACCTGCGCACCTCACTAGTTCCTGGGGTGGCGGCCTGAGTGGACAGGTCCACCGGTCCTCCAGTCCCTGCCTGTGGAACTGTCTCGAAGTCCACTTGTGGCATGGCAGGGACCATTGAGTCTGAGGCCTCAGAAGTACACTGCATCTCTTCAAAAGATAAGTGTTCCTACATTCTGTCCGGGTTTGAGACCAGGTAGTCAGTTCTTTTGTGGAGTTCTGTGGGTAGGGCCTGAGTCAGAGACCGTTCTGCTGGAGTGTGTTGGATGTCTGACTGGTTGTCTGTGCTAGGGACCCAGCCTCTGATCTGATCAATGTGTCTCTCCCACAGTCTCCCTTCTTCAGTTTCTACCATGTACGATCAGGGTCCTGTAATCCCTGTGATCCTGGCTGGTACCCATGTGGGTTCTCCTGTATAATTGTGGGTGTAGACCGAGTCCCCTATGGTGAATTGCCTGAACTTTCCCGTGGAATCTATGGGGTCTCAGTGTAGTTGGGGTGGACTCTGTCGAGTGTTGATCACAGCCTTCAGCCCATTAATAGTTCTGCAGGGCTATGGTGTGTTGTTGCATGGGGTGTGATGTGTTGGGCCAAGAGCATTTTAATGATCCTTTCTTGCTAGTCCCCTCGGCCTATCTGCTTGAGCATTTCTTTGGTCATTTGGACCATTCTCTTTGCTTGTCCGTTTGTCACCGGATGTGCAGATGTGGACAGTGCGTGCCAGGAATGCTTTGAGTGGCTGCAAGGTGGCCCATTGTTGGAGATGAGAATGTCCAGTAGCCCATGGGTAGATAATAGTCATTGGAGGGCTTTTATGGTGGACTCTGATGTGGTGGACTTCATTTGTATTAGTTCCAACCACTTGGAGTACGCATCAATGACTATGAGAAAAGTTTGCCTCTTGGTAGGGCCCATCGAAGTCAATGTGTACTTGGGCCCAGGGGGCTGTGGGTGTCTCCATTTTCTGGGGCTCACTGCTGGGGGGGCTGGCCTGGTTTCTTGATGGGGTGCAGGTGGCGACCCAGGTTTCTATCTTAGTCCAGCCCCAGCCACAACACATAGCTTCTGGCCAGGGCTTTCATTCAGATTATCCCTGGGTGGCCCTCGTGTAGCAGTCTCATATTCTATTCTTTAGTGGGGGGTGGAATAACTTCTCTCTCCCCCCACAGTATGCAGCCCTTTAGTACCGACAGCTCAGCCTTTCTGTTTTTATATGGTTTGAATTCATCCCTTTTACCACTTCTGGCCATCCCCTCCACACCCAGTTTGAAATCTGTGCCATAATTTTGTTACGGGCTGTGAGTCTTGCAATCTCTGCAGATGTCATCAGTCCGGGCTGTGGCTCCTCCACTAGTACTGTGGTGGACAGCACCGGATCTTCGGCTAGGTCTGGAAGGGGACAGCGGCTCAGGGTGTTGGTGTGGGAGATGTTTTTCCTGGCCTGTGGATTATGAGGTAGCTGTATGTGTCCAGGAACACAGTCTATCTTAACATCCTGGGTGATAGGATGTTTGGTATGTGTCTATCTCCAGTGAGGATGCCCAGCAAAGATTTGTGGTCAATGATCAAATCAAATTGTCTTTTGTAAAGGTATTCGTGAAAGTGCTTGACTCCTGCGACTTCAGCAAGTGCTTCTTTGTCAATTTGGCTATAGTTTCTTTGTGTTTTGGACAGCGTCTTTGAGTAATATGTCCCTTTGGGTAGTCGGTGGCTGAGGACTGCTTCAATTTCAAAGGGAGAGGCATTGCATGTGAGTGTCAATGTGGCATCTCTGTATTTTATGAGAACACTGCAGGATGTTTTTAATCTTTCTGAAAGCATTGGCCTTGTGTTGCCTCCAGGCCCAGGTGGTTGTTTTATCTAGCAGTCTGTGGAGCAGTTCTGCGATGGTTGCCTTCTGTGGTAAGAAAACATTGTTGAAGTTGAGTCACCCCAGGAAGGCTTGCAGTTCCATTTTGTTTTGTGGGGTGGGGGCTTCCCATTTCACCTTAAATTTCCCTTTTGTGGGTCTGGTGCCAGATGCATCAATCAGGAAACCCAAAAACTCCACCTGGGGGACTGCTAGGTGGCACTTGTTCCTTTTTAATTTCAGTCCAGCTTCCTGGAATCTGCCCAATACTGTCCTCAGTCTTTTTATCAATTGCCCCCTGCTTGTGGCCGAGATGATTACATCATCGAAATATGGGATTACCCCCAGAATGTCATGTGGTAGCCTTTCCATAATGCTCTGGAACAGGCCGGGGGCAATGCTGATTTCGAACTGCAGCTGCTTGCATTTAAAAGCACCTCAGTGTGTGACAACGGTTTGCGCTTTAGCTATTGCCTCGTCGACAGGCAGTTGCTGATAGGCCTGGGCCAGATCTAATTTGGTGAGTATAGTCCCTTGGCCCCGGGAATGCAGGAGGTACTGTACTACTGGCACGGGATAGGCGCTTTGTTGGAGGGCCTTATTCAATGTTGTCTTGTAGTCAGCACAAATACTGACTGATCCATCTGGTTTAACTGGGATGACAATTGAGGTCTCCCATTTGGCATGGTCCACCAGTTTGAGGACCTCTTGGGCAATTAATTTATCTAACTGTTCTTCAACCTTGGGCCAGAGAGCAAATTGTCCCTACGATCAGAAACTGTCCCTACGATCAGATGTGTCTTGGCATCCATATTTCAGCTGATATCTCCTGGTCCCCTAATACCAATGCCATAGTGAAGAAGGCTTAGCAGCGGCTGCGCTTCCTGTGGGTTCTCAGAAAGAACAATCTGGATAAGAAACTGTTGCTGGCTTTCTATAAAGCCTCTGTAGAGAGCACTCTGACATATTGTCTGGGTGTGTGCTTTGCAGGCTCCACAGTTGAGAACAGGAAAACCGTACAGAGGGTGATAAACATAGCTTAAAAGATCATTGGTTGCCCTCTGTCCTCCCAGGAAGACTTAGCCAGGTTCTGTTGCCAAAGCAGAATCAAGGCCATTATAGAAGACCCTTCACACCCTGGCAATTGTCTTTTTGACCTGCTGCCATCTGGACAGTGTTTTAGGTCAATAAAATCCCACACCACTAGACTAACAAATAGTTTCTTTCCCTGGACCATCTGAACCACAAATAAACACGAAGTCACTACCTCATTAAGATGTGAAAAGGTGCAAAATCTCAATACCCCATTCATAACGTATTACAGTACAATCCATCTCTTGTGTATTATACTCGGCTAAGCATTACAGTCAGTGTTGGATGTGTATTTTGTGTATATTCATAGATATTGTACTCTCAAATTGCAAATGGAGACGTGGGTACTCTATTTTTCTTCTCTTCATTTTTAAGTGCTTTGGTTTTATTGTATTGCAAACAGTTGCTGGAGTGCATCCACAGTTTCATTGTACTTGTACAATGACAATAAAGTTATTCTAAAGTTCTAAATGGGACTTGCCACAGCTTTAGTCGGACCAGGCAATGTTGGGGGCTAAATTAAATAATATTGGGGTCCCCATGTACTTGCCCAGTTTGTCGTCAAAGACATCACTGAATTCCTGTTCCAGTTCTGTGATGTCTGCTGCTGGGCGCCAGGGGATGGTCTGTGCTGTATGAACACCAGTGATGTTGATCTGGAGCAGCTGGAATCATTCTCTTCCTAGTTGACTTGGCAGATTCTGGTCTACTATGGTGAGTGGCAGGTATGCGGCAGCCCTGCTAGTCTTTTAATATAATTTCAATTGGTCGCACCGCATTTTGGGTTGGAGTCTTTTGAGGGTGTCCCACGAGATCATGGATATGTAGGACCCTGAGTCTACTTCCATCTGGCAGGGTCTTGATAATAATGATACTGTGGTCATTATTTTGTTGGCCTCATAGGCATCTGGGTCTGGGTGTCTCACCTGGGTATGGGCATAGCCAATGAAGGTGAAGTGTGTTTCTTCTTCCCTGGCATTTGAATTTTCTGCCAGGGGTCTTCTGCCCTCCCCCTTGGTGGCCATTTTTCCTTGTGGGTGATGATGCCCAGCTGCCTTGTTTGTTGGTCAGTTGGATGGCTTGGCATACCTCCACAATATGGCCTCTGCATTCACATCTTCGGCAGATAGTGTCCTTAAAACAGCATGCTGAGCATTGGTGATTTCCTCCACAACCCCCCCCCTCCACTGTCTATTTTCTTGTTTCTCATGTGGCTTACCTTGTGCACTTTTCCATCATTGTCCTCACTTGCTTTGGAGGTGGAGTTGCTTCAGTTGGGGTGGTGATCGGCCTTGGTTGCATGGACCCTCCTTATTCCTCTGATCTGTGCTGCTGAGTTGTCAGACGACAGCGCGACTTGTGCCTCATCGATGGCTTCCTTGAATGAGACATTCTCCTGGGCCAAGATTCTCTTTTGTAGCATTTGGTCCCTCATTCTCAGGATGATTCAGTCTCGGATCATCCCTTCTGTGTCTGGGAACCTGCAGTTTTTTGCTATCTTCTGCAGTTTGGCTATGAATGTGTTTATTGTCTCCTCATCTCTCTGGCTCCGCGTGTAAAATTTGTGCCAGCTTGCCAGGTAGGAGGGAGAGGGGGCATAATGTCCCTTGAGTGCCCATTGGAGTTCATCCCAGGATACACTCCGCAGGTCGTCTGATACGAGGGCATCTGCCATTTCACAAATTTCGGAGTTGCAGTAGGTCAGAAATAAGGCTTTTTTCTGTGCATCAGGGGCTACTTGGAGTCCATTGACTTCCATGTAAGAGAACCATTTCTCCTTTGCTTCGTCATAAGGGATCGACATTGGGCGATGTGCCAGGCTGGTCGAGCATTGTGCCATGTTGGTCGGTGGGGTTGCAATCATTGCGATGGCCGGTAAAATGGCGTCCGAATCCCACAAGGTGTCCTTTGTTCTCTCCGCTGCTCAGGATCCTGCCTTCATCGCCAGTGTTAGATGGGTCCATGAGAATAAGAGGCAGGATGCGGCAGGAGCAGGTAAAACTCTTTTTTTTTTTTTGCTGTTTAAGTAAAAAACTGCTCAGCCGCGGCAGGTATTGGCTTTTGTAGCCGGCACTGTCCAAAGCTTCAGCCACTTGTGGGACTTTATTTCTCCTGCCAGTGGCTGAGCCAATGAGTGGAGTCTGCTGGCCGACTCTACTCTATGGCCATATTTGGTAATATTTAACAGGCATGAGCAAGTTTCACTTTCCAAGTCAGTTTCACTTTCCAAGTCAGTTTCACTTTCCAAGTCAGCTCCCATTGGCTGGTCTGTTACCATGCCTACTCACTGACTCTGCTAACTATGCCAGTAAATGAATATTCTGACAGTTTTGCTTTTCAAAAACCAGTGTATTATGAGAAAAAAGTATGACAACTGTCCAAGAAGCTGCCAAGAAGCAATTTGCAATGAGTATTACAGGCAGGCCAGTATCAAAAAAGTGGAAGACCTGAAGAAATGGGCAAACAGGGTGAAGGCAATGTGCTAAGGTAATTAGGCAATGAAGGCTGGTATCCATCTTTTTCACATAGCTACATCTTTTAATCTGGTAAAATATATGAGATTTTATTTCCAAATATGTGGTAGAATTTTGGGAACATATAACCATGGAACAAGAACAGGTATTTCTATCACACACATACATAGACAAGTGAAAATGCTAGAATGCAGTCAGAAGCTTCTTGGATGAGAAGTGAAATGTCTTCAAAGAAAAAACAAAGTCCAGTTGCCTTTTTAAAAAGCACTTTTGGGACATCTTAGAATGCAAGTAAAATGATATGCAGCTTTCCTTAATCATGTACAATAGCAGGACAGGTTAACAAATACCAGGGGATAGCTTTCATAGCAACAGTGTTTTTAATCTATCATTTTTCTCAGAGATACTTTGTTCCTCAAAAAAGCAGGAAAAAAGGTGAAACTTGTTGCATCTTTGATTGGAATGACGAAACTCAGTCTATGGCCCCTGCTTGTGTGTCCAACCACACTTGGCCAATAAAGAATTCTATTCTATTCTATTCTATTCTATTCTATTCTATTCTATTCTATTCTATTCTATTCTAATTCTATTCTTTTTCACCTGAGCAATACTGTTTCCAGAAATAGGCTATGTCAAGCAACACATGCATTTTCTATATTAACTACATTGTTGATCTATAAAGCAATTGTACAGCTGTTAGTAAATTAATATCTATTATTTTAAATAAAGGAAACCACATATTAAATGCAATGTCCTGTAGAGGAGGCAATTCTGAAGGTATCCAGGCTGCTTGATTAAACTACAACATCAAGCTGAACCTGGCAGAAGCCATCTTCTTGTTCATCATTGCCACACAGTGCAAGGTGGGGTAGGAGGTTGGAATGCCTCGCTAGACACAACATAGAGCTTTCTCATGGGAACCAAGGTCATCTCTCTAGGTGATGGATGGAGTCAGAGAGGAGTGCCTAAGAAGCCTGCCAGTTAATCCAGTTGGCCAATGTGATCAGTGACACTTGGGGAAGGGATTTCTTTCTATTTTAATTATGCTGAAACAGCAGGAACTGTTCAGACTTGGTTTTACAGTAAGTGTGCCAATATGATGACACAATAAAAAAGTTATTTGAAGAAGATAGCAGCCTTGAGATTCTGATTTGCTTGGGTTTGTTTCATCAGGACCTTGACATACAGTATATCTTTCCACTAAGAAGTCCTCAAAGTGTTCTCTTAGCAATAGCTATTAGTGTTGCAATGTGGTGACAAGAATAACTTTTATCTAACTGAAAAACTCCCACAGAGTTTCAACATATTTTTCCAGATCAGCCAATCAATAACCAAAAAGGCCAGGTGGGTGAATGGTAAGGGAACATGTAGTTTATATGCACCTTTAGTGTATTTATCAGGACTTTCTGCCTACTTCTCTGTTGTAAGGTATTTTTTTTTAAATTTTTATTGGTTTTTAAGATGAACATAGACAAACAAAACATAAAAACATCAAGCCATCTTCCATATATATACATATAGTGTGCCAGTTGGTTTACAAATTGTTTTGTGCTTCCATTTCGTAGTCTTCAGTTACAATTACATTGTATATATTCTTATATTTGCAATCAAATAATTAAATACATTAATATCATTGTTAATCATTTGACTATACTTGTATTCATTCATGTTTTACGAAATAATCATATTTTACTTAATTTGTTTTATAACAGTTCATATTATCATCTCAAATCTATCCTAGAATCATTTTGTAGATACAATAAGAAAAGAATACATCTTTATATATTTATTATTTTCTAAGAATCTACACATTTCATTACCATGTTTTATTGTCTAACCATTGATAGAATAGATCCCATATTTTATAAAATTGTTTATCATCTTGTTCTCTGATTTCAAATATCAATCTACTCATTTCAGCATATTCCAATATTTTCTTAATGATTTCCTCCTGAAATGGTATTTTCTCATTTTTCCAGTTTTTAGCAAATACAATCCTAACCACTGTTGATACATTTACAATCAGGTATTTCAATTCTTTACCATATATTTCAGGCAAAATTCCCCCCCAAAATATCTCTGGTTTCAAGTCTATATGCTTTTTTGTCATTTTTTTGCAACCTCGTGTGGATTTTAATCCAATATTTTTTAGCATCCGCACAAGTCCACCACATATGGTAATATGAACCAGGTATCTGATGACATTTCCAACATTTTTCAGATTTGTGCTTGAACATTTTTCCTATTCTTGTCAAGGGAAAATGCCACCTGTAAAACATCTTATACAAATTTTCTTTATATGCTGTTGACATTGTCATTTTATAATTTTGAGACCACAATCTTTGCCATTTCTTTAGATCAATCCCATACCCAAAATTCTTTCCCCAAGCAATCATAGTTTGTTTAACGTGTTCTTCTTCTAACTTAATTTCTAATAAATATTCATACAATTTTTTAATCACCTTTTCATCAGTACCTATCAAAATCTTATCTAAATCAGTCAGTTTATCATAGAAACCTTCTGTTTTAGAATTTTTGTCATACCTTGAATGTATTTGCGCATATGAAAACCAATTCATTGTTATATCTTGTTCCTCTAATTTTTGCATAGATTTAAGTTCACCATTTTCATTCAATATTTCACCATATCTAACTGTTTGTTCCTTTTTATGTATTATAGGATAAGAAAATGCTTCAATAGTCGATAGCCAGACTGGAATTTTCAAATAACATTGCCTTTTAATCTTCTCCCAGTTTAACCACAGAGGCTCCCGTATATAATGTCTTCTAAAATACCCCTGTGTTTTAGTTCCTTTATACCATAGAAAAGCATGCCATCCCAACAACAGATCATATCCTTCTAATCCCAACAATCTAGTATTTCTTAATGTTATCCATTCCTTAACCCACATCAAATTTGTAGCTTGGTAATAAAACTCCCAATTAGGCAAACCAAATCCTCCTCTTATTCTGGCATCTTGCAAAAGTTTTAACTTTATTCTCGCTTTCTTACCTTGCCATATATATTTCAACACAATTTTATTTAAATCTTCAAAATAATTTTGTCCAGGCCTAAATGGAATTGTTTGGAACAAATATAAAATTCTGGGTAGTATATTCATCTTGATTGTTGATATTCTCCCTATTAATGAGTCTGTCAGTTCTCCCTCTATCTTTACCTTTGCCATTCACTTATGATATATAGCTTCTATTGCTTGAATAAATTTTTTAGGAAAGCCCATCTGTTTCAGCTGTAATAACATGAATCGCCAATTCACATTATCAAATGCCTTCTGTGCATCTAGAAATATCAAAGCCATTTGTTTTTCAGGGTGTGCCTTGTAGTATTCAAAGTGTCCAATATTATTTTCATACTATCTTTAATTTGTCTCTGGCAGAAATCCATTTTGATCAGGATGGATAAAATTGTTTAAGTATTTTTTAAGTCTTTCTGCCAATATTGAAGCAAAAATTTTATAATCTGCATTTAGTAAGGAAATAGGTCTATAGTTCTTGATTTGTAATAGATCGGCCTCCTCTTTTGGAACAAGTGTAATATAAGCTTCTGACCATGATTTAGGTATCCTCTTCTTTAACATAACTTCATTCATAACTTCTAGCAATAGAAGATTCAATGATTCTTGTAATGTTTTATAAAATTCTGCTGGAAGTCCATCTGGACCTGGTGCCTTTCCATTATTTTGCTTCTTGAGTGCTTCAGTTAACTCCATCATCATTATATTACTTTCTAACATTGTTTCAATCTCTTTAGGTATCTGGGGTAAATCAGCATTCTGTAAATACTGTTTAACTCTTTCCTCATCAATATTCTCTTGTTTGTATAGTTTCCCATAATAGTCTCGTATGATTTCCTTCTTCTCTTTACTACCATAGCAAACTTGGCCTTGGTCAACTATTAATTGCAATATTTTCCTTGATTCTTTCTCCTTTCTCAATTTATATACTAACCATGTATCTGGTTTATTTGCATCTTCAAAATAGTTCTGTTTAGCACCTCTAATTTTCTGTACTAATTCTTTTTTTTTTTTCTATTAGGCCCATTTTATGTTTGGTTATATCCATTTTTAACTTAGTGTCCTTTTTCTGTGGCATTTTCTGTAGCTCTTTTTCAAGTCCTTTATACTCATTCTCTAATGCCTTAGAGGTTAGTCTTTTCATGGTATTTCTTTTCTTTGTATAGTCTATATCAAGCATCTGGCATAAGCCTTCATTGTATCCCATACGTTCTGAATTGATGTATCTTCTTTTTTGTTTTATCTAAAGAAAATAAGAGCTAGTTCTTTCTCCATCCACTGTATAAAGTCTTTTTCCTTTAAAATAGTATTATTTAACGTCCATCTAGATCTTCTTCTTTGTCCTTTCCATTTAATTGTCATTGGATTGTGATCTGCCCAAGTACTTGTTTCAATATTTATTTCTTGAATATTAGTTAACAATTCTGTTGACATCCATATCATATCTATTCTGGACCATGATAAATGTCTATTTGAGTAGAAGGTGTATTGCTTAGTTTTAGCATTTCTTTCTCTCCATGTATCTTTTAAGTTTATTCTATCTATCATTTAAAAAAAAAGATTTTTTTCCTTTTTTGCTTTGTTGTTTTCTGTGCTGTATAGTCCAGTTTATTATCTACAATTCCATTAAACTCTCCCATCATAACTATATTTACATAGTCCAATTCAATTATTTTCATATGTAATTTTTAATAAAATTCTTCTAGATTGTCATTTGGGGCATAGATTGCAATCAGGAATGTTTTCATATTATTGTCCATTATTTCCACCATTAGTATTCTTCCAGTGTCATCAGTATAGATCAATTTTGCTGGGATAATATCTTTAATGTAAAAAACCACTCTTTTCTTGCATTGTGTCAAAGAAGTAAATATTTTCCCTAACTTTGGCTGAATCAACAATTGTTCATATTGCTTTTTGATATGTACTTCTTGTAGGCACATTATATCAAATTTTAATTTCTCTAATCTATGGAAAGTTTTCCTTCTTTTAACAGCTGAGTTAAGTCCATTTATATTTATTGTAATTAGTTTTGTCTCTTCCATGGTTATATTTTGTAGTTAGGTTTAGCAGCTCTCGTAGATCTTGGTTCACGTAGTTCTTTGGCTTCCATCTTTCCACCTACTGCACCTTCTTCTTTTTCAATCGCCATTTGGCAGTCCTCTTGGAATTCAATTAGTGAGATTTCTTTTTCTGCCTCTTCCTCTTTCCCTCCAAAAAATTCTGTGTAAAATGATTTAGCTTTCTCAATTGAGTCAATTCTATGTCTCTGTTCTTGCCATGTGAACATTAAACCTTCTGAAATCAGTCATTTATAATTCACCTCTTTTTTAAGTAGCATTTTGATCAGAAATTGTTATTCTCTTCTCATCTCTCTCACTCTTCTGAGTACTTGTTTCAGGACCACGATCCCCTTGTCTTTATATTTCAGTGTTTTCTCTCTTGCCACTTGCAATATTTGTGTTTTAATGGATTTCTTTGTAAATCTGATGTGAACTTCTCTTGGTAGGCTATTTCTCATTGCATATCTTGTGAAGATTCAATAAACCTCATCTATTCCATCCATCATCTTTTCTTTCGTAATTTCCAAAGTTTCAGCCAACATTTCTATCATTATCTCAGCTAGGTTTTGTCCCTTTCCTTCCTCTATGTTTTGGAATCTGAGATAAAATTCTGATCTGTCCATCTCCCATCTCAGCATCCCACTTTTATCTTGTTCAACCACAGATAATCTGCTATCAATATCTCCAATCTTCTTATCTCTTTATCTTCTTCAATTTTTTGGAATCTCTCATCATACTTCATCATCATTTGTTGAATGTTCTCCACCTTTTCATCAGTTTTCCCTGTTCTTTGTTCAATGTTCTCTGTTCTCTGTTCTCTTTTCAATATTCTCTGTTCTTATTTGAATATTTTGAATTCCTTGCATAATCATCTACAGGGTCACTTTTTCCTGTTTTTTTTTTCTTGCTGTAACATTGTCTGTATTGAACGTTGTCCTCCAAATGGTGAAGAGGAAGAAGTTGAAGAACCAGGGGCTATTAGTTTCCTACTCATTTCAGACAATTCAAAATCTTCAGATTCTTCTAGACCTTAATCCACTTGTGAAATAACCAATTGCAATTCCAAATAAAAATGGTAGGAGAAAAGAAATCAAACAGTAGCAATAGTAATAGTAGTAGTAGTAGTAGTAATGATGATGATGATGATGATGATGATGATGATAATAATAATAATAATAATAATAATAATAATAATAATAATAATAATAATAATA
>BLBF01000019.1:1623771-1634005 GCA_015471245.1 Laticauda colubrina | reverse complement strand
TAATAATAATAATAATAATAATAATAATAATAATAATAATAATAATATTTTTTTCAAGTTCTTGTATACCTTAATCCAATTGATTGGCTAGATAGCAGTAAAAACTCAAAAATGGAAGAAAAGACCATAAACACACACAAAAAAGAAAAAAATTGTTACATCCTGAAAAAGACAGAAAAGTAAAAAGTAAAAAACTAAAAAAGAGAAAAGGAAAGTTCTTCAGGTTCTTCAACACCTTCATCCAATTAAGAGGTCTCAGGTATAAAAGGATGCATAAGAAAAATAAATAAATAAATAAAAACAATATGGAGGATAAAAAAAATACAATGGAGGGAGAGAGAGAAAAAAAAGAGACTACTCCCTTAAAAAGAAAAGGAAGGAAATCATTAATACTAAAGTTTTTCCTTTAAAATAAAATGCAAATGTAAAAAAATTGACTTCAAAAAACAAAAAGAAAGACAAAAACAAGTTGCAAAAGGCCAAAAATCCAAATAACTATTACAAAAAATAAAGTAAGAAATAGTGCAGCTTAAAAAAAAAAAAAAAAAGCACACTGCACCTTGCTTGATTATCCAAGGCTTTTGTTGGAATTTTTAACTCTCTTCTCCAGAGTCTTATCTCCTTTTTTTTTCCTATAAGCTTCAACACTAGACTCCAACTGTTGATAGAAACCTAGAAGAGCACCTGCAATAATACTCTCCCATGCTCTTCCCTCTATCTTATCAAACAGGCTCAAAGTCCTTGAAAAGAAGTCTCAGTTCTTTCTCAGCTTTGTCTAGTCAAGAAAAAGAAACAGAATATTTCCAAGTCTCTAGTTGGCAGTGTTACAAAGTTTCTTTGCTTTCACTTTCCCCCTCCTTTTCCAAACAAAATATAATAAAAAATAATTAAAAAGGGGAAAGGACATTTAAAAAGTTGACTAAAAGGGAGTCTCTGGACTAGAATATTATAAAGTCAAAAAGGAGAGAAGGAATAGGTGAAAGAAGAAAAAAAAAAGTCCAGTTTCAAAATATAAAATCATGTGTATCCAGGAATGAGAAAAAAAATAAAAATATTACTTAGACATTCCTGTTTAAAATTGCCGCTTAATCACTACTATCAAAACTTTTACAGATTCCTTCTTTTCTTTAGGGTGTCCTTTCAAATCTTAAAGTGAAGAAAAAGTTGTCACCAAACCAGCACACTTTCTCTTTCCGTTCTCTTTCGGAGCTGTCCCAACTTCAACAGCTTTAATGGCTGCCTCTTTGCCGCTGGCAAAAAGAGCTTCTCCTGGATCTACCAGGGACTTTGCGGTATCTCTGGGATCGACAGGATCTTTACATTCACCGTCTCTTCCGGACGGTTTAGATCCGATTGGACCGTCCAGGAGCAAAGATATTGGCAGTGATCTCAGACCTCCAGGATCGCATGCTGTATCGTTGCAATGCCAGCTCCTCCTTCCCTATTGTAAGAGGTATTTTGCCTTTGGTGGGACAATTGACATGCTGGAAATATTTTGGGAGCTCTTTCCTTAAATTTACTTGATTGAAATCTCCTAAAATGATGGGAAGAGAATCTGGGTGTTTGGCTTCAGCCTCCATAATCTGATCAGCTAGAGTTTATAATGCCTTATTTATACAAGCTTGTGGAGGAACATAAACAGCTATTAAGAGAAATGAAGATAACTCATTTGGATAATAAAATGATTTGCAGTTGATATGCAAAGACTCTTAAGTTCTCATCACAGAATTTATATATTATAGTTATATCCTGAGACCAGCTGTTGTTGATATATAAACATAATCCTCCACCTTTCGTTTTACCTGATGTCTCTTCAATTCTGTCTGATCTAAATATCTGAAATCCTGGGGTGTATATGCTGTTGTCATCATGAATTTCTGCATTAACCCATGTTTCAGTAAAACAGAGAACTGCTGAGTTGTAGAAATTAGAATTGCATATATTTAAAAGGAGTATTAATCCATCTTGTTAGCAAGTGAGTGTAAATTAGTCAGAAAGATTGAAGGGAGAAGGGTTCCTCCCATTCCTTAGTTTATTTAAAATTCCCATTCTTTTACCTTGTCTCCTTTTTTAGTGCTGCTGCTTCTTTCCTTTGTTGTAATTCTGGGGAATTAGAATCTCCTCTGCATTTGCAAAGATGGGGATGAGGAATCAGAAAGCTGCTCTTTAAAGAAACCAATTGCACAATGCTTAGCAGATGGTCTTGTGAGTATGAAATCCACACTGAATTGCAGAGAATAATAAAGAATAAAGAAACCATTAGAGAGCATTTCACCGAGGCAACTGTCATAGGCACCATTTTGGATCTTCCTGTCAGCTTCTCACCCCAAATAGTTTGTGAATAGTTCAACAAATGTCTGCCACAATCTTTTGGGATAAGACTGATAAGCAACCACCTTTATCTCCCTTGAAATGCTGCCAACAAATAAATTGCCTATTAGCTGTACAAGGCCAAATGGAGCACAAAGTCAAAATGGAGCTTCAGATTTTAAACTGACCAAAATATACAAATTGCTTCCTGCAAAGGCTCACGTCCCTCTGCTCCTCCTTTATATCTTATGGAAAGGGCCAATCGTCTCCAATCCTAACTCTCAAGTCGCCCCTTTTGTCTTAACTGTTCTTGCCTTTGGCAGCTCTGTGCAAGTGTGCATTTGGAACAGGCTCCCCTTGTTCCTCTGCCTCACTGATGTCAGATTCTGGAGGCTCCAGAGTTGGCACATAACTGTCAGATGGCCCTCGCCCTATTTCTGCATTTGATGCAGATCCTTCACCTGAGCCCTCCCTAGTCTCCAGAACTGGCCAATGTCTGAATCTGATGTCAGAACTGGCCAATGTCTGAATCTGCTGCCAGCTCCACAGGCAGATTGGAAAAAGGGATGGAGAGTAAGAATGTCATTTGTATTGTTAAGCAAATTAAATACCCAGACAACATGATGTTTATTAAGCACTAAGAAATGTAGTTATTAGTTATTAGAAAATTAATAACAATTTCTTTAAAAGAAGAAGTATTAGTCTCCTGGCCCTGGGGCTTTTAAGAGCAAGACCTGTAATCCAGCAACAGATGTTTGGCATAGCTTTATATTAGCTCTAATAAATAGGAGATCCTTTGGGCTATAAATTATTTATTATAATTTAATAATAATAAAAGTTGATCATATAGTGGATTTTTTCTTTAGCTAACTTTATCACCTAGCCCTCTGCAGTATTGGAGGGAATATACAATAATATATCTTTTGCAGGATAAATATGTCCCTGTGCTATGGAGGCATCTGAGACCCTAGCCCATGGACTCATTTGACACTAATTTTTTAGACTGATTTATGCTCTTTCCTCTTACCTCTATACTTCCCCTCATCAATAGAAGTCCCTTTTGTCCTAAGCGAATTTGTTCCTTACAGTCAAATTAGAACCCCAACACAACAGTGGTGGGAATTAATTTTTTTTACTACCAGTTCTGTGGGCATGGCTTGGTGGGCGTAACAGGGGAAGGATACTGTAAAATCTCCAGTCACAGGTGGTATTTGATGGTTCTATGAACTCCTCAAAGTTTCTGCTACTGGTTCGGAACCTGCTGAATACCACTTCTGCAACACAACCAGAAAAGTCTAAACATTGAAACAATGCCATTATCTGACTTAGGAAACTATTCTCGTAACTTTTGTTTTCAATTAATGTACAGCTACACTTTATTTTTTAAGGATCTTGCCTTGCATCTATCATTTATTCTTCCTGTTGTAATTTGTCAAAATACAATTTTATTTATATACATTTACATTAATACAAATTGTATAAATATATATTTAACAGTTCAGTATAATTAATTGCTTAAAATTATAAAAACAACACAGAAGGAAAAAGAAATAAGTAAGTGGGGGGGGAAATGGTTAACATGTTCTTTAGTTCTGAAAATGTCTTGGTCCTTATAAGGACAGGAAATGATGTCAGCCCAGCTGGTGAAAACAGCTCAGTGAAGCCTCTTCCTGATAAATTTCTAGTCACTCTCTGAAAACTGATTACTTACCTTTACACTGAGACTTTGACATTTACATGAATCATAAGTTCTCCCATGAGCTGTTCAGATCATCCAGAAGTGGGAGGTGCTTCAGTCTCTTCTGGAAAGGCTGGGCCTAAAACTCCAGGACACTCCTCCTCCTCCACGGGACACCTCCCCAGAGTCCCCCAATTTTAGCTCAGGCTTCATGGTAAGAGGTTGTGCACTTCCTGACTGGAACGGTTTTCTGATTCAGCTAATCAAAATTCAGGTTTGCTCTTGAGTTAATTCGGCTTGTAAATTTTACCCCAATTAATTTGGCGATTTCAAGACTTGTGGCTCTATTAGGTCATCCTGTCAATCAGTTTGAGAGCAGTTCTTTGCAGCTGGCAGAGCCTGCCACTCCGCAGACAGCCTCAGATGGCCACTTCAGGAAATTAGTTTATCTAATCCCCCGATCGTCTTATCTCTGCGATCTTGGCGGAGCGCTCGCAGCCATGGCTCACTTCTCCTTGCCGTTTCGACTGACAGGATCATTTATCTGACAATTTAGAGAGTCAGCAGCAGCCGCTCATTAAACTGATCAGGCAATTAACATCGGAAATTCTGCCTTCCTGCCATTTTCAACGGCTGGCTTCAAGTTCGTGCCTAAATATCACAGACGCCATTCCGTGCTGGTTTTCCTTCTTGGGGACCAGGGCAAGTACCTTCCCACTCCACTTCCCTGGCATTATTTCTCTTTTATCTTGCTGGCGTTGGATAAGCAGGCTAGTCCTTCAACAGGATTTTTTTTTTCTTTTTGCAATTGCTTTTGGATCATTACATTGGAGTGAAGCCGCAAGTGCCATTTCAAACAGTGGGACGTTTTTGACAGGAAAGGATCCATCCAGGCCCTGTATAGCTGGTTTCCCTTGTTGGGGACCAGGGATCCAGAATATTTCTTGCTTGGAGCGCTTGGAGGTTTCCCTTGTTGGGGACCTGTAGGTACTGTTTCCCATATACACAGTTTTACATATAGATTTAGGCACGTGTGTGTGTGTGTGTGTGTGTGTGTGTGTGTGTGTGTGTATGTGTGTGTATATAGATATATATGTATATAGACTTATACTCCTGGAGAAGTGTTCTACTTTCAACCACAGGGGTAGGCATCACCCCAAGTACAAATAACAACAACAATAATAATAATAATGTTTTTTTAAAAAAATAAAGTTAGAGGAACGAGAATCAGTCCTCCACAATGGAAGGTGACAATGTCTTCTGCTCCAAGACAAATATGTCCCGAGATAAGTCAGTGGGCCCCCAAAAGGCCTCTAAGGCGGCGGATAAGGATGCCCATAGATGGCACCAAGCCTTGGAAAGGCAGTTGCAGAAACGGGCCAGGGAGGGGGACAAGATGTCTATGACACAACAATCATATCAGGGACCAAGTACATTGTTGGGGCCCTAGGACTTATCCACCCAGCCCAGACAGGCTATTTCTGGACAACTTCCCACAGGCATATCTCCTCCAATGAGCACTGCCTGGCGAATCCCAGAGGCAATCTTCACCCCTACGGCTGCGGGGTTAAGACAGGAGGAGGGATTACCTGAGACTATTTCCATCGAAATGAGGCAATGGATGGAGATAGCCATACAAAAGGGCATTGCAGCTGCAGTGCAGCAATCCATCTGGACCAGACACTTTTCAGCTACTTTGGAAGCGGGATCCTTGTCTGCTCAATCCTTTGCACATATGGGACATAATCAAACTCAGATATTCCCCAATATTCCTGACATACCAGTCCAAGGTCTTCGGGAGGAGGTGGAATTAGATGACCAGGATATTCCCATGGAGGTGGGGTTGATCCATCAGATGGAATTGGGGTTGTCAGAGGCTGACCCACTAGAACGAGGAATGTTGGATGATGAAGGCCTCATTCTGGACCAACCTACCTTTTTTGGCCTTTTTCATCCGCACCTCTTTAAATCTTTACTGTTCAAAGAACATCGCTAAACTAGGTACATCAAGCCCTCATCTATTGTCAACAGGGTCTCAGGATGAATCCGAGGATCTAATATTCTCACAACCGGTTAATGAGGCAGAAACTATTCCTGTATGTTTGCTGAATCAGTACAAAATCAACGGGCATCAGCAGCCAGAGATGGATGAGCCCATTGTGGCACTGGCCTCTTCTTCAACCTTTCCCAACGAGGCCAAGGAAGACCTGAGACCAGAGGAAAAGAGAGCAGAGTTGGCACTCCATAGGGCGCATGTTTCTGACGCCTGGGCCATTAGGACAGCTACAGCTGCATCCTTTTTTACACAGTCCTCCCTTATGATGGCTCTTCCACTTGAGGGATATATTGCCGGAGTCAAATGTCAGAGCCCACCAGGACATTGCTAAGATTATTGCAGTGGCAGAATTCTCCACCAACGCCACATTTAATGCAGTCAAATTCTCGTCTAGAGCCATAGCATCTCACGTATCAGCACGGAGACTGCTATGGCTCAGACATTGGCAGGCGGGTACCAAGCATAAAAGCAAGCTGGCATCAGCCCCAATATCGGGGGATAAATTATTTGGCAGTGTCTTGCAGCCCCTGCTTATTGAGAATAGAAACAAGAAAAAAGTGCTTCCCCCTCTTTTTCAGAGGTCTGAAAATAGAACACCCCAGTCATTTCAAAGGGGTTCCTTTCGGCCCTACTATCAAGGCCCATATGTTCCCAGATCGCAGAGAACATCAGACTATAGGCACAGTTTTAGACAGGATAGGTCGGAATCTTCCGATAGAGGTCAGCGGGGAGGCCAAAATAGAAGAAACCCCAGAGGTACCAAAGGCCAATTTTTTCATCGCCCCAAATGAGTCCTTGACAGCAGCTCCCATTGGAGGGTGGCTAAAGAGGGTTTTTGCTGATCAATGGACAGCTCCACCTCTGATGTGTGGGTCAGGGACGCTGTTAGGTTTGGTTTGGCGCTAGAGTTTCAATTCTCCCCCCAAACTTTTTCATTAGGAGCCCTAGGTCCATGGACCCCATTAAGAGAGTGTTGATACAGGAGGCTATCAATCATCTTCTGCATATTCGGGCCATTAGAGAGGTCCCATCTGAACAATGGAGTCAAGGCTGTCACTCTCTATTGTTTGCGGTCCCAAAGAGTTTGGGGGGTTGGAGGGCAATTATGGACCTCAAATGTCTGAACAGATCATTGGTTTATTGAAAATTCAAGATGACTATTCTCCAGTCCATTCTGCTCAGCATCAGAGAGAATGATGTCCTGACCTCTATAGATCTGACAGAGGCTTACCTAATATACCAGTTAGACCTGCTCACTACAAATATCTTAGATTTTGCTATTGTGATCGGCACTATGAATATATCACCCTACCATTCGGTCTGGCTTCGGCCCCTAGGACTTTTACCAAGGTCCTAGTGGCTTTGGCTGCCTCCCTCAGGATCAAATCTATTCATTTAAAATGTTATCTGGATGATATTTTAATTTTGTTATCTTCCAGACATCAAGGAAATTTGGATAGCAAGATTACTCTGGAGACCCTTCAAGGTCACGGCTTTTCCATAAATTGGGATAAAAGCCATTTGGTCCCTTCAATTGGGTTAGTTCATTTAGGGGCAGGTTCTCACTCAGGACAGGTTGAATAGTATCCAGTCTTTGGTCAGAGAAATCAGAGCCTTAAAGAGGGTTTTCCTGGCAGTTCTGTCTCAACTGTTAGGGAAACTGATTTCTTATATTTCCATTGTGCCTTGGTCTCGATTCCATTCTAGAGATCTGCAATGGTTCCTGCTACCTTTCCATCAGTCTGGAAGAGCCACTTCCAACATCCAGATAAAGGTACCGCACAATGTTCGCTGATTGCTCTGCGATAAACAAGGGGTGTCCTTTCAAGGAACCTTGCAGGGCAACAATCACAACCGATGCCAGCCTGGTAGGATGGGGAGTTCACTTCCAATCCCACACTGCACAGGGAAGTTGGACTAGCTCTGAACAATCACAATCACTGTTGGAGCTGTGAGCAGTTCATCTGGTGTTACACAGTTTTCTACTCTTTTTCCAATCATGCCACATTCTGGTCTTGACAGACAATATCACAGCCAAGGCCCATGTAAATAGACAGGGGGGTACCCACTCCAAACTTCTGATGTTGGAGACGGCAAGGTTGTTCAAGTTGGCCGAGGCCAATCTGTTTTTGCTCAAGGCAGAGCACATAGCAGGGGCCTTAAACACACAAGTGGACTGGCTCAGCAGGGCCTTGATAGATCAGGCAGAGTAGCACCTACACCCATCTTCCACGAAGCAGCGCGGAGGTTTGGGCAACCGGTGATGATCTATTTGCCTCTCCCCCCAATTGTCCCGGTATATTTCAAGGTACCTGACTCAGGGGCAGAGGCTGTCAATGCCCTGCGATGTCAGTGGCCTTCCAGACTTCTATATGTGTTTCCTCCACTCCCTGTAATACCCAGGTTGATCCAGAAGTTGTTGGAGGAACAAGCAGAATTGATATTGGTCGCCCCTTACTGGCCCAGGCAAAAGTGGTTCGCGGACTTACAGGACCTATCAAGAGAACAACCTTGGAAAATTCCACCGAGAGTTTCCCTCTCGCAAGGGCCGGTATTTCACCCACGATGGCTCAGCCTAGCCGTATGGAGGTTGAGCTGAGCCATTTAAGGACCCAACAGATTTCAGAGGATGTCATTGCCACCATACAAGCATCCAGATGGTCCTCAACAAATTGTATATATGAGGCCATGTGGTCCGCTTTGTCGCTAGTGCCGGGGGTCTAAGATCGACCCAATCTCCCCATCAACAGAACAATTATTGGACTTTTTACAGGAGGGGTTGACCAAGGGCCTATCTCTAAATACTTTACGCAGACAGGTGGTGGCCTTAGCCTCGGTGATATCCTGGGGTCACCATTCCATAGCACACCATCCACATGTCCGCAGCTTTCTTATGGGTGCTGCAAACTTATGACCTCCTGTAATTCACCGTTATGCCACTTGGGAGCTCAACAAGGTATTAACCGCACTTACAACTGGCCCGTTTGAGCCTTTAAGAACCGCTAGTCTCAAATTCCTGACATATAAGGTGATCTTCTTAATTGTGATCACATCAGCAAGGAGGATTTCTGAATTGGCAGCATTGTCAATGAGAAAGTACCTGTGCGTGTTTCATGCGGACAAAGTGGTTCTCAGATTGGATCCATCGTTCACCCCTAAAGTAAATTCAGTCTTCCACAGAGCGCAGAAGTTGGTGCTTTCAAATTTTTGTCTGAAACCATCTCACAGACTGGAGCATCAATGACATCGACTTGACATTTGAAGGGCGTTAAGCATCTATCTAGACTGCACGGCGGCATTTCAAAAATCTGAGGCTCTATTCCTATCCTTCAACCCATCCACTTTAGGACACAAGGTGTCGTTGATGACCATTGGTAGATGGTTGAGAGCCACCATAGCTAAAAATTACGAATGCCAGTCCATCTCAGTTCCTAAGGGCATTACAGCCCACTCAACAAGGAGTATGGAAACATCAGCAGCATGGGCCACACGGGCTTCCATAGACAAAATTTAGAGCGGCAACTTGGGCTTCACCATCGTCCTTTGTCAGAAATTATAAAATTGATGTCTACGCCTCAGCGGACGCTTCATTTGGCAGAAGAGTCCTACAGAGGGTCCATAGAGTTTAGGGCTGGATTTCGATCCAGATGGAGTCCCTCCCCAAGGACAGGCCAAACTTGGGTATGTCCCACTTCTGGATGCTCTGAACAGCTCATGGGAGAAAGGGCATAGGTACTTACCTGATACGCTGTGAAGAGCATCCAGCCCCACCCATTTCTTTCCATCTGGTGGGGTTCCGTTCCAATCAGGGATCTAGATTAGGTGATGAGTTCCGGATTTTAGCACTCAGTCTTTACAAAACTGGGGGACGCTGGGGAGGTATCCTGTGGAGGAGGAGGAGGAGCACCCCGGAGTTTTAAGCCCAGCCTTTCCAGAAGAGACTGAAGCACCTTCCACTTCTGGATGCTCTTCACAGCTCACAGAGAACGGGCGTATCAGGTAAGCACCAATGCCCTATTTATCTCTCTTAATTTTAAGAACCTAGATCTTAATACAGGTAGTACTTATGACCACAACTGATCCCAACATTTCTGTTGCTAAACAAGACTGATGTTAAATGAGTTTTATGAGTTTTCTTGCCAGAGTTTTTGAGTTAATAACTCAAAAGTTTTTGAGTTAATAACTCAAAA
>BLBF01000019.1:1581927-1623761 GCA_015471245.1 Laticauda colubrina | reverse complement strand
AGTTTTTGAGTTAATAACTCAAAAGTTTTTGAGTTAATAACTCAAAAGTTTTTGAGTTAATAACTCAAAAGTTTTTGAGTTAATAACTCAAAAGTTTTTGAGTTAATTAGTAATGGTTGTTAAGTGAATCTGGATTTCTCATTGACTTTGCTTTTCAGAAGGTCACAACAGGTGATATGACCCTGCAACCTCCAGATCAATGTTTGGAACTCAATATTCTCTTCTGCTCTCACCGCCACTATCACACTGTTCTCACTGTTTCTTTCTTTGAAATGGGACATCAAGCCTCCGGGTCCTTCATAAAGGCTGGCTTATTCTGCATCAGATTCGAGAGTCCCTTCTTAATGCAGGGGAGATCGCACCTCTCCACATTGCTTCCAAAGGTTTCCCCTCTTTATTGTTGGCCCCCCAGGACCAGGCTTTGTCTCGAGGCCAATTGCACGAATTTCGGCACTGGGAATGAAGCACTGTTCCCCTATGCTACCACAACACCATGTCACTGTCAGAAGTCCAATAATTTCACATTTCAATAAAAACAAAGAAGAATGAAAAGTAGTTAAAGGAAAATATTTATTTTGTATAATCTGGTTTTATCCATATATAAATCATGTGATAGCTGTATTCTTCTGCAATGTAGTTACAACTGACTAAAACAGTTTAGAAAACCAAGATTGCCTGCTCAAACTTTTGAGAACTGAAATTATAATTTCAAAACATATTACTCTCAATAATTTGCTCAAGAATTTCTGCCCTTTAGTGGTCTTTTTTGCCTGCTCTTCAGTCACTGAAGTAAGACATAAGGTGAGAAACTAAGGAACTGTCTTGGGTGCAATTATAGGAATCTGCCTCTTTTGTAATCCTGAAATAGTGCAGTGTAAAATGAAACTCTTTTCATTTAAAGTGTTATGAGTCACCAGGCTTTATTAATTCTGATATGTTCCTGCATAATATTTCAGATTTTATAATTTATACTAATCTGATTTTATTTTTATTTATCATTAGCTTTCCTGATAATGTCAGCAGAAGAACAATATGTGTTGTGTGAAAAGTTGTGTGAAAAAACTTGATAACATGGTTTCAGTCTGCCCTCTACTGGAAAATTTTAAAAAACTGTAATATGGACCCGTTTTTATTTGGTATTGTCCAGAAGCCTATTCTCACTGTTTTATATCACAAAATCTCCAGAACCATAAAGCCTACAAACTTGAAATTTGGTATGGCTTCTCTTGGCTTCTAGGTGCTTACTAAGAAAGGATTTTTCAAAATGACCAGAGCATTACCATTTCATATATTTAACATGCTCTGATGCTAAGGAATTCTACTCCCCCTCCCACCTGAAAAGAAATCTGTTCCAAATGCAAAACACAAGCAGAGAAGAGTTTCAGTTTGTTTCACAGCATCAAAAGCAGCTTTAGTACAGAACAGTTGAGCTAAGCCACGCCTAGACTCCTTGCTGTCTCCTTGCTCACAAAGCAAACTTTCACTTTCCAAACAGCCCTCAACTCTCACACACTGGCAGGACATTAGCCAGATAAATATCAATGGATACTGGAAGCCAGAGGCAGATTTTTTTCCCCTTATTTTCCTCCACAAAAAACAAGCCCGACTAAATAGTTTCATAGCGAAGCACGGATATCACTAGTTTATAATAGAATTTCAGTAATTAAAGAAAAGTTTATTTCTTTCTCCCTTACTTTTAGCTTTTATTAAAATGAAAGAGAACACAAAACATTTGGAAACTGTAGCAGTTGCACTGGTAGCAAATGGTGCCAGACATATCTAAAAACTCCATGAGCTACACCAATTGATAGTGTTTTCCAGGTATAGTTCAAAGGATGGTTGTCCCCTTTAAAGCCCTATATGGCTTGGGACTAGGGTTACCTGATTTTTCCAACCCTCCAATTCAGATTGGGTGTGTTGCAGATCCTGTCAGCCAAAAACATTTGATTGGCAGGAACTAGAAGACAGACCTCCTCTACTGTAGCTCTTGCTTTGTGGAACATTCTCCACTTAGAAATTAGTATGACCTCCATCCTGTTGGCCTTTGCAAGTCTCTAAAAACCTAACTATGTACCCAGGTTATAATATGATATATGATACGATATAATAAACCAGGCATGTGTTAATGGCCCCATTTCTGGCTTTTACTGTTAGTTGTTAATTATCTTGGCTACTGTATTTATTTTCTGGATTACTATTCTATAGTTTTTAATTGTTTTAACTGTTTTAGAATTGTTAAGCCACTCACTTGGTCAATATGGCAGCTATAGAAACTGAATGAATGAATGAACGGGTCAGTAAATTAAAAATTCTTGCAGGCTGCAAAAGAATATCAGGCATACATAACAGCTGTTTTGCAAAGTAGCAGCAGCACTGGAGCTGGCAGTATTAGCAGTGACATTTTGAGAAATCCAGAGTATCTTTTGGCGGCAGTAGTAGTGCATTTTATTACTTTTTTAAAAAATGCTGGTGGGCTGCACAAGGTTTCTGGGTCGGGCATGTAGGCATGAACTACATGTAATACAGGATGTTTGTTATGGATTTAAGACAAACAACTCTAGTAGAATCTTATTTTAATTGCAGCATGAGGTTCTTGTTCTTTTCAAAATCTTGCAAATGGAGTAAATTGGTCAAATAAATGTAATTATTTTTATTTATCCACATTTGTAGCTTAAGTTTTCTTTAGACATCCCAAGAAAAGTAGGTTGCACAGGATCATCTTTGTATATATAGAGGCACATGTAATGAGGTAGGATAAAGGCAAGTTGCAGGGGACAATGAAATTTTAGCATTTCAAAAAACAACACAATTAGATAAAATTAGATAGGCCAGAAGTAAAATAACAAAATGTCAAGTGTACCTCTCCAATGAATACCTTACAAGCTAGGTTTTGAATGATTCAAGAAAAATATGCTGATTTATTTTCTCTTATTCTGGAATAACATATTGATTTTTGAGATTGTTTATATATTACAGGAACTTAATATAAGAAACCATGATTGATTTGCAGAAATTTTTAGCTTTAAAAGCAGTGCCAAACAAGGTGCTCTAGCTTCCAAAACATACATTAGTTATAGCCAAATATAAAATATCTAACTATAATTTTCAAACTATCTTACGCAGTTTATTTTGCACTTACAATTTACGATGCTTTAAACAAAACTTATTGGTAACTAAAAGCAAACCCCAAACACAAACCAATATAATATAGAAATTCTATGTACTCTTATATTTTATATCAGACCAATTCTTGTGTCATTTTGTTTTAGATCAATTATATAATATTTATTTATAGAAGGGAAACATTTGGTATAAGTAAATTAATACATAAATTGAATTTCACTAAAGTCTAATTCTGTTAATTTAATATTGTAGTAGCTTGCCACTTTCTCAACAAATCTGATATAACCAGAATTCAATTGAGAAAATATGTATTTTGGAGTATTAATAGGAAAGGACGTTATCAACCATTTCAATATAGTGAGGTACATTAGCTGAACTATAAGTATGCTTATTGCAAATTACTCCTAGTTATAACAAGCAATGTTTCTTTTCTGAAATATTATTGCTGTGGATAATATGGCTGTTGTGGATAAGGATATCCAGGTTGCTGTGGTCCTGGATAAGAAGCTTGTCCAGGATTTTGGTACCCAGGTGATGGTGTATATGGAAGATTGTATTGGCCATACATATAAGGATTATAGGCCAATGGCAAAGGCATCTGGCAATATCTGTGAAAACAAAACAAAAAAGTGTATTTTATTAGAATGAAGAAATTTTCATGTTTTGACTTATCCCAAATATCTTAAAGAGTGTGCAGAAATAATCTTCATTTATTATCTTCAAGCTATTGAACACTGAACAATCACACACAAAAGTATCTAATTATGCAAGAACTAGCAAATGAACCTCTATTACCAAACTTAGCAATGAAAGAAGAAACTATCTTATATTAATCAAAACAATATGCAATGGTCAAAATATAATTTAAACATGTTCATATGGATTTTTACAAGTACAAATAAGTAGGCTTCAACTTCAACTTACAAGTTGAACCTGCAAATTACAGTTGTGATAATTGTAAAGCATCAAATGGCCAACCTAATTTGTTTGCAGCAGTTATTAAGCAAATCCATTGCTTACTGTGGCCATTTTTTTGCCAAAAACTGGTCACAACATACAGTGTTTTAAATCATAGTCAAGTTACAACAGGTCACTGCAAACAGACATAAATACAGAACAGTTGCTGAACAGCCAAAATATTGCCACATGACTAGGAAATGGGGGGAACGCCGTTAGAACTTTAGAACTTGGTCATAAGTATCTTTTGGGGGTTTGATGTAACTTCAACTGGTCACTAAGAGTAACTGAGAATTATCTGTACTACTTTATTTCTGGCTTAGGTCAGCCCTTATATACAAGACATTTGTAAATTACTAAGCCAAACATGCAATCACATGAGATCTGCATTCTATATTCTGAATCATTCTCACTTTATAGTGTGAGAGAAATACATTGTAGGAGGAAAAAGATATTATCAGCCTGTTATTCATAATTTACATTAACATTTATGTAATTTTTTTAAATAGAAAAAAATCATCTAAGCTGAACAAGTAGATTGAATTGGTGAATTGATATCACAAATTTCTGAACCATAAGATCATCTCACTTTATGACCTTGACCGCTGCTCTCCTTAATAGGTTATGCGGCCACACAAATCATTACGTGAAGTATAGGATACCTCAGGAGACAGAGAAGCCCTGAGAAGCCTAGTGCAAGCTCAAGCCCACAAGCCCTAAGCCCCCCCCCCAAAATCTCCCTCTCCCGCCCGAGTCCTCACAAGCCTTAGGTCTTCTTTCCACTCCAGTTGGGTCCTGCAGTTTCTCCATCTCCTCCACTCACTGATAACACACACATTTTTGGTAAATCTCCAAAGCTCTCATTAGGGAAGGAGGGCAGGCAGCTCTGTTCCTTGGTGTTCCTGGTGTCAGCGTTTCAATGCTGACACCTGGGCCATATGGTTTCTTTGCAGAAGTGGTCCCCATTAAGCAGACAGTCTGAAAATGGTGTCCATGTTTGAGATAGACCCACACAGTCCAGGGAAAGAGCACCCACTCTGCTTCCCTAATGTAATTTCTGTATCATTCTAGTCCATAATCAGTAACAGGAGTGGGAGTAGGAATCGGACCTGGTAGGTTGAGAAGCAGGCCCAATTCTTGTGGAGACCCAGCAGAGGGAAAAGGGGGAAGGCAAATTTAAGATCCGGCAGGATGAGAAAAGGGGGAAATAAACCAGGAAGGAGGGGGAGTTGTTGTAACATCTGTAGTGAGTCAGTAGAATCTGTGTGAATGTGGCACAGTGGCTTTAATTTCAAAACCAGATGCTTTGGGAACATCCGGTCATAACTTCAAAGGATTGCTAAGAAACCAGGCAAGAGAAAATATCTGTCAGAAAATGCGAAAACGAATATAGTAGACCTCAACGTATAACCACAATTGAGCCCAAAATTTTTATTGCTAAGCAAGGAAGTTAAGTGAGTTTTGCCCCATTTTACAACCTTTCTTGCCACAGTTGTTAAGAGAATCATTGAAATTGCTTAGTTAGTAACACAGTTACAATTGCTAAATTAGTAATGCAAACAATCTGTTTTTCTCATTGATTTTATTTTCAGAAGGTCACAAGAGGATCATGTGACCTTGGCACATTGCAACTATCATTAATATGAGTCAGCTGCCACACATCTGAATCTTGATCATGTGATCATGGGGATGCTGCAACAGTCATGTGAAAATCAGTGATAAGTCACTTTTTTCAGTGTTGTTGTAACTTTGAATGATTACTAAGCAAATTGTTTTAAGTCGAAGACTACTTTTTAAGAAATGCTTATCAATCATCATATTGTGTTATAGGTTCTATTTATTTTCCTCAAAACATTTTTTTCTCCTCTTATATTTTTCCATAAGACCAGGTCCCACTTTTATTTTTTGGATCAGTTAAGCATTGATCCACTGGTTGCCACAGGAATTAATCAACTAGCTTGTTTCTCAAGTCTGATGTTGTGAGCTGGAAAAGAGTCCCTTTGATAGAACTCAGTGTGGTGCTTTAACACTAAAGAGCCACAAACTGGCTTTCTTCCAAACTATTATTATAACTATTATTATTACTAAAACCATGTAATACATAAATCTATTTTCAGATCCCTAAAAGTGATACTGCCATTCAATTGGGAGACGGGTGGGGGGCTTGAATTTGATTCATTACTATTGCCTGTGACAACTGGTATTTTATAACTTGTATCCTGGTGTCGAAGCACCCTGAGATATTCTCACCTCTTGGGGAATGTGGTGGGGGAAGGGCCATGTGGCTTGTTTCACTTTGAAAGCCAGAAGAAGATGGCCATGGGGACATATGCTTTTGTTTCTCAGAGTGGCCGGTACAATAATATCTTCACACCTGTGGATTGGCTGAATCCATATCTGGCTAAAGGGAGGGGTTTCTAATGCTTTAATTCTACTTGTCTTGCCTAAGGGTATTCAGACGTTGCTTTGAATGTATTGCTTTCACTTCTGCTTAATAAAAGAGTACTTTTGAAATACTTCATTTCAAGAATCTTCACTTTCTTAAGTTAGGAGGAGAGACAATACTTACATCTATTATGGTCAATATTAGTGGCAGTAAGTTCAGAAGTATCTTAACTAAATATGCTAGCACTCTCAAGTAGACAAATAGGAAATAGGACCAGGTGAACTAATTCTGCTTTACTGTAAGGCTACATTAACAGAATTTTGCAAGTCTGAAGATACAAATTTCCCACTGCCATTTTTAATCACCTGATAAATTATGGCAAAAGTTTCTTCCACTGACTGTTAATCCATTGGGGTCTCCTCTCGTTTGATTGTTTCCTCGGCAGCTTCTCTTCCCTTTGTTTCCCTAGGTCATTCACACGTTCCATCACAATATGATATTAATTAGTTCACATCTTTGCAAACTTACCCAAGATATCCTGGATATGTTGGATAAGGTGGTCCCTGGGCCTGTGAAGAAGCTACATTAGCTGCAGAACCCACGGGAGCAGGTGATATCGCAGTAGTTGCTAAACCAGGAGCAGTGATTACAGGTGCTATAGAAATTGCTGGTGGAGGAGGACGTGCTGGTGGCTGTGGTTTACTAGACTAAGCAACAAAATGATATATAATTTAAGTTAGAAGTACAGTTATATTCTTTATATTTTATATTTATGGCAATCATAGTCCTGAAAGACTGATTAAAACCACAAACATGTAACTGACACAAAATGAGAAAAAATATTTAAATAGATTCCTTTTAAATATTCAAAAGAAACTTTGCTTTTTTTTTTGTAAAAATTTTATTTCAGTTTTCCACATTTTAAAAACATCTTTTTTAGTGAACAGCATGATTCCAAGTTTTCGTATTTCCATACAAACATGACTTTGATTACATATTCATCTTTCACATTTAAATTCAAATCTTACAATTACTTTACATATTTTCTATTAGTTTTCTCAGATACTTTCCTCAAGCTTATTTTATAAATTTTTAATTCACTTCTTAACCTATTTCTTTTAATTTTAAATAATTCTCATATCTTCATATTTGTTATACTTTATACTTTTATCTGTCAGGTTTGCAATTTCATTGCATATTCTTATTTCATTATTTCAAAAATTCCATCTCGGTTTAAACATTTCAAAAAAGTTTCCCTTACAATTACCAATTTGGAGTGTGCCACCCCTATACCTTATATATCATTTAATTAGTTCCCCTTTAAATCCCAATAATCATTTAACTTTTTAATTATCAAAAATTAATAACAAAAATATCCTAGCGACTACATAACATTTTACATAGCCTTAAGTTAGATTCCATGTAGTACTTTCCCATTCAATTACATCAAAAACATGCATAATTGAAAAAAGAAAAGATCTATTCAATTCATCTTAAAAACGGATATTCTCATTATAGCAATCCTCATAAGTCATTTCAACTATATTCTGAATATTCATAAAACATAATTGATAAACTTATCATTTCTCATTTTTCATATTAATTCCATTTATCTCTGTGTATATTTGTCTCTTTAACAAAAAGCAAATATTCCAATAATAAAAAATATCAGTTCCAATCTTTCATTTTAATAATCTATATTTTCCTGTTTTCTAAATAATTTGTTACTTCTAATACATTTGCTCTACACATCATCACCTTAAAGAATTTCCCTTTTTAATTCTTAATTAATCATTATCTCTGTCTTTTAAATAAACAATGTATCTTCATTTTTATTCTAAGTCAGATTCTGCATTGTACTTTCCTATTCAATTACATCAAAAGCATTTATAATTTCAAGAAGAGAAATTAATATATTCCATTCAACATAACTAATATTAATCTTATTGCAATAATCCTCATAATTCATTTCAACCATATTCTATAAATTCATTAAATATAGTTAATAAACCTATCATAATTTCTCTTTTTTCACATTTACTCCATTTATTTCTGTATATAGTTTAACAAAAAACTGCCTTCCAGTAACAAAAAAATAAAAATATCAATTCCAATCCTCTATTTTGGTAATCTATATTTTCCTACTTACTAAATAATTTCATTACTTTTAATACATTTATTCTACATCTCATCACCTTGCAGAATCCTCTTTCTTAACTCTTAATTAACCATTGTCTCTATGACTTTTAGATCAGCGGTCGCCAACCGGTGGGCTGTGGCCGTGAGAAAATTTTGATGGGCCGCAGAGAAATCTCACCCCCAGAGCACCCCCCAAAGCAATTAATCCAGGCTGCACAGAAACACAAGGCTGTTCAGCCCACATGGCTCACGAGGACCCTCCCCGCCCACTCACTCCTTACTCGGCAAACTTGCCTGCTAAATTGCTATTTTTCCTTTTTCTGACCATCTATTCTGCTGTGTGGGGAGATTTAGACTAGCTAGGAAGCAGAAAATGGTTGGATTTCTTGCTTTCTAGCTAGTCTCCAGATCTTTGGCTCTGTACAGCCGAACCTCCCTTAGGACTGAAGGTTTGCTAGCAAGCAAATTCAGTGCAGACTCATGGCAAGCAAATTTGAGACTGAGCTAGCCGATGGCAGATCTGCCTGCTTTGCCTGATTTGGGGTAAAAGTTACTCTTTTTTATAAAAAAAAATCAATTATTTATATAAATATTTACAATATTTACATACAAGCCATGACCAGCCAGTCACATGACCACCAAGCCACACCCACAAATTAAGCTACGCCCATAGAACTGGTTAGTGGTCCCTGGGATCTAAAATTATGAGTTTGGTGATCCCTGAGGTCCAAAAGTTTGGCGACCCCTGTCTTAGATAAATAATTTCTTTTCATTTTTGTTCGATTTCCATATTTCTTTCTTTCCTGGTTCCGTTTCTTTTTACTTCTTTTTCCTTTCATTTTTTCTCTCCTTTTCTTACTCCGATTTTTATCCCCCTCCCTCTTTAAAGCTTCCTTCTGCAATTCCCTTTTCTGCTGTTTTCTTTTGCTTTATTTGGTTTTCAAAGTATTCCTTTTTAATTGCCTCCTCAAATCTCCAGTTTTTAATTTCCATTCTTCTCTCCCTTTGCTTTAATATCCGTTGCTCCAATTGTTTATTAAAGATGGCCTCTTCTTTAATCAACTCCTCCTCTTTTGGCACTCCTTGTTCTTCATACTCTAAAATTGCCTTTTCTAAAAACTGTAAGGCAAAACCAAACAACTTTCTTGTTGGTTTTTTTCTTGTAGCATTTCCTGCACATTTCTTAGTTCCATTTTAATTCCAAAAAAAGTTCTGCCATTTTTAAACACTTCTGCTATGTATATTTATATAACTTTCTTTACTCTTTATGTCCACAATTATCCAGTAATTTGAATCAGCCAATGTCTATAAAATTTATTTCCAATGATCAGCTTTTCTTAGTTCCTCTTCAGGTTTTCCCAGATTCAACAAATAATCTAATGTTCATGAATTGAAGTTTATGCCAAAAACACCAAACAATCCCAAGTTAATTTCTTCCTGCTTCTTTCTTTGTTTTAATATTCAATATTCCACTTTCATTTTCCAGGGTCTCTATTTTGTTGTTAACAAGGTGTTACTTTATGTCAAAACCAGCTTTTGTAGGAGCCAGGTTATAGAAATTCTTAATTTCTTTTACCACTAGATGGCACTCTATTATATCCAAATTCCACCCTTTTTTCCCTTTCTCTTTTTCTATTTAGAGCTTTAGAAATTCAAAGTTCCAATAAGTCCAAATATACAAATACTATTTTTTTATTTGACACATTCAAGTTCAGCTTTAGTTATGCTTGTTTGATATCAAGATCATATATTTATCCAATTTAAACAAATATCTGCTTCTGGCTTCTTCCTTTCAGGTTTCAAAGTCACTGTCAGCTGTCAAACTTTTTTCTTCACTTTCTCTGGCTGTCACTTTAATTGTCTCTCATAAATTCCTTAAAATTTTAATTCTGGGGTACCTTATATTTAAATGTTGCGCCTGTTTAGCCCAGTTTTCAAGCTGTCCTCTTCTTCACTGCTCCTGCACAATCTTATTCAGGTGAGTTCTTCCTCGTCAGGGTGGCCATATTAACCACCACTACAGCCGTCTTCGGAGGGGAATAAAATGTCTAGCCAGGGAAGGGAAATGCAGATCCTCTCTATCCAGCTCGCAGTCTCCCCCTCTTCACCACCCCTACAGGATGGTTCTGATCCCAAATGCAGGTGATCGGGGCCCTCTGATGGGAGAGCATGGATCGAAGCCGTGGACGATCACGGTCTCCGATCTGTCAATGAGGAAGATGTCACCGGAAGACCAGAAGCCTTTCTTAAATTACTTATTTAAATCAAGTTTGCCAAGGATGCTCTTTCATCTTTCTTATCTAACTAATAAATTTGACAAAATATATTTATGAGAGCAATTCATAGCATCACAAAATAATTATATTGCAAATACAGTAGCTTTAATCTCCAAATGATACATAATATTCACAATCACTATCAAGCTGTGGATATAAGGCAATATTAGGATTAAATACTTCATTCTTCCTGTGTCCTATCAATCATCCTTTCTCTTTTGCTTCGCCGCCCTCTACCATCACCACAGAACAATTCTATGTAGTCTAGAATTTTATTAGAAAAACCAAATCTCAAAATTATCAATTATCAAGAAAAGTAGAATAGTTTTCAAATGCTATTTTAATTAGAGAAACGTAATATTAACTTTCTCTTTTTTTCTCTCTCTCTCATCTATCTGAGCTATGAATAGATTCTTTTTCATCCGTGCTTTGCATTGGAATTTTTTAAAATATAGTATTCAGTGTACATGGCTGCTCTTCCAATTTACTGAATTGACTGAAACAGAGGAAGCACAAAACAATAACTTTACTGTTGATTTACTTACCACATTGGTTCGGGGAGCTGGAGTTGGAGTAGAGGATGCAGAGGGCTTGTTTGCTCCAGAGGGAACAGTTTGATATGCAGGCACAGAAGGAAAAGAAGGAGCACTGGGTTCTCTGGCAATAGTCTGCTGCAAATCTCTTAAAAGAAAAACATTAATAAAAATGAAAGGTGAACATGGAGAATTAGAACTGTAGCTTACTGTAGATCACTCGGGATATATTTTATATTAAGATATTGGTTTCAGTGTCTGAGAGGGAAAACTACAAATTAATATTCACTCCAAGTCAAGTCCTAATTAAATTCACCTTCATCTAGCCAGAGCCTGACATAATTAGATTTAGGGTCTCACACAAAAGTGTTTTTCTTGGATGAAAAGGTGTTTAAGAAATACAAAAATAGAACTTTTTAAAGGAATCTTAATAATTCTACAAAATAATATTAAAGCAATACTCCAGATTTAAAATATTAGGTCTTGTTTCAAGCACTGCTTTTGCAGCTAAAAAAGATTTTCAGTTTATGTTTCCCAACTCTCAAGATGGAATATAGTATGTTTATAACCATAAATAGCAGGCACAGTAGAGGGAATACAGAAAATGAGAACAAGGCTTCTCAATCTATATTCATAAAATTTGATGGCTAACAGTATATATTTTAGTAACTGCAGTATATGATAAATATAATCAAGCTAATAAGTCACAAAATATGGAGGAAATTCAGTTAAAAAATAATGTAATGATAACATTAATGTGTAACTATTTGAAGACCAGTGATGGGAAAGTTGTGACCCTCCAACTGTTTGAGGTTTAAGAACAAGCAAACATATCATTGTGTACAAATATCAATGATTAAACAGGGTCACAATTGTCCTAAAGATCTGTCAATATATATATATTCCAACACAGGAACAGAGTGTTGCCAGCCAATCAAAGCCACAAAACAGACAGAAGAAACCAGAAACACCAATCAATCAAACTCCAAGTCTCTATGGCTTGACCTGAAAGCATGAATAGAAGACCTGAAAGCATGAATAGAAAATAATAAAAGACCTGAAAGCATGAATAGAAGAGATGATTCCTCCAGATTGTCAATCATTTGGAAGCCTGCACTCTCAAATAGAAAGATCTCCACACCACAAGCCAGGCAAACATCTGGGCACAAACAGACTCCCTCTTATACCTCCAGCTCAAACACCCCCCCACCAGGCACCCAGATGAAACCTGGCTTCCTAATAGATAACAGCCGTCCTTTCACATGAAGCCAAGCTGCACTGAAAGCCTCCAGTGCAGGAGCAGAGTGTTGCCAGCCAATCAAAGCCACAAAACAGACAGAAGAAACCAGAAACACCAATCAATCAAACTCCAAGTCCAATAAACACAGACCAAGACTCCCAACCAATCAGGATGAAGAAAAAAAAACCATCCTGGCACAGCATAGGCTAGCCTCAAATTTAAAACCAAAGACTGTGAGACTCTGACCCACATACAAACTCTACACAGAAGCCTGATGATGGTAGATGAGATTCTGCTGAAACGTTGCTACAACTTTAAAAGCACTACAATGACGTGGGATAATACCCGAAGGAAGCTGAACAGCACACATGTAAGTATCGCGAAAATGTAAAAAAACAAATATATACATACATACATACATACATACATACATACATACATACATATAATGTTCAATCAAATTGGATTAATTGCACATTAGTTGCTTTTATCTTAAGGGTAACCAAGCAAATATCTGACCTAACTTAGAAAACATTCTACAATTCTATATATTACAAAAACATAAATAATGATTCTGTAACTAATCAACATCTTGATAATTGTAAAACAGAAGTATTTCCTATTATTTTCCAGCTCAGCTATTATTGACAAATCTATATTATGTGAAGGAACATTCAGTTTAAGCTGTTTTAAATACAAAGCTTTCTTTCCTTAAAAGCAGTAGCCAGAAGCAAGGTTTTTTTTACAGTATTTCTAAAGGCTTACTTTAGAAGTTCATCTCTTTCTGTTTTGCGGGCAAACACAATGTCACTGCATTTGTTTTGGAATTTCAATAGGATTTCAGTCAATTTGTTGTAGAACTGGAAAGGAAAAAACAATGCATATATTCATACACCACACACACACAATTATTTAATTGAAATGTATTGAAGTATGTGTTATATAAAAGTTCTTCTAGATATTACCTCCTATCCTGCAGAGTATTTTAAATTTAGTCGGTCATGGTAGACAAAAAAAATCATGGTATGTAATCTTTGAAATACTACCCGAAGTAATACTGCTATCTTGGTTATTAAAAGCATTTCTCTACATCAGGAGTGTCAAACTTGATTTCACTGAGGGTTGCATTTGACCTCAGGAGGATGGGGGTGGTAGAATGGGGGGAGCCAGGGTGAGTATGGCCAGCTTGATATCACTCGTGTCAGGGGCATCCATGTGACCCAAGCGCTCTGTTAGAAAAAAAGGGCTCCCGAGTCCCATTTTCAGCTGTGATGGTCTCCTGCCCTCAGCCAGTGAAAATGGAGCTTGGGGGAGATGCACCTGCCCCCTCCAAGCTCTGTTTTTGTTGGCAGAGGGCAACAGGAAGCTGTCACAGTCAAAAGCAGAACCTGGGAGGGCAGCACGCTCCATTATTACTCGTGGAGGCACTGTGGACCGGTCCTTTGCTGATTCCAGGGCAGCCCCGTGGGCCAGATCTAAACAACCTGCAGGCTTTGAGTTTGATATCCCTGCTCTATATCATTCATCATTCATCCATCAATATTATAATTTTAATAGATATCTTTTTAAACTATATTATATTCTCATTTAATGTAAAAAGCCCCAGTCATTACAATATGTATGTATGTATGTATAATGCCAAGGACATGACATGCTAAAATTGCTGAAATGGGATTTCTATTTTCCAGAAAGAAAGCTTACAAAAATCAATATTGGATGACAAGATGGGAAGGTACCATCAGACTATGTATTCCATAAAAGCACAACCATTTTCTAGAATTGGCCCCTAAGATTTGATATTCGCACAAATTGTCTATTCTCTTCTTATATCCTCTAACACAGGGGGCAAACTGAAGGCCAGCAGCTGTATCCTGCCTTTGGAGTTCTTAAATCTGAACCACAGGGCTGGCCTGGAAATAGCAAAGGACCATCCTGCAGTGCCTCTGGCAGCCAAAACGGTGGAGGGGCATTTTGGCCAGCAGAGTGCTGCATGAGAACTATAATGATGATTCAGCCCTCAAAGAAATCAAATCAAATCAATCTTTATTGTCAGAGTACAACATGTGAAGAATGAGATTGGATCTCCTTTCATGCACCCCCCCCCCCAAACACAACTCACAGTGAAGACAAAAAAGAAATATCCCTAACCCAGTGAGTCCTACTAACAAACAATTGTATTGCACTGTGTGAAATTATTGCACAACATGCCGGCCCCACAAGTCTATCATACTATGTTGACATGAGGTTATTTTTCATTCAGGAGTCTGACAGCCCACAGGTACAAACTGTTTTTCAGCAGGTTGGTGTGGCTGGCTCTGCTTCTATATCTCTTACCTGATGGTAGGAGAGTGAAGAATCCAGTCTGACAGCCCTGCCCTAGCAGGTAGATAGATTTTTTTATAAATCTAAGTATTTTACTAATTTTGCTTAAATTTTCCTATTCTTCTTTTGTTTTATTTTGTTCTAATTTCTGTCTGATAAAAGTATGATGCTACAAAATATCCTTTAACATCTAGCTAAATCTGCAGTTCAAAACTGGTATTCTTGGAATACATGATCCATATATTCATTCAAGCTTTTCCAAGTTCTTTGTTGAACTTACATTCTATTAAGTTTTTAAAAACCAGAAATAAAACATATCTTTTGAGATGTTATTAGTCTTGTGGACTCTTCTGTTACCATACCTTTGTGCCTTCTTTCAAGTTGGCTGTAAGTTCGACAAAGTTGTCATTAGCTATAGCTAAATTCTTCAGAACTTCTTCCCTTAAATTGGATTCATTATTTGACTGTTTCATCTTAGAAAATTCCTGATGAGAATTCTAAATGTGAAAAAGGACAAGATATAAGAAACCAAGTTTACGATATTTTATTCCCTGGGACAAGATTCTTGTTGGAATAATAATTTAATATTACTGTCTCAGTAAAAAGCTACATTAGATTATGCCAGATTTTTGTTCTAAAACACTTTTAAATAATTACCTGAATGGTGTTAAGCAGCTCGTCCTGTTTCTTCAGGGTCTCCTGTACTTTATGAGTAAGACCACCATAAAGATTATCCAACTCTATGACAGAAATGGCTTCTTCATTTAAAGCACCATCCTGTGCGAGTGCTGTTAGGAATTTAGATGTCATGTCAAAGTTTATTGATTTAAGATCATTCTCGAGTTGTTCTCTCTGCTTTTTTACTTCATCCAGACTAGCTAGCAACGATTTTAAGATGTTAACTACCTAATAAAAGAAAATAAATTAGAAATAAAATTAGACATAGTTTTTCATGGTAATACTTTTATTATATCAATATTGCTTAAGAATATGACAGCATACTGAGCCTAAATACAATTTAAATTAAAACCTGGGACTTCTTGTCTGCATCTTAAATGAAACAAAGATTAAGACTATTCAATTTCAGAAATAGATTTATTCTGTATAAAAATAGATAATTTTATATAAAACTTCTGTTGTGCCATCTCTTCCTATTTGGTTAAATAGAATTGTTTTACGCAATTTTTGGAAGTTGTTTAGGTGTTTTTTAGCAACAAGGGAAAATGTAAATGCTTCAGCTGTCTAGAATACTTTTGTGACTATGATGATACACAAGTAGTTGGTTAAATAAATAACTCCTCAAACATGAAAAACCAACCTGTATATATCATTACCATGAAAATAATACCCAACTATAATCAGAAGCAATTACAGGATGAAAAGAACTTGAGTAAACAGATCCAGTGCGATATATTGTTAGAATTGACAGTTCTAAGTTCAAGTTCCCCCTGTAAGCCTCAAAAGCTTACTGGATGATGGCTTTGGGGCAGTCACTTTCTCTCATACTAGCATATCTCACAATTGCTTTTGTGGGGGCAGGGATGCCAGCATGCAACCCTGAGCCACTGAATAAAAACCAAGATATAAACCTAATAAATAAAGAACATCTGCATTGGACAGTGTGTGTGTGTGTATGTGTGTGTACGTGCGTGCACATGCACACATGTGTGCATTCCTTTGGATCACTATTGACTTCTGGTTACATATTACAAAATCATTATGAGATGAACCTATAAAAGCAGTATTCCTAAACTGTGCTTCTTATATTTAAAATTCATTTTAATAGATTAAACTACTGTAAATCAAACATTGATAATTATGAACCAATCAGAGTACCTAACTATTCATTGTGTGAGGTTAATAATATGTAAAATGTGTGCATGGCTTAGAAACAGAGAAAGGAGCAGCAAGCGGTGAGCCTCCAGAAAATCTGCACGCTCACCACTTGCCTGCTCCTTTCTCTGTTTCTAATTCATGCACATATTTAACAAAGGAAACAGATAAGAGGATCCAAACTATTGTCTTTTCTTCGGTGGAGCCAGTGTTTTGGCATAATAAGAAAGACATTGTTTATGTTACGATGGTCCTAGTATCATTAGGGGGGAAGGAAAGCATGGTATCCAGTTTGCAAAATAGAATTTCAAAATGTTTCAAAGTAGAGTCATCCCATATTATCAGAAGCTACAATTTGGCTGTTACTATATGATTTATATTGCTTTCTTTACTATTCCTACATAATATATAAGGAATATAGCCTATAGCATTGGTTTAACCAGGATTCTTTTGCATTCTTCTGGTCAAGAATTAGTGTTGCATATGTCTCCAAATGCTTTGATTTCTTATCTAAATTGGTGTTTTCCCACAACAAATGTAATCATTAACATTTTTCTTTCATACCTCACTCCCTTGTATTGTTTTTGCTGGATTTGCTGATGGAATGGCTGCATTAAGTTCTTGTTCTGATTTACATAACAATGAAATTGTATCTCGATGAGATTGGTACCGTTCCTTAACCTGTTTGTCAGCTTGTACTGCTTTATCCAGTACATTACGGAAATTGGTTCCTTCTACAAAAAAAGCCCAAAGAAAAATCTGCAGCTCAAATATGACATCTTATTAATTAGAAATATAGTGAATTGTAAAGCACTTATCAACCACTCACAACCAAGAAAGCAATATTCTCACAAAGTCTCTTTAGTCAAATAAAAGGAAAAATGGCTGCAGCCATTTATATTTCTTTCTATTAGCCTCTTGACACAAAAATGTTACTACAATTCACTTGCGAACAGAATACTTCTATTCTGGTCCTCCATTAGTCTGAAAATATCTATTCCTGGATTTTGGGAAACTGTGTGAATTGGTTACCAATATTTTATTAAATTAGTAGTTCCATGAATTTGATTGGGCCAAGCTCAGTTGTAGTATATTCTTTTCAGTATTGGAAAACACTTTCACATATCTTTGTGGTTGATTTTAAAAGCTTTATTAAATTATGACCGATGTCGTATAGCCTGGATGCTAAACTGTGTCTTCAACTAGCAATTGTTATAAAGACACAAAATTTCTATTCAGATGCTTGCTCAAAAATTAAAATTCTATGGTAGAAAAATTGAACTTCCTTCTGAACATGCACAAGAATGGTTACTTGAAACCCAAAATTATTTTGAGATATATAATCCAGTTTCTGGGGGCGGGAGGGGAGTGCTTTTCATCTTAGGATCATAATACATACCTCTTGTCGCCCTGTTTATAGAAAAACTGGTCAATGGGATATTGTTTTTTAAAAAAGCATTTTTAAATTCAAATCCCACAAGAAGTTTATACCTTTAAAAATATGTGCTTGTTAAAATAAAACAAACATCTGAATAATATTGAGAAAAATTAGAAATCCAATTAAAAAAAACTAGCATAAAAGTGGACAATATTTTAAATTTTTCTAAAATTGAAATTAATCAACATTAAAATATTGTAATAATCATTTATTAAAACAGATCTTTATTGTCTGTCCTTGCATTATGAATACTCAAGTATCAAAATAAATTAATATCTAGCTCTCTGAAATATATGCAAAAGCATTAGTACCATTATTTAAACTAATAATTAATCAATATCTTGTACTGCTAATATCTATCATCTGTATGCTGACTCAATGTAATCAATTCAGATTGGAACTGAAACATATCATCTATTAAATCAAGTCCAATATAAGTTTGTTTCTATTCTCAGACTGTTTCTTTTACTGTGCTCTCTTACCGACCTGCTTCAATGTTGTAACAATATATTTGGGGATAAAAATTATCACAGAGATTCATGCCAATTTCTACGTAGTAAGCAACCGAGTGCAAAGATCAAATACACAATAATATATTACCTGCCCTCAAAGACTTGTATAAATCATTTGATGATGTTCTTTGCCAGCGTTCCTTGAATTTGTTTTTCAACTCATTGTCTGTTGCTTCTTCTTCATCCAATATCCTGAGTGACTTTTATTGTTTTTTTAAAGAAAAACAATTAAAATAATTTTACTTCACATTTTAATGAACTACTGCCAGCATATTGGCTTAAATTATCCACCATTAATAGTTATGACTTAAGCTGGTGACTAAAGAATTAACTTAAAACCTAAATAATGTATCTAAAGCCCATGTCACACTGGCCAATGGATGCAAAACGGACACAACGGACGAGCAAAATGTTCCATCCGTTGTTATCCGCTCTCAAAAGGGGCAAAAATTTGCATAACCTGAGCGGATAACATGGACGCGGGGAGGACGCAGGGCGGATGGAAAGCGGATGCGGAACGGAAGCACAGCGGATGGAAGCGGATGACAGCGGATGGCGCAACCGCAAGGCTTCCGGGGGGCCTCAGCAAAGCAGACGCGGAACGGATACAGCGGATGCAGAACGGACACCGAACGGATAAAGCGGATGCACAACGGAAGCCTAAAAATAAAGTGGATAAAGTGGACGCACAGCGGAAGCCTAAAAAAGTGGACGCACAGCGGAAGCCTAGCGGATGCACAGCGGAAGCGGAACGGATGTCGCGCGTTAATTGCACATGCGGGGGGGGAGGTATTACGTAAGCCCCCCGGATATAAAGGGAAGCAGCTCGCATGTGGCCAGCATTCCGAGGAAAGACCTGCTGCTGGACACTTCGAGTTCCTTGCCTGCCCTGCCAGCCTGCCTTCCAGCCAGCCTTGGTGCCTGCCTGCCTGCCTTCCGGCCAGGCTTCCTGCCAGCCTTGGTGCCTGCTAGCCTCCCTGCCAGCCAGCAACCCCACAACCATGGGGAGGAAGAGAAAGCCTCAGCAACCTGCCGCCATCCCTGGCAAGAGGGACAGGGCCAACCTCCCGCCCCCTGCCCCTGACTCTGCTGGTGCTGGGACTTCTGCTGAAGCTGCTCCAGGCGGTGGTGCTTCTGCTGATGCTGGGGCTTCTGCTGTTGCTTACTCTGTTGAAGCTACTCCTGGTCCTGCTCGACCTGCTCGTGCTCCTGGACTTGCTCGTCCTGCTCGTGCTCCTGGTCTTGCTCATCCTGCTCGTGCTCCTGGTTCTGCTCGTGCTCCTGGACTTGCTGGCCCTGCTGGTGCTTACTCTACTGCTGCTGATCCTGGTCCTGATGTTCCTGCTGCTGCTGCTGCTGCTGCTGGTGGTGGTGTGGAGGAGCAGCCCCTACTACCTGGGAGCCCCTCTGATGAGGGCCCATCTGGTCCTGCCAAAGGGAGGAAGAGGCATATGCGACAACGGGAGAGGGGGCAATACTCCATTGCGGAGACGCACGATGCAAAGGATGAGGATGAGGTGCTGGAGTGGCTGGGAGAGAACGACTATCTGTGGTGGAAGGGACACCGGCTGTACAAGGACACCAAGCGGAAGCAGGCTGCTTGGAGAGAGAGGGCAGAGAGTATGGGTTACACTTCGGAGGTGCTCCTCGGCTGGTGGAAACATATGCACACCTGGTATGGGAAGCTGCACCTGAAGAAATCTGGCCAGGCCACTGTGAAGCTGACAGACAGAGAGACCTACGTCATGGCCAGGTGCAGCTTCCTGGAGGGTGAGGTCCGCCACCGAGGAGCACCAGCAGCCCCTCTCACTACCCTCTCTCTCCGGCAGCCTGCTGCTACCCAGCCCTCTTCTGGCCGAGAGTCAGTCCCTATCTCCAGGCAGGTTTCTGTGGAGCGTGCCACGGCGGAGAACCCGCGGACAGGTATGGTAAGCGTGGTGGAGTGCGTAGAGGACCCCCTGGTGTGGTGGGAGAAAGGAGACATTGAGTCCACCACAGTCCTAGCCGCATCCACCACCACCCCAGCTCCGCCTCCGCAGAAAGGCAGAGAGCCGGACAGCTGGAGGGGCAGAGCCACAATGTCCTGCTGGAGATCAGGGACACCATCCGCACCAGCATAGACCTCCTCTCTCAGCTGGTCAGCACCGACTCCTCATCCTCCAACCGCAAGCCCTTCCTCACCTATGTCAACCAGACCCTCAAGGAAATGGCGGATCCACAGTACCAGCAGGTGAAGGACCGGATCACCAAGCTGTTTCACAACCCTCCAGACCCAGAGGAACCTGCTCCCACCCAGTCCAGGCCTGCTCCTCCACCCAAGTGATGTCCCTCCCATTCCAAGGATTCCCACAGGCCCTCACCTACCAGGGCTATGGCTACCAGGAGGTTCAGCAGCACAGGCAACAGCCCTTCCCAGTCCAGGCCAGGCACAAAGTCATCGGGCGACACCGTTGCCACCTGTTTCACTGATGCCACCAATGCCACCCATGCCAATGATGCCACCGATGACAGCGATGCCACCCATGCCAATGATGCCACCCACGACAGTCCTCACCCAGCTGCAGAGCAGACAGCCCCACTACACTACTCCTTCCTCCACCCCACAGCCAAGCCCGGCCTCAGTACATCTGTCATCAGTACTGGGGCTGACACCCCATGGCATGGAGGAAGGACCTCTCAGCATCGCGGGGCTGAGCCAGCTGTCCGAGACTTTTCTCAACACACCGTCCTCTGTTGTCCTCTCGAGGCCAGGCACTCCAGCACCACCCACCACCACAGCACCTGGACCATTCCCCCCTGAGACTGGGAACACCTCCGAGTGACCAAGAAGAGTGCCAGAGACCGGCTAGCTGGCTACCTGTGGACTTAATTTGGACACTTGACTTGGGTCTTTTTTTTTTTACAGCTTGTTGTTCAATAAAGTTTATCTTTGATTCACACACTTGCTTCATTGCTTTTTTTTTAATAAAGTCTTGGTGGAAATTTTTAGAATTGGCTTAAGCCTTTGCAAGCTTGTGGGATGGGTTAAGATAGCAGTGGGGTGGGCAGGGATACCTGTGGAATGAGCAGGGATACCTTTGGGATGGCTAATAGCTGTGGGATAGATAAACCTCCAGTGCAAGAATAGTGGGATTGTATGGTCCACCCTCCCAGGTGCCATACCTTTGGCCCTTTATTATCAATAATAATGTAATCAATCATCCACACATGTCAACACAAACACAACTCTTTATTAAACGCCCTGTTCATTGTAGGCCAACCAAACATACATGGCCCAATCTCATCAGTGTGATGAGACAGGCTGAAGGAAGAATCCATTAAGCATCTACCATCCTGTCTTGCCACTCCACCGCTCCAGCTGGGGAGTTGCACCAGTGTTTCAGGAGGTTGCGCTGCTTCTTCCCTTACCGTGAGGCTCTGTTGTGGCCTTGCACATCCTGAGTCTCGATCAGGTTTCGCTCTTGCCTCCATTCCCCAGGCTCCATGTCCCCATTGCCTTGTTGACGGTCCACGAGCCTGTTCTGCAAGACTGGATAGCGGGTGTGCATGAGATTGTGCAGGATGCAGCAAGCTTCCACGATCCTCCTCACGGTCTCTGGGCGATGCTGCATGGTGGTGAGAAGTACCTGGAACCTGTTGGCCAGGATGCCAAAGGCGTTCTCCACCACCCGCCTTGTCCTGAACAGCCTGTAGTTGAAGATCCTCTCTTCACGGGTCAGGAGTCTGGAAGTGTATGGCTTCATGAGGTAAGTTCTGAGGGAGAAGACGTCATCCCCCACGATGAAGTAGGGCACATCTTGCGTGTCGTTGGGCAGGGGGTCTGGATCTGGGAAGCACACGATGAGGTTGCCTTCCAGCCCCTCCTTGAGGTGACTGGCGTTGTATACCTGGGCATCTGAAGATGAGCCGTAGCCTGAAGCATCGATGTACATGAACTTGTAGTCAGCATCGACCATGGCGAAGAGGATGATGCTGAAGAAGCCCTTGTAGTTGAAATAAGTGGACCCCGACTTGGCTGGAGCTTTGCAGGCCACGTGCTTGCCATCTATGGCTCCAACGGTGTGGGCAAAGTTCTACCTCTGATACCACTGCTCTGCAACTTTCTTCCATCCTTCTTCAGTGGTGGGGCACTGGAGGAGCTCCTCCAGGTATTCTTCGATGATGGCCTGCACCACTTCTCTGACCACAATGCTGATGGTGTTGTGTGGCACCCTCCAGCCGTACTGCATGCTCCTGTAGGTGGTCCCCGAGGCCAGGTGGCGCAGAGTCAGTGCCACCTTGAGCCCAGGGTCCAGGCTGGGCTGGAAGTTGGTGCACTGCTTGGTCAACCTGGGACTCAGCCGCTCCACAACTTCGTCAAACATGGCTGGAGGCATCCTCATGAAGTTCTGGAATGCCCGAGTGTCTTCGTTCCTGAGCTCCACCATCAGCTTGTTGTACAGTCCGTACTCTGCTCTTCTCCCGATCCATTTTCGGACCCAGACGCTTCTTGGCAGCCTCTTTTTCTTCCCATAGTAGAGTTCACAGAGCTTGTAGATGGCTTCGTACTGTTGCAGAAAGATGGTGGCTGCCAAAAGGACTGTGTTACGATCCATGGTGGACATGACTGGATGCTGTGGAAGAGGAAGAGTCAGATGAAGGCTGCAGAGGTCTGCACAGGTGGGCTGCTGGTCTGAAAGTGAGATGCAGACGAGTTGCTCCCCCTTTTTATAGGCAGTGTAGGTGTCCCTTTGCATCCTCTAGGCATCCTCTAGGCATCCTCTAGACATCCTTAATATCCGAGATAGATCCCCTCTGCGAACGTTTTTTCTGCTTTAAACGCTTTGTTTCCGTGCTGCATCCGTTCTGCATCTGTTCCGCATCCGTTCCGCTTCCTCCCTGCATCCGGGCGGATGCGAGTTCCGCGGATTCACAGCGGATGCCTAGCGGATATAGCGGACGCGTAGCGGATGCGTAACGGATGAGTCGCGGATGCAGAAGGGACGAACTGGATACATTTTCCACGCAAAAGTTTTAGGCAGCCCAAAAGTTTTGGACTGGATGAAACGTCCATAAACGGATGCTGGACGGATAGAGAGGTAGCAAAACGGAGGCAGTGAGTACAGAACGGATACATTGCGTTAACCAATGGATGGCAAGGCTTTTTGTCCGTTTTACATCCTCTTTGCATCCGTTGGTTCAGTGTGACATGGGCTTAAATTACAAAGGCTATCCACAAAATAGATTATGTTTTGCGATAGAAAAAAAAACAAAGTGTAGGAAAATGTTTTATTATATACACTTGAAAGTGACATTCAAATACTTCTTTTCAACATATTCACCGAACAAATTGAGGCACTTATCATAGCGGTGAATTCCTTTGTAATTCCATTGTCATAAAATTCAGCCGCCTGAGATTTGACCCAGGCAGTCACGCCCGCCTGCAGTTCTGCGTCAAAGAGCTGTGTTCCAAGCCATCCTCAGAAACAAGTGGTAGTTGTTTGGTGCAAGATCGGGGCTGTAGGGCAGATGAAGAAAAATCTCCCACTTGAAAGCATTCAGGACTTCTCGAGTGCGATTTGCTGTGTGCGGTTAGGCATTGTCATGGAAAAACAGATTTTTTGAGCTTAAAGCCCCGGTCCCACTGCACTTATGGATGCAAAGAGGATGTAAAACGTTAAAAAAAGCTTGCCATCCATTGGAAAAAGCTATGCATCCGTTGTGTACTCACTGCATATGTGTTTCATACGCTCTATCCCTCGAGCATCTGTCCACTGAGATTTCCTCCACGCAAGAAGTTTTGAGCTGCACAAAACTTTGTGAGCGGATGAACTTTCCGCCGCGTACAATGTACATCCGTGACATATACAGGCAACAAACGTTCTATGTCCGTTATCATCCGTTAAACGTCCGCTGTATCCTCCTTGCATCCTCTGGCCATCATCTCAACTCACATCCACTGCAGCTGAAAATGGAAAGAGGGAGGAAACGAAAGATACACGGAACGTCTACACAGAGTTAGTAGCACGGAAATAGAAAGGATGTAAGCGTATGTATCATGTATATAAAGGATTAAAACGAACAAAACGTCTGTATCTGGGATGTATCTCGGATATTTAGGATGTCTGCAGTATGTCTAGAGTATGTAGAAGGACACCGAGCGGACTACTGATATTTCCTATAAAAAGGGGGAGAAAATCATCTGGATCTCAGTATGAGATCCGTGGTGTACAGACCTCTTCACCCTTGGTCTTGGTCTTCAACATTATCAATTTTTCTCCACCATGGATCATGACACAGTCTGTATGATAGCTGTGCTCATTCATCACCAAAACCAAAACCTGTTCAGACTGTTTCACCTTTTATACAGAAGGAGAAGAAGGAGACGTGCAAGAGCTGTGTGTGTCCAAGGTTGGATCGTGAGAAGAATGGAGTTTGGACTGTATGACCAGTTGATGGTGGAGCTGAGGAATGAAGACCCTCGTGCATTCCATCACTTCATGAGGATGCCACCAGCCATGTTTGACGAAGTTGTAGAGCGTCTGAGACCCAGGTTGACCAAGCAGAGCACCAACTTCTGTCCCAGCCTGGACCCTGGACTGAAGGTGGCACTGACTCTGCGCCTGGCCTCTGGAACCACATACAGAAACATGCAATATGCGTAGAGGGTGCCACACAACAACATCAGCAAAGTGGTCAGAGAAGTGATACAGGGCATCATTGAAGAATACGTGGAGGAGTTCCTCAGGTGCCCCACCACTGAACAAGGCTGGAGAAAACTTGCAGAAGAGTGGTATCAGAGGTGGAACTTTCCCCACACCGTTGGAGCCATAGATGGGAAGCATGTGGCCTGCAAAGCTCCAGCCAACTCAGGGTCCACTTATTACAACTACAAGGTCTTCTTCAGTATCATCCTCTTTGCCATGGTTGATGCTGACTACAAGTTCATCTACATAGATGCTTCAAGCCCATGTCACACTGCACCAACGGATGGAAAGAGGATGTAAAACGGAGAGAAACACTTGCCATCCGTTGGTTAACGCGATTCATCCGTTCTGTACTCACTGCCTCAGTTTTTCATCCTCTCTATCCGTCCAGCATCCGTCGACTGAGGTTCCATCCGCTCAAAAAGTTTTGAGCTGTTCAAAACTTTGAGCGGAAAATGTATCCAACGCGTCCGTTCTGCATCCGCAACACATACGGGGAACATCTGTTCTACATCCGTCGTCATCCGTTACGCATCCGCTATATCTGCTGGGCATCCGCTGCGCATCCATGCAACTCTCCTCCGCTCCAGCAGAAAACAGACACAGGGAGGAAACAAAACGTACGCGGAACGGACACGCAGCGTTAGTAGCGCGGACGGAGAAAGGATGAAAGCGGATGCAGCTCGCATACAAAGCATTTAAAACAGAAAAAACGTTCGCAGACGGGACCTATCTCGGATATTTAGGATGTCTGCAGGATGCCTAGAGGATGCAAAAGGACACCTAGTGGAAAACCTATATTGCCTATAAAAAGGGGGAGGAACTCACCTGGATATCACTTTCAGTCCAGCAGCCCTGCTGTGCAGACCTCTGCAGCCTTCATCTGGTTCTTGCTCTTCCACAGCATCCATTGATGTCCACCATGGATTGTAACACACTCCTTTTGGTAGCCACCATTGTTCTGCAACAGTGCGAAGCCATCTACAGGCTCTTTCAACTGTTCTACGGGAAGAAAAGGAGGCGGCCAAGAAGTCTCTGGGTCTGAAGATGGATCGCCAGAAGAGCGGAGTATGGACTGTACAACAAGCTGATGGTGGAGCTGAGGAACGAAGACTCTTGTGCATTCCAGAACTTCATGAGGATGCCTCCAGCCATGTTTGAAGAAGTTGTGGAGCGGCTGAGTCCCAGGTTGACCAAGCAGTGCACCAACTTCCAGCCCAGCCTGGACCCTGGGCTCAAGGTGGCACTGACTCTGCGCCACCTGGCCTCGGGGACCACCTACAGGAGCATGCAGTACGGCTGGAGGGTGCCACACAACACCATCAGCATTGTGGTCAGAGAGGTGGTGCAGGCCATCATCGAAGAATACCTGGAGAAGCTTCTCCAGTGCCCCTCCACTGAAGAAGGCTGGAAGAAAGTTGCAGAGCAGTGGTATCAAAAGTGGAATTTCCCCCACGCCATTGGAGCCATAGATGGGGAGGACGTCGCCTGCAAAGCTCCAGCCAAGTTGGGGTCCACTTATTTCAACTACAAGGGCTTCTTCAGCATCATCCTCTTCGCCATGGTCGATGTTGACTACAAGTTCATGTACATCGATGCTTCAGGCAACGGATCAGCTTCAGATGCCCAGGTATACAACGCCAGTGACCTCAAGGATGGGCTGGAACGCAACCTCATTATGGGTTTTCCAGATCCAGACCCCCTGCCCAATGACACGCAAGATGTACCCTACTTCATCATGGGGGATGACGCCTTCTCCCTCAGAACCTACCTCATGAAGCCCTACACTTCCAGATGCCTCACCCGTGAAGAGAGGATCTTCAACTACAGGCTGTCCAGAGCAAGGCGGGTGGTGGAGAATGCCTTTGGCATCCTGGCCAACAGGTTCCAGGTCCTTCTCATCACCATGCAACATCACCCAGAGACCGTGAGGAGGATCGTGGAAGCTTGCTGCATCCTCTTCCTCCCTTTGGCAGGGCCATATGGGCCCTCATCAGAGGGGCTTCAAGGTTGTAGGAGCTGCTCCTCCACAGCACCACCAGCAGCAGCAACAACAGTAGCAGCAACAACAGTAGCAGCAAAAGCAGGACCAGCAGCACCTGCAGCAGCAGCACCAGGAGCAGGAGCAGGACCAGGAACACCAGCAGCACCAGCAGGACCAGGAGCCAGGACCAAGAGACCAGCAGGACCAGGAGCAGCGCCAGCAGAGTAAGTACCAGCAGGACAAGCAGGACTAGGAGCAGCGCCATCAGAGTAAGCACCAGCACCAGGAGCAGTGCCAGCAGAGTAAGCACCAGCAGAAGCACCATCACCAGAAGCAGCATCAGCAGAAGCACCACCACCAGAAGCAGCATCAGCAGAGTAAGCACCAGCAGAAGCACCACCACCAGAAGCAGCATCAGCAAAAGCACCACCTCCAGAAGCAGCATCAACAGAAGCCCCAGCACCAGAAGATCGAGCCCGGGCAGCAGAAGCCCCAGCAGAAGCAGAGTCAGGGACAGGGGGTGGGAGGGTGGCTCTGTCCCTCTTGCCAGGGCTGGCAGCAGATGGCAGAGGCTTCCGTTTCTTCCCCATGGTTGTTGGGTTGCTGGCCGGCTGGCTGACTGGCAAGCTGTGTCTGGAAGCAGGTCTTTCCTCTGAATGATGACCTGCTTGCGAGCAGCTTCCCTTTATATCAACGGGGCTGACGCAATGCATCCTCCCCGCATGCGCAGTGAACGCTAGGCATCCACTAGGCATCCGCTGTGCATCCGCTTCATCCGCTCGGCATCCGCTTCATCCGCTCGGCATCCGCTCTTTCCGTTCCGCGTCAAGGATGGGCTGGAACACAACCTCATCATGGGTTTTCCAGATCCAGACCCCCTACCCAATTACACACAAGGTGTGCCCTACTTTAGCATTGGTGATGACGCCTTCTCCCTCAGAACCTACCTTGTGAAGCCGTACACTTCAATATACCTCATCCGTGAAGAGAGGATCTTCAACTACAGGCTGTCCAGGGCAAGGCGGTGGTGAACGCCTTTGGCATCCTGGACAGCAGGTTCCAGATACCTCTCACCACCATGCAACATCGTCCAGAGACTGTGAGGAACATCGTGGAAGCTTGCTGCATACTGCACAATCTCATGCGCACCCGCTACCCAGTATTGCAAAACAGACCTGTGGACCGTCAACAAGGGAATGGGGACATGGAGCCTGGTGAATGGAGACAAGGACGAAACCTGATAGACACTGTGGATGTACAAGGCCCCAACAGAGTTTCACATGAAGGGAAGAAGCAACGCAACCTACTGAGACACTGGTGCAACTCCCCAGCTGGAGCAGTGGAGTGGCAACACAGGATGATAGATAATTAATGGATGCTTCCTTGAGCCTGTCACATAACACTGATGAGATTGGGCCATGTATGTTGAGTGGTCCTACAATGAATAGGGTATTAATAAAGAGCTTTGTTTATTTTAAAATGTGTTGATCAATGAATAAATTGTTATTGATAATAAAGGTTCATATGTGTGGCAGCTGGGATAGTGGACCATACAGTCCCACTATCCTTCCACTGGAGGTTTATCTATCCCACAACTATCCTTATCTATCCCACAAGCAAGCAAAGGCTTAACCATTTGTTAAAAGTTTTCTCCAACACTTTATTAAGTAAAAAAAATGAACCAGGTGTCTTAAGCAAAGATAACCTTTATTAACTTCCTGAGGTAAACTTTATGACTTTATTAAATAAGCAAAATGAACCAAGTAAAGTGTCTTAAGTGTGTTAAGCAAAGATAACCTTTATTAACTTTCTTAGGTAAACTTTATGACTTTACTAAAAAAGCAAAAGGAACCAAGTAAAGTGTCTTAAGCAACTCAGTCTCTGATACTATTCTCAGTCACTCTGAGTCATGTCCATGGTCTCAGCTGTTAAGTGGGCAGGGACTGTGGAGGTGGCTGTGGCTTGAGTGCTGTTCTGAGGCACCATTGGGGTGCTTGGCCCCGAGGGTACAACAGGGGATGGTGTGTTCAGGAAGATGGTGTGTTCCGAGAGCTGACTCAGTCCTGTGAGGTTGAGAGGCCCCTCATCAAGGACTTGAGATGTCAGGCCCAATACTGATGACAGATTGTCCATCCCCCACGGGATCCTCCAAGTCTGCCGGCATGGGGAGTGCAGCTATCGGGGGGTCTCTGCCATGGGGGCCTCTGAAGACACCTGCCTGGACAGGGTAGCTGGCTCCTGGCTGGAAGAGGACTGGCTGTCTGTGGGCTGTCTGAGGGAGAGGGGTGTCAAAGGGGCTGCTCCTCGGCGGATCTCACCCTCCAGGAAACTGCACTTGGCCATGACGTACATCTCCTGGTCAGTGAGCTTGACAGTGGCCTGCCCGGATTTCTTGAGCTGTAGCTTGCCATACCAGGTGTGCATGTGCTTCCACCATCCCAGGAGTACTTCTGCAGTACCCCAGGCTCTCTGCCTTGTCTCTCCAAGCTGCCTGCTTCTTCTTGGTGTCCCGATACAGTCTGTGGCCCTTTCTCCAGAGGTACTCTTTCTCCCTCAGCCATTCCAGCACCTCAATCTCATGCTCCTCGGAAACGTTGTACTGTTTCCTCTCTCCCTTCTCCTTCCCTTGCCTCTTACTCCCTCTGGCAGGGCCTTCAGCAGGGCCTTCAGGGGCTTGAGCAGTAGGGCCTTCAGGGGCTTGAGCAGCAGGGCCTTCAAGGGCTTGAGCAGCAGGGCCTTCAGGGGCTTGAGCAGCAGGGGCTTGAGCAGCAGGGCTTTGAGGGCCTTGGGGCTGGTCCACCACAGCAGCAACAGCTTAAGAGTCAGTGATGGGGGTGGGAGTTCTGGCCTTCTTGTCAGGGCTGGAACGAGTAGGCACCGGCTTCCTCTTCTTGCCTGACTGACGAACCATGGTGTTCCTGCTAGATGTATCTGGCAGCATGTCTTTCCCCTGTATGCTGACTGCATGCGTGCTGCATCCTTTTATATCTGCGGAGCTGACGCAATTCATACTCCCCACATGCGCAGTGAACGCTTTGCATCTGATATACATCCGCGCGACATCCGCTTTGTTTCCTATCGGCGTCCGTGATGCATCCGCTTCATCCGCTATGCATCTGCCCCTTCCGCTATGCGTCCGCTTCGCAATTTTCCCCCAGAACCCCTTTGGAGGTGTCATCCATCCGCTGTCATCTGCTAGGCTTCCTTTGAACATCCGTTTAACACCCCCACTACATACTACCCACGTCTGTTCTTTTCCGTTCTTTTGATGCAAATTTTTGCCACTTTTTGGAGCGGATGACAACGGATGGAGCCACCCCCGAAATTTTGCTCATCTGCTGTCCTTTATGCATACATTTTGCATCCGTCAGCCAGTGGGACCTAGCCTTAACTTTCCTCTACGTTTGTTCTGAATTGCTTTTCTTAGTTTTTGCAACGTTTCGCAATACCTCACAGAGTTTATTGTTGCACCATTTTCCAGAAAATCGATAAGAAGTACACCTTGCCTATCCCAAAAAACAGTTGCCATAATCTTACTTGCAGAGAACGTTTGCAAACATTTTCAAACCAAACCTTGGGTTTTGGGGGAATTTGTGTGCCCCCACTCCATAGACTGCAATTTGGTCTCACTGTTCACATGTTTGACCCAAGTCTTGTCTCCAGTTACAATTCAAGAAATGAATCTCTATCTTTGTCGTAAGAGTACAGAAATGTGAATGATGCGGCCATACGCTGACTCTCATGGTTTTCTGTCAGGATTTTTGGCACCCATCTTGCACAAAATTTGTGGTAGCCTAGCTTTTGTGTAACAATTTTATGTAACAAACTGCGTGAAATTTGTGGAAAACTAAGTGAAAGTTCCGTTACTGTGAAAAGGCGGTTTTCACGAATCTTGTCATTGACTTTCGCGACCAGTTCATCAGTTACAATGCTCGAACATCCACTCCGCTGTTCATCATGAACGTTACTTTGTCCATTTTTAAACTTAATGCACCATTGGCACACTCCACTTTCAATGATGATGTTGTCCCCGTACACTTCACACAGTTGCCGAAAAATGTCAATCGGTTTATGTTTTTTTTGCCAACAAAAACCTTATCACTGATCGCACCTCACAACTCACGGGATTTTAAATTGCAGCACATTTCAAACATTTGCTGTGAAATAACGGGCAACAATACAAACCTCCCACTAGCACGACTAGATGCAGACTAAGCGGCGGATGCACAGACCAAAGATGGCCACGCTAGTTCTGCCCCTTTTTGCTACAGATGAAAATGTAATCTATTTTGTGGATAGCCCTCTTAGATTACCATACTTTGCAATTATATCAGCCAGTTGTTATTTGAACAATATCAGGGTTAATACTTCTTAAACTGATTCCGTCTCCTACTATATAAATATTGTAATTCCCATCAGTTCAATTAGAAACATTTAACTCAACAAAATGTGAAAATTTACCTATTTTACAAAGAAAAAGGCACATGATTTCTTAAAATACTGCAATTATTACTGCAAACATACCTCATCCAGAATCTCTCTATTTCTCTGCAACAATTCAGGAAGATCTTTCATCAGCTGATCTATTGCTTCAACGCCTCCCTGTTCAATCACTGACTTAGACTTCTGTAGAATAGATTGAGGAATACTATCCCCAGAAACATCTTCAATAGCAGCAGGAAGATTAAGAGATGCTAGCACTCTAGAAGAGATTACATTATTTCAGTTTACCATTTTTCAGTCAGTTCACAACAAACATACAACAAGTCAATATAGTACTTTATGTTGATTCTAAGTTTTACATTACCATAACATTATGAGGCACTTTTACTATTAAGAAAGACTTGTCTTAATTAGGAGTATAAAGAATTCAACTATATATGAAATTTCAATTGCATACCAATTAAAAAAAGCCATTGGGAGAGACATTTTTAAAAACTAGAGTGTTATTATGTATTTATTTAGCATATGGCAGATACATGGACTTATAATAGTTCAAATGTTAATGTCCAGTCCACCGAGACATTCAAGGACCAGGTGATCTATGTTGAAAAAATCAGACATTGGACCAGTATAAGCTCTTGATGGATATTCGGACACAATGCAATGGGTATTTGGTCAAGAGCAAAATACTTGTCACAACATAATACTGTGGAGCACCACAGTCACACTGAGGGGTAGAAACAAGATAGCACTTAAACAATGAGTCCTAGCAGACACCATGTTGGATATGGATCCTATTCAGAATCAACTAATGCAGGCAAGGAAGGTCAAAACCTGGCACTTTTTGTGTAGGGCTAACTATGTGACTGTCTATCTGGGAGTTCAGCAGCCCATTTGGCTTTCCATTGTGTGTTGATGTCAAAATTGTTAAGACAGCTGTCGAGCAAGTGCCAGAGAGGGCTTCCTAGATTTAAGCCTGCCAATTGATAGATGAGAAAGATCAACACAGGAAGAAGTGGGTTTCTCATAATTTTGCTGTACTCCTTCACTAAGGCTTCCTGCCTCCATAGAGCTGATGGTACAATGTGGCTCAAGAGAGGGAGATAGTAAGTAGATTTTATGCAACCGCTTATGATCCACATTGTATCATTTAGTTTAGCATCAATCTTGCTAGTGTGGCAGCTATTAAGCCAAACAAGGGTGCAGTATTCAGCTGTGGAGTAGACCTATCCCAGTGCTGATATTCTGAGAAAGAGGCTGAGGCTCCCCAACTTGATCCTCTTAGTTCCTTGAGCAAGTTGTTCCTGGTATTAATTTTAGTGGACATGTTCTCTATGTGTTACTTATAGGAGAGGTTTGTTATAGGAGTGTTTATTTTATAAATTGCTTTTCTTGTTTGAGTTGAAAGTGGCTTCCAAAAATGGAGCAACTATCTGGAGAGAGGGTCAAATGCAGTGGCGGGCTCCTGCCAGTTTGCACTAGTTTCCTGGAAACATATGATCATTTTCTGAGCAGTGTGGAGAGCCAGTTGTTGGAAGAAATCTTTTCCCACTTTACAGGGCTAATCCTGCAAGGAACACAGGAAGAAAAGATTCTAGTGTGCCTGTATTTCTAGCCTAACCCTTATCTTAATTGCTGCCCCTGCTGCTTTAATGTTTTCAGAAACTGCCTCTGTGTTAAGCTTTGTTACATTGTAATAGCCTTAATCGTTCTTGGCAGAATGCCACAGACTGTCTGTAGCTCAGCTTCTCCTGAGTCATCTTCCCACTTCCCCCATCAGAGTTTTTTTTGTGGTATTTTTATTATTGGGGCTTGAACAGCTATTTACAAAAAGGTTGGCATAGCCATAGAAGAAATGGCTGAGAGGCAGGATGCAAGTTTAGCATTCTGACTGATTTTTTTATTGCCTTTCTGAAGGCATGTGATTTTTCCTTAAATATGGATTATTATGTTAGGATATCTTGTGAGGTGAGTGAGGCCAGCTGGTAACTTTAAGTGGTGCAATAGATTTAATGATTGTTCCTGTGTGTTTTGTCAGTTCACTGAGCACTATGGGGATCCTTCAGTCATCTAGGTCATGATTGTCCCAAAGGTGCTTTTTTCAACAGGGAACTGGACTTCCTTGGTTTCCAGAAAGTCCAGTTGCCTCTTGAAAAAGCACCTTTAGGACAGGAGTCTCTTGCATTGCTTCAGAATGGCCACGGAACTTGTTTGCTCACTGATAATAAGTGGATCCTTCTTCCAATTTGTTATAGTTTGCTCTCATGATAATATGATATAGTATCATGGAATCAATTGTAGAAAGGTAGCACCCACCCCTCTCCTAGAAGAATGTCAGCACTTAAAAGATAAAGAAGTACATAGCTATATTCATAGGCAAAAATTCTCTGCAGCAAGGTCTGAAAAAAGACAGAATAGGATTAGCCCTCACTCAAGATGTTAATTTGTCTCTTTAGGTCAGTATTTTGTAGCCCAAAAATGTCCGTCCACTTTCTGGAGAACTTAAATGACCTCTCTGTTTCACTTTATGAGCAAAAGTTGGCTGTATTTTAATTATTTTAATTCCTCAATGTGCTCTGGCAACCTGCCTGATTTGTAACTCTGGGTTGCAGGTATTGCTGAGGAAAAGGAAGGTATTCAGACAGATTGTTTAGCTTTCTATGACAGCTGTGACTCATTGATCTTCAGTGTGTATTCCCCCATTTCTAATCTAATGATTGGTATTTAGGGCAACTTTTGCAAGCAAAGAAGCTTTTTGTATTTTTCTACAGGTAATTCTTGGCTTACAACAATTCATTTAGTAACCATTCAAAGTTACAGTGGCTCTGAAAAAAGTGATTTATGACTGTTTTTCACACTTATGACCATTGCAGCATCCCATGGTCACAAGAGGTTGGGAGAGGCTAAGTGCCCCTCGACAGGAGTGACATCAAGTTGGCCATGCCCATTCAGTTACATGACCATCCAGTCATGCCCACCTAGCCAGTCATTAGGGCAGAGAACCAATTGTTAATAGATTTGAAGCCCACCACTGGTCCAATGGCCACCAGTCTTATTCCCAATCCAATGCCTGAAATCAAAGTTGTCCTTAATACAGTGTATCAATATTTATTAACCTCAGTATGTCTGTACCACCAAATAATTTTCTATTAATGCAAAATTTCTCTAGAACCTAGCCAGACATCAAAAGAATCATCTCACCCATTTGCCAAATTGGTGGCCTCTCTCATCTGGCCTATTGATCTGTTAACCAAGTCTGCCTTTCTTTGGTTGTAGACAGCAAGAGCTTGCTGAATTGCCATGGGAACCATCTTCTCAAACAAATCTATAAAGCAAAACAACTACAATTAATAAAATAGATTCATATTCTAGCCCTCACAATTATTTACCTGAAATTACTAGATTGCATGCTCCCCGTTATCTTTATTTTTCCAAAACAAAATCACAACTACATGTGAACTTGTTAGTAGTTTCTCTTATACCCAAAAACATGAATAAAGAAGTCTGCTCTTGTGAACCACCTCAAGATACTCCCACCTACAATTCTGATATAATTTAAAGATGATGTAATTTTATTTTTACCCCATTAAACATTTGAACTATGGGATTATACAGTAAAGCCAATGTTTTTTTAATGCGCATTTCTTGAAACCTAAAGTACTTTTAATGTGAAAGCAATGTCACCAAAGTAATCTACATATTGCAAGCTAGACGTGCAACAATGATCTTATCACCAAGAATGCAAACCTTACATACCTGTTTTCAGAAGGCCTGGAGCCTGTTTGATAACATTTCACATTGAGTTTTTTAAACAAAAGGATTACTCAAACTTTGCAGTACAAAGATTATAGATTTCATTTGTATATTGTAACTCTTTGAAGCACATTTAACATATATATTTAAAATCAAATTGGTATTCATTAAAAACATACCAAATGCTTCAAACACTTGTACATATATCCTGTTTCCCTGAAAATAAGACCCATCCCAAAATAAGCCCTAGTGTTTTTGCAAGTGCTCTTAATATAAGCCCTACCCCCAAAATAAGCCCTCCTTAAGAGCCTGCAGTTGGTCGCCCATTCTGTCTGGTTGCTCGCAGTGCCACAGCCACGAGATAAAGTAGGGTGGTGGTGGAGCTACTCCATGTACCCTGCACCATCTTACCTCAGGGCTCCTGTATCAAGGCCATCCATGCCATGACAATTGCTTCTTGGTTGTAGCACCAGCAGCTATGTGCAGCAGGAGCACACTTGGCTGCTGCCTGACTTTTTCTGCTTGCTCATGACTGCAACAGAGCAAGAGGATAAGCAGTGTGCCAGTGCTGTGGCTGTGAGGTGAAGCAGGTGTCAGGGTGTGGATGGCCTAACTTTGGGAGGCCTGAGGTAAGTTGGTGCGGGGTACATTGGGCAACTCCCGGCTTGTGGTGGCATTAGCACATCGAGCAGCCTCCTGCCCCACTGCGAATAGGCAGAAGTGGACCTGCCGTACATGAAAGAATAAGATACCCTCCAAAAATAAGGCCTAGTGCTTATTTTGGGACCCAAAAGAAAATAAAGCCCAGTCTTATTTTCAGGGAAACGAGTAGTTAAAAAATTTAATGACATCAAATAATATATTGGTGAACTGATATGGACAATGAAACCAGCACTCATTGAAAAGTACAAGCAAAAATAGAGCTAATCCCATTCCCACTGGGTTGACATTTAAAATAAAGAATACAAATTTAAATTTCAAAATCAAAATGAGATTGCTGAAATCATGTGCCAAATATTAAAATGCAGTGATAATCACACTTACCTGTAAATTTCTGACTCAGAGGGATAGTAATGGGAGTTGCTTTCACAAGACTGACTTTTCCTATTGGCTCAAGATCTTTAAGATCAGGAACTCTGTCATGATAGATGAAGTCATTATCCTTCTTTGCAGCAGTAACTGCACGGTTGATTTTGTCAGACAAATCTTTAACATTTATATATTCATCATAACGAGATGTCACTGTTTTTACAAGATCAGCAGCATGCTAATTTAAAAACAAAATAATCCAAAATTAACAGTTTTATAATAACTGAATGCAATATTTTTGCATATTCTGCATATAGGACCCAGGAGGGCCTTCTCTGTGGAGGCTCCCTCTCTAGAACATCTCATACTCTTCTGAAAGGCGCTGAAGACCTGGCTCTGCCAGCAAGCCTGGAGAACCCAGAATGGGATGGGGCCGTTTACATGGCTCATGTGATTTGCTGTTGCCAGGGTGGGGGATGATTTTGTTATATTGTACTATATTAACTTGTTTGATTCTTTTTGTTAGTTTTTATTGTTTAAATAAGATTTATATATGTATATATAAAGATTTATTATAAATCTATACACATAACACGGTATATGTGTGTGTGTGTGTGTGTGTGTGTGTTTATATGGATCTTTGGTTATTCGGGTTTTCTCCCGCGTAGAATTGGAAGTATCTAGGCAACGTTTCGATGAAGTCTCATTCATCATCTTGCTGATTTTGTCTGTAGTGCCTTTTATATATGGGAGGAGGGCTTTGCCATTCTCTTGTTCTCTGTCTTGGCTTTTGGTTGGGGTTTCTTTTTGGATTAGGTGGGTAATCTTCTGTTCCGATGAACAACACTTAAAAACCAAACTACAAACTCTCACTAATGTACTTACAGCCAATGGATTTCCAAAAAAGAAGATTACCCACCTAATCCAAAAAGAAACCCCAACCAAAAGCCAAGACAGAGAACAAGAGAATGGCAAAGCCCTCCTCCCCTCCTCCCATTAAAAGGCACTACAGACAAAATCAGCAAGATCCTCCAAAAACACAACATTAAAACAGCATTCTGCACAAACAGAAAAATATCCACCATCCTAAGAAACCCTAAAGACAAAATCGAGTTAGAAAACCAAGGAGTATACGAAATCCCTTGCACTGCCTGCCCCACCACATACATAGGGCAAACTAACAGAAGAATTAGTGCACGCATTGAAGAACACAAAAACTCAATCAAAAAAGAAGAACTGACCTCTTCCCTGGTCCAACACCTCAAAGCCACAGGACATGAAATTGACTTTAAAAATACCAGAACTATCGCCAAAACCGAACACTTCAACAACAGAATAATCAGAGAAGCCATAGATATAGAGAAACGCCCACACAGCATGAATAGATGAGATGATACCTCGCGCCTACCAACCATTTGGAAACCTGCCCTCATTAATAAACGAGTAACTAACATGAAGAATGACACCAGACCCACACCCGCAAGTGCCACACAAGATGCTACCACACTTCCACACAGAAAAAAGACTCACACCCACACAGAAGAGGAGACACGACCACGAACCAGAAACCATACTGCAGCTGCACCACTACCCGCTTCAAACCCCTCTGACCCATACAAGAAGCAAACTGACACCCACCATGAAGATGTGGCACGAACACAAACAAGATCACAGCCCACCAGCTCAAATCCCCCAGTAACTAAGACTAACCTGAGCACAACCAAGCCCCCACCTAAGCAGAACACACCCCCAGCCAATCAGAACACAGCCAACCCCCCTACCAATCAGAACACAGCCAAACCCCCACCCAATCAAGTCACACCCCCACGAGCAGTTAAAAGGAAGAAGCAGCTGCAAGCTCACATTACTCTGAGAAGCACAGAGCTGAAGAAACAAGCCTGAAGATGATGAATGAGACTTCATCGAAACGTTGCCTAGATACTTCCAATTCTACGCGGGAGAAAACCCGAATAACCAAAGATCCACAAATACCCGCGAAAACCTCAGAAAACATATATATATATATATATATATATATATATATATATATATATATATACACATACATACACACACACACACACACACACACACACACACACACCGCGTTTCTCCAACAATACGGCCTCCACCAATAGGAAGCACCACTATGTTTCATTGGCATAAAATCAAATTAAGCCCCTCCCCCAAATTCAGGCCTATATTAAACATGCAAAATAGGGGAGGGAAATGGCGGGGGGGGGGCTTGCATTTAGGAAGTACTTGCATGCCTGGATATGGTGCTGCCTGCGTTGGTGGGGCACTTCATACCGGGAGACCTTCCCCCAGCGTTGCTTTCCTTCTCCCTTGGTGCCGCAGCATTTGAGGAATGCCACAGCGTTTGGCGCAGCCACGTGGCCAGCCAGGGCTCCTCCCTGCAACCGGAGCTCTGAGGAGACACTTGGCTTCAGGCGCTTCCGTCGCCGCCTTCCAAGGGAAAGGTCTCACCCGAGAGGATCTCTTCCTCTCTCTCTCCCCGCAAGGTCAATGTCTGCGCTGTAGCTGAGGAGGAGGAGGCTGCAGCCGGTTCCTTCTGCTTGCTGAGAGATGAGGAAGCCGCAGCTTTGCATAGCAACTGAAGCGCTGCTCGCCCAGGCGAGATTTGGGAAAGAGGGGCAGGAGGCATGCACTCACCCGCGACTCACTTTCCCGGCTCTGCCCAGCCCACATGGCTCTGGCGCAGCCCTGGCGGGATGAGCAGAGGGTCCGGCGGGGAGGTGCTTGCTGCCTTGGTGAGAGCTCTGCTGCCGGAAAGGAGGGCCTGCCTGTCAGCTGCGCTGGGTGCCCCAGACTCAGCTGACAGGCGGGCCCTCCTTCCCGGCGGCAGAACTCTCACCAAGGCAGCGAGTGCCTCGCCACCGGACCCTCCACTCATCCCGCCAGGGCTGTGACAGCGCCATGTGGGCTGGGCAGAGCCGGGAAAGCGAGTCGTGGGTGCGTGCATGCCTCCTCCTGCCCCTCGTTCCCAAATCTCACCCAGGTGAGCAGCACTTCGCTTGCTCTGCAAAGCCGCGGCTTTCTCAGCAAGCAGAAGGGACTGGCTGCAGCCTCCTCCTCCTCAGCCGCAGTGCAGATGTTGACCTTGCGGGGAGAGAGAGCGAGAGCGGGAAAGATCCTCTCGGGCGAGCGCCTTCCCTTGGAAGGTGGCGACGGGAGCACCTGAAGCGAAGTGTCTCCTCAGGCCTCCGGTTGCAGGGAGGAGCCCTGACTGGCCTCACATGGCTGCGCCAAACGCCGTGGCGTTCCTCTAATGCTGCGGCAGCAAGGGAGAAGGGAAAGCAACGGTGGCGGAAGGTCTCCCGAACATCCAAGCTGTCACCGCCCACCCACCCGAGGTTGGAAGGGGGGAAATTAAGTCACCCCCGAAAAGACAGCCTAGCCATCTTTTCGGGGGTTAAAAAAGAAATAAGGCCCGGCTTTATAATGTGAGAAACACGGTATATACACATACACACACACATAAACATACACTAGTTGTTAAATTACAAAGTTGGTATGCATAACAAGTAGTGGCTTTGTACATGAATTGACATTTAGATTTTACTCAGGATTTCCTAGTATTTGTTTTGTTTTGTTGGATTTTGTTTTGGTTTTCCAAATGCCAGCTATGGTAAATGTCCAAGTACTAAAGAGTTTTTACATATAAACTTCACAAGCTTTACAACAACAAATTATTTTTATTGTTTAATAATCTATTATTGCATGGACATCATATACATTTCACTTTGGCAGTAAAATATTCCAACAGAGATTTACCAATTTTAAATGTTCAATTTAAAACTTATCCACTGAATTTAACAGATGGGTAAATTATGCTGCTAAGGTTATACTTCTGTGCCAAATGCCCATAAAACAGGAACAGCAGCTCAAAGTTTAGCTTTTTAATATAGGAGAACATTTTTTATCTATTATAGCAAGATAAAAATATTAGTTTTTGTAAAATATAAATGGTAGATACATGGCAAACCCATGGAAGTAAATCATAATGTTCAATCGAAACATAGATTCAGTATAGTCCAACAACCATCGAAATTGTTGAGATTAAAACTCTGATCTAGAGTGTTGAGGTAATTCCCCATTAGGAGAATGAGCGCATACAGGGAGATGTAGTGAGAGTAGTGTTGAATAATACACACACAGCACACAGATACATTGTACAGTAAATGTAGGTTTTTATTTCTCATAAACGTTTAAACACAGTTCAAGATAAGCAGTCCAAGTCATTCACAGGAAAAGCAATCAGTGTTCAGTTCAGGGATAATCCAAATATCAAAGTTCAGTATCAAAAAATAGTAACAGACTTACATCAAATCCAAGAATAACAGTCCATAGGGAAAAGTGGAGGAACGGAACTCTCTCCAACAGAAGAAACAGAGACTCACACACTCCACTTGAGAATAAACAACCCAGGTTTCTGGCTCCATCTTATGTTTCGCCGTTTGAGAAACCACCCAATTACAATTTTAGCATTTTCTTAAAGACATAATATTAAAATGTCTATCCTAGCTTATATATTTCCAACTCAAATAACTGTTAGGTGACTTACATTCCTAACATAGTGCCTAATGGATCCCAAGTCTACTTACTCCAATTTACCACATTATCAGCAGATCTGATTAAGGTATAGATCAAGGCCTGCCTTTTACCAATTACATAGGGTCTTAAAACCTAGTTTTGGTCTTAAGCCTGGGGTTATTCTATTTAGAGAGGGTTTATTTTGTTTAGAAAGTGGCACTGTGCAGTTGCACTATGTATTTAATGGATGTTTTTAGTCCACACTATTTTTTGTTTTGAATTGTGTTAAGTTAGTATCAGAAACCAAACAGCCTAAGAAACTTGTTAGAAAGAAGGGGAGGGGATGGAAGCTCCCCTGTACCTGATCGTGCCTCCCTGACACTGAACAGGCAGTGTTTGTTGCTGTGACTGCTGCCCGGGTTTGGTTGGAATGGGGGAGCGGTAAGTAAGCTGGCTTCATCTAAAGGAGTTTTTGTTCTGGGTGGGTATCCTAGCCTTAGAAGGAGAGAGGGAAGAGAAACAGAGAGAAAGAAGTAGAGGGAGAAGGGAGACAAGAAAGAACAGGAAAGAGAAAGAAAGAAGAAAGAAAGAAAGAAAGAAAGAAAGAAAGAAAGAAAGAAAGAAAG
>BLBF01000019.1:1570367-1580526 GCA_015471245.1 Laticauda colubrina | reverse complement strand
TTCTTTCTTTCTTTCTTTCTTTCTTTCTTTCTTTCTTTCTTTCTTTCTTTCTTTCTTTCTTTTTTCTTTCCCTTTCCTTTTCTTTCTTGTCTCCCTTCTCCCTCTACTTCTTTCTCTCTCTTTCTCTTCCCTCTCTCCTTCTAAGGCAAGGATACCCACCCAAAACAAAAACTCCTTTAGATGAAGCCAGCTTACTTACCGCTCCCCCATCCCCGATTTTCCCTTCCAACCAAACCCGGGCAGCAGTCACAGCAACAAACACTGCCCGTTCAGTGTCAGGGAAGCACGATCAGGTACAGGGGAGCTTCCACCCCCTCCCTTCTTTCTCCTAACAAGTGGCTGAGGCCATTTGGCTGCAGCACTTCCCCCAAAGCCCCCCAGACCCTGCGATGGATCGCACCATGGCTTCTGGCTGCCAGTATTAGCTGGCAGCTAACTGTCCCATGTGGCTAAAAGCCCGGGACAAAAGCTGTTTTGTTGAATGCGTGGGACGAAGGAGCCACAGCCCATTCATCAGGGCAAACAGCTAGGGGAGAGCCAGCTGAGGAGAAAAGCTAGAGGTTAATGTGCAGAGATGGGATCCTGGCAGCAAAGCAGGCACAGCCAAAGGTAGGAGCCTAAAAGTCCTAGACCCATTAAGATTTTTCTTAGTGCAATTATAGTTGAAGACTGTATTATTTCTTTCTTATGAAAAATGTTACTCACTTGCAATCTTGCAATTTCTTCACCAAATTTCTTCTGTTGCTTTGCTAGTACAGATTGATGGTACTCTGTATGGACTTGCATTATGCAGTGTTTTGCAGCCAGAAGAGGGAACACCTCCTGGAAATAAAAATACTGACCAAGGGAAAAGTCCAACCACATAAACCATCACAGACAACATGGGATGCAGGAAGAAAAGGAAGAAGAACATGGCATTAGACACACCCAATTAATGTTTTAGATAAGGCCTGGGAGATGAAATATACCAACATGCAGAGATTATGTTAAGTGGAATTATGAATATTAATCTGAACAATAACATTTAGGAAATTTTAATTTGATTTAGAATTTTCCTAAATCATCCCTTTCATAATTCAGGTTAGCTTCGGAATTTTGGAATTCAAATATGCATTAGGAATTAGGAAAAGGATACTGTAATTTACATATTACATTTATCAACTCAAGTTACACAAATTATCTAGACCTTAAATTATGAAAAACTAGTTTATGTAAATCACCCAGTTAGCATTCTTGAAAAAAAATTAAGAATTCAGTCCAAAGAGAAATAATCACTAAATAAGCTTGAGCACATGACTAAATATAAAAGGGTAATATGATACTTATGGTAAAAATATATAGGAAAATTGCTTATTCGCATAGATCAAAAAGAGATTATGTAGAAGTGCCATATAATACAATCTCAACAAAGTTCTGCATTTTTTAAATTACTTTACTTGCAACAACTATCTAAAATGTTATGTTTCTGTTTGCTATTTTATTGAAAATATCTGTTCTTCAAGAACATGAAAGTGAAGTACTTATCATCAGAATATCTTTGTCTTTATTCATACACTATTGCAAAAGATATCACTAGAGAGAAGATATATAACAAAGCTGCCAGCCAATGGTGAGGAAAAAATAGGAGGAATGAGTGGGGCTGAGTGTATCTACCACTTTGGTACATTTGCAAATAATTTTTTTTCTTTAAACATGCACATCCATTTCAAACTTGAATTTCTATTGGTATCCTGAAGGTCAATTCTACAGTCAATTTATCCCCTAACAGGCTAACTTATTTGTTTATATCCTATCATTTTTACAAATAACTCAATGTTGTGACCATATCCAATACAACTTCCTCTTCTAATTTCCTGACAACAACCCTGTAAGGTGGGTTGGACTGAAAGACAATAACAGGACAAGATTACCCAGCTGACTTTTATAGCTAAATTGGCACTTGAACTCATGGTCTCTTCTTTCTGGCCTGGTGCCTTTAGCCTGGTGCTATAATTCCTACACTTTGCATACTTTTTGTTACTTGAATTAGAGAGTCACAAATTAAGGTTTGGATGGCATGGCTACTTATGATATGATAGTAATTTTAATAATCATTTTGTTAGACATTCCATACTAAGAATTTGGAATAAATATAAAACAAGACTGTCTACAAAGTTGCCTCTTTGAATGTCACCCCAGGAAGTTTTCTTTAGAAAAGAAATGGTGGCAAAGCCAGACTAGACTGGTTGATGTATGGTCAAATTTTATCTTTCAATTCTGGTGACCCAATATTAAAGCCAAGGGAAGAACTTGAATTAGAAAGTTATGTTTGACTTTGGTTTATTTATCAACAATCTGAAAGAAATATTTAAACTTCATAAAAAGTGCTATGGATTTAACTTTGTTAAAAATGAATTGGAAACTTTACTATGTGGAAACAATGAACATTATTATCACTAAGATCTATAAAATGTTATTGAAATTTAATTTGGAAAATGAACATGTAAAGCATGATGTATAAAGGTATGTCAATGAATGATGGAAATGTAAAAGAAGGGATTTTTATCATCTAGGGTGGATGTGTGATAAAGCAAAAAAAAATGGAGTATGATTCATTTCAGAAAAATTTGAAAATGAAAGATGAAATCAGAATTTTTCTTTTTTGGTCAAATGAAAAAAGAAAAAAAATTGAACTTGGTTATTACTAGTATATATGATGACAGCAGCAAGATTATTGTATGCACAAAAATGGAAGGACACTTTGATTCCTACTATGGACGAATGGTTGCAGAAGTGGATGGAGTTGGCTAAACTGATAAAATTAATTAAAGATAAGAATGTAAGTACTTTTGTTTCCATATGGAGACTGCTTCTGAACTTTGTGTTTGAAGTGGAAAAGAATGAAACTTTGATTTTGGGTTTTACTGATTAGACTGAGATCCTTATAGAAATGGCTGGTTTAATACTATTAGAAAAAACAAAAAGTTGTGATTTGATGTTAATGCCTTATTTTACTGCAACAGTCAGAGCTCAATGCTTCTTTTAATTTTCCCTAATCCTTCCTCACTTCTCTTTTCCCTTTTCCTCCCCACTGCTTTTCTATTTACTTTCATATTTTGAATCTTATCTTATAACTCAATAAAAATGTTAAATTGTAAAACTTTACCTCCACCCCCAGTTTTTAATTAACAGTTTTATTTCACTGGAGAAAAAGACTGTGATTGGACCAAGGTTCCCAGTTGACTTTTATAACTAAGTTGGTACTTGAACTCATGGTACAAGTTTGATTGCTAAGAAATGTTATACTTTTCATATTTTTGCTGTAAAATAAGATAAGAAATGGCTGTAAATCATTACTTAACATATAATAAAATAATAAAAAATGTAATAAAAGCAAAATATATTTAAACTGCATAAATATGTCCACAGTTGATCAGCAGTGAAAAACCATATTGCTACATTTATTTCCTGCCTATCTCATCATAAGGCGACTCTATATTGCAATTTATCAACACTTTTTCCCCCACAATATATTAATATTGGGGGAAGGGGGGGAAGTGTTAGTAAATTCCTGGTAATATTTTCAGCTTAACTTTAAAGCAATGCTGTTTATAAATATGTCCCAATAGCAAGAAGATAAATATCTTCAAGTATGCATGTTCTAAGTTCAAACTTGTGCTATTGTTTCTGATAGTCTCTCCTCTCAGAATCTATGCTATTGTGACATAAATGCATAAAACAACTTCTAAACCTCCTAATAATTAAGTTTTTAAAAAGTGTTGCCAAAGGAAGCACTCTGATAGCTCACTATAGGTTTTCCTTAAATTAAATACAACAGTAAATTGTTTTAATCAAAGCATTATATTATGAAAGAGTACAAGAAGAATTATAGAAAGAAATTTTCTTCACTCCACTGCATCTTTTAAGCCCCAAATCAGCCCTGGTGTGTTTCTCAACATCCAAAATGATGATGGGATGTAGAAGAGGAATCAATCTCCTGGTCAATGTCCACACAGTATTCTTATCACTTAAAAAAACCATAATTAATTATATCTCAAATTAAATAAGATATACAAAAATAGCATATATAAAAGTATACAGCGACATTTTTATATGCAAACACTTATACAGACTCAAGCATTCAAGTAACTCAGAATGTGAATATACATTCTTTAGGAGCTCATTTGGCAGTCTATTTTCTGCTGTGTTTCTAAAAGTAACAAAATCAAGCAGTGACATCCTCACATTAATTTGGGCCAATCCAACATTAGTTTCCTTGTTCACATTAAGAACAGAGAAGTTTGAACTAATTAAGAAGTGTGCTAAGTTGAAACCACATTTGCTAAAGAAAGAGATAAACAATGTATCTAGAGAAGCAGACGCAGACATCCCATGTTATATTTAATTACAATACCTACCATATTTTTTGGAGAATAAGATACCTCTGAAGCATAAGACGCATCTAGCTTTTGGGGAAGAAAACAAGATAAAAAAGTCTGCCTCTGCCTCTCAGCAATTTGCCTCCTTGCAGCAAACAGCAAACAACCTGATTAGCTTCAGCACATCCTGATGAGCACAAGCAGCTGATTGTCGGTTGGATCGGCCTCCCGATGATCAGCTGTTTCAGGATGCAGGGATTGCCATCACATATTGCTGCCTCCATACACCCCATTTTCACCTCCACGCATCCTGTTTTCAGCCTCCACATGCCCCATTTTTAGCATGTTCCAGGTGGTGGGGATCGGAACGGGCGGAAAATGGGGCACCAAAGGCGGCAACAGGCGATCCCTGCAGCATGAAACAGCTGATTGTTAGAAGGCCGATCCAACCGACAATCAGCTGCTTGTGCTAATCAGGCTGTGCTGAAGCTAACCAGGCTGTTTGCTGCAAGGAGCTAAATTGCTGGGAGGCAGAGTTCGGCAGGTGGGGGCTGGCAGGTGTGTGGGGCTTTGGCAACCTTCGCTGTGTAAGACACACAGACATTTCCACCCATTTTGGGGGCTGGAAAAAGTGCATCTTATACTCCAAAGAATATAGTATATTTCTTATACAATATATTTTAGGTTAAATATATAAAGCTGGGAATGAGTTCATGTGCTTCCTAAGAGGTACTGTAAATTATATATTGATTTCACATACTATGCCTCAAAATTAACTGCATCTCTTCATCCCATTCCACAAGCCAAATGTCAAGCAAGGATTATAAAATATTTGAAAATGTCACTGATAGCTTCAAATCAGTAACTATCTCAGCATGTATTACTTTTGTACTCCTTTTCTGATGTCTTCTGTATGAAATTACCAACCTTGGGTAAGGTATCCTTATACTGGCACTGTTTGAATGCATCACCATAGTAATCAGCAGCTTGGTTTGCAAGTTTAGCTATGATTGCATCTTTCATTTTATCTAAATAAAAAAAAACATGTGTCAGTTTTGAAAAATTGAGGCAGTATTTTTACATGTGCAAAATCAGTGAAGTACATACTGTCACCGGAATTTAAAGTTCTCCATTTATTTTTGTAAATGAAACAGCAACAATATAGAATTTTATATAATTGTACATTTTTGTTTTAAAAAATAGTACTTAGATTTTAGTTGAAAACAAGACTTCCAGAAAATGCATAAAACTAAGTTATTTCTTAAAAGCTTCCCTCAAACAGTAAACTATTGAACAAAGTTCAAAAGAACGTCCCTTCTATGAAGCAATGTTAATAGTAAAATTCAAGATTTGCAAACTTTTAACTCTTGTGTTGTTATGAACCATACACTTTAAATTAATGCATTCAAATAATACATGCAGCATTAGTATGAATTTTGAACTGCAGTAATTTCAAATTACATCATGTGATATATTCCTAAATATTTTATACTAGATATTGTAGGCACCATAAAAGTATTGTTTTTAAAATATACCAGCCTTAAAATGTTGTTTTATTTTACAGACAGAAATATAGAAAGTAACTTTATTCAAATGACTAACTCTAAAACATGTTACTGTTATATTGGTTTTGTCCTCAGATTTCACAAGATATATTCTAGCATTTCTACTTAAATACTTAATAACATTTTTTTAAAAGCTACCAATATCACAGCCAGTTTGGTCTAGTGGTTAAGACACAAGGCGAGAAAGTGCCTCAGCCACTCTGTCTCAGCTCAGTTTACCTCACAAGGTTGTTGCTGTGTATCCAAAATGTATTGGATACTTCGCTGTGGATTTTGTGACAATAGTAAAGGTAGGATACAAATAAACGACTATTATATTTTTTAAAAAAATGCATTTTAACAAAATAGGTTTTCATATTATTCATAAAATAAAGGAAACAACTATAAAAGCAAAATTTTAGATGTTACTGAATATGGAAGCAAGAATGTATCATCTAATAGCCATCCAGAAATGCATAGTACACTAATTTAAGTATATGCAATAGATACGTATCAGTATTACGTGTATTAAAATATTTAAAAATCATTTAAATTATTTCCATTTTAATGTTGATTCTTCTGTTTTTAAATGTTTCTTTTAATATGTGTATTGACTATTGTATATCAGGCAGTTATTTACAAATTAGATAAGCAACTATATAAATTTGATAACTACACTTGAAAACTTCCATTGTCGATTTGAGAAATTGTGTTGGCAGGTATTTTTATGTGGATAGGTACAATCTATCCATATAAAAATGTTCTATGGAAACAAAATATTTTTATAAAAGTAAAAACTATTTTATATAGATAACAATAAATCCCATACACTGGTCAAAGATGGTAACTGAATTTGTTATGGTGGTAGATAATTTGTTATTGGTGTTATGTCCAACCTTAACTATCGTATGATTGTTGTTTGTTACCATGGTTTTATATTTATTTTTCATTTAAATTTAATTCTTATTGTTATATACCAACTAAAGTAGTAAGAGACAGGTAGTCATTAAGTTCCTTAAATAAATGAATAATTACAAATTCCTTGAATCATGATGTGATATTTTGGCTTCGACTTTTAAATTACATTAAATTTTCCAGCATTCAAAATAAATTGAAAGTGCCTACTTAAAACTTTAAACTGAAGATATTTCCAATTTGAATAAATATACTAATACTCCCAATTATTTTAATCTCTGGTAAAAATAAGGTTATAAAATCTATATATTTCCACTTTATAGCACATACCTCTGGTAGCTTTCAGAAAAAAAACTTCTTGACCTTGAGCCAGCATGATAAGACTTAGTGTGCCAACTGTATCTGGAGAAATATCAACTGTAGGCTCTCGATTCAATGAAGAGAGGACGGTATCTTTAATATGCTGGAAGGCACCACTAGCAAACTTGAGAAAATAATACATTTTATTATAGAAGCCTGCTAAATACTATAGTGAAAAACACTACAAAAATAGACATTCCATTTAAGGCACTGTTCATATTGCGTTTAATTTAATTGGATGCCTGAGAAATCTTAGGCTACTATAACAAGTTTTTACTGTATTTCTGCATTCAAGGCTGTTGGAACTTTATTGATGTCAATTCAATTTAAAATAGCTGAGAAGAGGAAGTAGGTCTCAACCTTTTCAAACTGATGGTACATTTGGAATTTTGAGAACATATTGTTGATGCTCTTTTACATTAAATTAGTCATGGCTACTAATGATTTGTCAACTCACAATTATCATTAGGATATAACTATTCATAAAGCACATATTAGAATATTGCATATATTACAATATTGCAATTCTTTTATTATTCCTACCCTATTTCTCCAACAATACGGCCTCCCTTAATAGGAAGTCCCAGCATGTTTTATAGGCATGAAATGAAATTAAGCCCCTCCCCCCAAATTAAGGCCTATATTAAAACATGCTAAATGGGGGGGAATGGTGGGGGGGCTTGCCGTTAGGAAGTACTTTTGCTGCACAGCCGGATATGGTGCTGCCTGCATTGACCCCGATACAAAATGCCCCATAACGCTGAGGTCAACATCCAAGCCATCGTCGCCCGCCCGCCTGAAGATGCAAGGGGGGGAATTAAGTCACCCCCGAAAAGACAGCCTAGCCATTTTTTCGGGGCTCAGAAAAAAATAAGACCCGGCCTTATTATATGAGAAACACGGGTATTACCCATTTAGCATTACCTATTAACCCTTCTAGTCTAAATCCTGTTTCAATGTAATGAGCACAATTCCAAATTGAGCATATAAACAACAGTAGATTTAATGATACCCCAGAGATTTTCAGAAGTATAAATTAACTTGAAGATTGGTGCTTTCTTTTGTGACATGCCAACTTTAATATAAACAGTCAAGCAGGACAGGGATGCTGTTGAATCCAAAGGAAATCATGGTCACCATTCTTCTCTTTGATAAAGAATATTCATCTTAGATCAGAGCTAGCCATTTTATGGCCCCTGGGCCACATTGGCCATTTGGCTGTCACTGTCTGGCCGATGTGACAATAATAGGAAATTAGAAATAAAATGTAAATAAATGTATAAGATGCACGTGATACAACTGTATTGTTTTTATTTTGAAGGCAATTTTTTTTAATTTATGTATGTAAATGCATGCATGCCCACCATCACAGTCTTATTGGTTCAGCCATGCACTATTGTCCCAGTTTCTCATGTGACCCCTTGGAAAAATTAATTGCCCACCCCTCTCTTAGTTTTCCTAGGTTTATGATCATGATTTTTTAAAGATATATTCCTAATGTCTAAACAAAACAACTTCCAAATTCCAATAAATACTTAATCGTAGAGAAGAATTATACCTGGTAATATTTAGCAGCAGCTTTCATCCCTTCATCACTATCAAGATTCTGTTCTGATGCTATTTGACTGGCCAATGCTCCACAATTAAATAACACACATGTTTTCTCATAGCCTAAACTTGCCAGAGCTGAAACAAAGTGCATACAAATCAACATTCTTATCTATAAATTAGACAATAATGGAGCCTATAGTAATTAATAAAAGTAAAAACAGATAAGTATACATCAATGAATCTGTGGATCTATAGAATGCATTAAATAAGTTATACTCAATTCTTTTTTAAAAATAAAAATTAATATTAGTTGATTTCCAGGTGATCTAGTTACTAACCACTGACCTTAAAGCTTTTATGATTTGAGATGAAAATGTTTAAATAATTGTTATTGCAGTCATATCATTGTGCTATTTGTCTTTAAGGGTTCTGGGTAAACACAACTAGCTTGATTTCTTGAAAAATAATGAAGGTGGCTTCATTTTCAATGAAGCTGACAACCACAGCAAAATGATGAGCCAGAAAATGGATTGGGTCCTCAGAATTCCAGATCAAGGATACTGTGGTATTGGCCACAAGCACACTACATAATAGTTCCCCAAAAGGAGATCAAAATATAATGTCTCCAGCAGATTTTGGAGTTCTCCAAACCAAGTGAAAGTCGTCGCCGACAAAGTTGCAGTTCAGAACAAGTATACTTGGATTTCTTAATTAGTTCTGAAACTTTTTGTTAATGGCATTTGAAATAGTAAAAAGTGTCAGAAAATGTCAGGTGTAACTGTCATTACACCAGGTGAGTTTCTTTTTATTCTTTGCAAAATAAATTTTATGCAAGTTTAGGGAGTTAAAAAATTCTTTTTTTAAAAAAAATAAACTTTATTCAATTTTCCAACAATTTAAAAAGCCATAAAGTACAAAATTCTATCAATATTGAAGACATCATTTACATTTCTTAATCATATTCTTACACTTAATTTTCTATTACATTACAATTATTATATATTACTTTTCCTATTAATTCACTATTCCTTACTCCTTATTTATACCATTTGTTACATAGTACATTTTCTATTAATTCTACATTTTCAGTATCTATAACTTCATATCCTTTAATTCAGGGGTCGCCAACTTTTTAGACTTCAGGGACCACCAAACTCATAATTTTAAATCTCAAGGACTACTAATATAAATTTTTTAAAAAGCCTGATGATGGCAGATGAGATTCTGCCGAAACATTGCTACAACTTTAAAAGTGCAACTATAATGATATGGGAAAATACTCGAACAAAGCTGAATACCATACATGTAAGTACCCGGAAAAATTTAAGAAAACATATATGTATGTATATATACATATATATGTGTGTTTTTTTTAAGTTTTCCCGGGTACTTACATGAATGCAGTTCAGCTTCCTTCGGGTATTATCCCAC
>BLBF01000019.1:1531502-1550367 GCA_015471245.1 Laticauda colubrina | reverse complement strand
TCTGTGTGCCTATCTGACTAACGCTGCACATTCTGTTTAGCTTGTCTCCCTAACCCTGGTTGGGGAACCCAGGCTTAACACTGGTTATGGGCCCAGAGGCTGCAAAGTCAGTTTAACTAGGTTAAACAGATTTATGTAAAAAGTGAGAGTTTGTGTTGTTATACATTACAGTAAACAGACAGCTGTGTTTTATTAATTATATTTTTATATCCATATAAGAAAACATGGCACAAGTCAATTTACAAAGTTTGTCCCTTATATCCAAGCTGGATGGAACAAACTATGTATCATGGTCTACAAAATGTAGTCTACTTCTACGAAGAGAAGGTTTGTGGGACATAATTGAAAATCCACCAAACGTAGAAGAATGGGATCCAGAGGATGAGGAAGACAGACTAGAGATAGAAGAATTTAAGCATAAAAATCAACAAGCCATTTGCATAATTGCGTTAACCTTAACTGATCAACAGCTTGTTTATATCCACGGAGAGAAAACGGCTTTTGGCTGTTGGCAGAAGCTGAAGAGGATTTATGTCCGAGATAAGGTTGGTTCACACATAAATCTAACACGGAAGCTTTTCAGGACACATCTCCAAACATATGGTGATATGCAGAGTCATTTAAAAACTATGCAAAGCATTTTCCAGGAATTAAATGAAAAAGAACTTATTTTCTCTGAACAACATCAAATTTATATAATTCTATCTTCCCTTGATGAAAGTTATGATAACTACATAACTTCACTTGAAATTTTGCCAAAGGAAAATTTAACTTTAACTGATATAACTGGCAGATTGATTGAAGAGGCCAGAAGAAGGCATGAAAGAGATGAATTAAGGAGGGAGCAACCTCAAAAAGAAGATAATGAATCTCCTACTGCATACGCAATTAAAAAGTGCTTTAATTGTGGAGGAAGAGGACATTTGGCAAGATTTTGTAAAAAGGCAAAGCGCCAGAACGCTGGCCAGAATACTAAAAATCATCAAAAGATAAATAAACATTTAGAGTTAGCCATGTATTCTAACGGAGCTGTAAGAAATAATTTATGGGTGGTTGACAGTGGGGCATCCCATTGTATAACAAATGATAACAAAAAGTTTATAAAAATGACCCAGAGTAAACAGCAGATATCGTTAGCCAATGGCTGGAAACTGAAAGCTAAAGGTGAAGGTATAGCATATTGTTCTTTTATAAAAGAGAATGTAAAAATGTTATATGTACCACAACTTAAGTTTAATTTAATTTCAGTTAGAATTTTGGTTAAACTAGGATATGTAGTTACATTTAAGGGAGATAACTGCTTAATTACAAAAGATGATAAGAAAATTACTGCATCTTTAAGAGATGGCTTATATGTGTTAAATGATGATGGTTTAAAGGTGGTTAACACAATTTATGAAAACCAGAAACCTCATGATGAATGTATTCACTTATTACATAGAAGGCTAGGGCATTTAAATTTTAAAATGCTTAAGAAAACTGTTGAATTGTCTAAGGGAATAAATTTGAAACCTTGTGATAAGTATTTGCAATGTAATGCCTGTAATCAAAATAAGAGCAGGGTCATACCGGCTAATAGATTTGATGGATTTACTACTAAAGAGCCTTTAGAAGTAATATTTGCTGATTTAATAGGTCCGAAAAAACCAAGTGTAGGAGGAGCTTGTTATATACTTAGTATAATGGATCACTATTCTAGATATGGGTTTTGCTATTTAATGAAGAGCAAAACTGAAACATATCAAAATATATTTAATTGGCTAAAATTTGCTGAAAGAAAAACAAAAAGAAAATTAGTGACTCTCATCACTGATAATGGCACGGAATTCACAAATAATAAATTTAAAAACAGAATAAGACAATTGGGGATTCAACATAAAATGTCTGCACCATATAGGCCACAACATAATGCCTTTATAGAAAGAAGAGGCCAAACATTACAATCAATGGCACAAACTATGATGTCTGATTCAGGATTACCTGACAATTTATGGGGAGAAGCAATAATGTGTGGTAATCATATATTAAATAATGTTGTTAATTCAACAACAGGTGAATTACCATTCACACTGTGGCATGGTACAAAACCTGATTTAAGTTACATGCACACATTTGGAGCACCAGCATGGGTGCATATCCCTACACAACTTAGGCACAAAGGAAAGCATAGAGCAAAAAGATTGATTTTTGTAGGTTATACCTCTAATCATCGATCCTATAGATTCTGGGAACCAGGTACATCTAGAGTTTACAACAGTGCTAGTGCAAAATTCCTAGAACATGTAGGATGGAATAGATTAGAGCAAGATTTAAATAATGAAATATTTATTGAACCCTACAAAAGTCAGAAAGATGAGATTTGCTGTAAGAAGAGTCCAATTAAAGAAGAAGTCCACGAAGAACAAATAGGACCAGAACAAGAGGAAATAGTTGATCAGGAAGAGATACATGATCAAGAACAATTAATAGAGGAAAGTCCACCTGCAAGTCCTATAATACCTAGACGTACTACACGTGTAACTAGACCACCTGATAGGTATCAAGCAAGTATAGTTTGCCAAGTAACTAAAGTTCCAACTAGTGTAGAAGAACTTAGGATGTATCCTGCTAAGGATCAGGAGAATTGGCAAAAGGCAATGGAAAAAGAACTAAATTCATTAAAGGTAATGAAAGTGTATGAAGATGCCAAATTACCTCCAGGAGAAAAATCCATTGGGTGCAAATGGATATTTAAAGTAAAAACTGGAAATGATGGGACTGTTACCCATAAAGCTAGGTTAGTAGCTCAAGGATTTAATCAAACTGCATCTGATTACGATGAAGTTTTTGCGCCAAGCCTTAAAGCTACATCTTTAAGAACAGCATTAGTGTGGGCAGCTAAGAAAAACTATATTATTAATCATTTGGATGTAGAAACTGCTTATCTACATGCACCATTGCAGCACACTATATATTTAAGAAAACCAATTGGCATAAAAGAAAATAATGTAAATAGCAATGATTGTTGGAAACTCAAAAAGAGTCTTTACGGGTTGAAACAATCTGGGTTTGAGTGGAACCAATATATTGTGAAAGAGTTAAACAATATAGGTTTTAAATCTGGTTTAGCAGATCCGTGTGTGTTTAAAAGAGAAAATAATGGAACGGTGTCATTATTATTGTTATTCACTGATGATATTGCTTTAATAACTAAAACTAATAATGAGGCTAATGAGATAATATCATTATTAGCCAAGAAGATAAAAATAAAGCATCTAGGTGAAATTAAAAGGTATCTAGGATTGACAATAAATAAAACAAATCATGGTTTTAAAATATCTCAAGAAGATAAAATTTGCCAATTACTTAAAAATTATAAGATGGAACTTTGTAAACCGGCAAAGACTCCAATGAGTCAAGAAGTTTGCCAAATTAATGATCAAAGTCCCAAATTTGATAAGTCCATATATCAATCTTTGATTGGTAGCTTATCATATATAAGCAATTGGTCAAGGCCAGATATTGCTTATAGTGTAAATCAGCTGGCACGTTTTAATTCAGATCCAAAAGAATATCATTGGAAATCTTTAAAACGAATATTGAGATATCTGAAGGGAACTATAAACCATGCATTATATATAGAGCCAAAGGGTGATTTGAGTCTTAGTGCTTATGCAGATGCAAGTTTTGCAACTGATATAAACACTAGAAAATCAACATCTGGTATGGCTATATTAATTGGTAAGACACTGATAGGATGGAGGTCAATCAGACAACAGCATATTAGCTTATCTACAATGGAAGCTGAATTTTCATGTCTATCATTATTATGCACTGATTTGATTTTCTACAAACAGTTATTGTTGGACATGGGAATAACAATAAAAGATTCCATTATGGTATATGAGGATAACCAATCAGCTATAAAGTTAGCTACTAGTATTGCTGTAAAAACTAGATCAAAACATACTGACCTAAGATATTTGAATGTAAGAGAAGCAGTGAAGAATGAACTGATAAGACTGGTATACTGCATGTCAGAGGAAAACATAGCAGACCAATTTACAAAAGCTCAAGGAGCAACTAAGTTTAAAGAAAGTTGCGAAAAATATTTTTTAAAGTTGTAAATGATTCATAGTTATTATGTAACCTAAAAGGGGAGAATGTTAGGGCTAACATTGTTCACCCTAACTGTTTTAGGTGAAATACTAACTATGAATCATAGTTAGTGTATGCAGCTTTAACTGTATAATAGCAACTGTGGGTGTGGTTATGAAAACCATATAAAAGTAGCAAGGCTACAGCTTGCTCTCTCTCTCTCTGGCTTTGATGATCCCTGATTACTGCTTGGAAGCAAGACTGCATTGCTCGAACGGGAGAGACAACAAGGGACTGATTTATGAGAACTGACAATAGGATATTCTACATGGACTTTGCTAACTGAATATCCCTGAATTGACTGACTACATGGTAAATGAATATTGGACTGTTTTTGACTATGCTATAAACTTATACTGGAATAAAATATATTCTTGATAGCACAAGCGTATCTGTTATTTTTACTGTATGTTAATAAACATACAAGCTTAGCTCACTCATTTATCTGTGTGCCTATCTGACTAACGCTGCACATTCTGTTTAGCTTGTCTCCCTAACCCTGGTTGGGGAACCCAGGCTTAACAATATATATATATATATATATATATATATATATAAAACAATGTATTTCATACAGGTGATCATTTAGTAGAAAACCTGAAAATTTATCAAAATATTATTTTTTTCTAGTTCATATTAATCTACCCTAGATTTTCAGTTGGAAACATTATCATTTAAACATAATCTTCAAACTGTCTCTAGAATACTATTGTTGTTATTGTTGTAATTATTTAGCATATGATGAGAACATGAAAGAAGTAAATATATTTACACAATTGCAAAAGCCTCCTTGCAAAATCATCATGCAGGAACCTAACACTTGCCAAATTAGTGACAATTCAATAATTTTATTGAAATGACTATTTCAAAAACAGATTAATTTCTACTTTTAATTTCTACTTTGTTAAATATTTCATGCAATTATAGAAACATCTCATATGAATCGTTTCAAACATGATAAGCTAATAAATAAAACTACAATCTAAAATTTCACAGGACAAACACCATTAAAGATAAAGAAAATTTGCACATATCGAAAAAACATATACAATCGCATAAACTTCCTTGTCATTTCCCCTATATTGTCGTGTAAGAGGGCCTCTCCGGTTCTTTATTCATCTTACGTCTTTTGGCGAATTCATACATCCTTTAATAAATTTATGCACATAATCCAACTGAAGAATCAAGAATGAACTGGTTTCCAGAATGCCCAATATGTATGGGGGTGGGGGAGGTTGTGCCCAAATATTAGTCACAAAATAAATCCAGGAGGAAGAAAACATAACCTAGAAGAACTGGGGGCATCACTCTGCCCGCATCTGCTTCTACTGAGGATCGCAAAAGCACCAGAAATGAGTTCGTCTCTTCTATTCAAAAATGTCTAGCGAAGACGCCCCTCAAGGATGGCAAGTAGAGCGTCGGCTCCTTTATATTAACTCTTAGCTACTAAGCCACCCTCAACTACAGAAAACCGGTGTAATTCTTGTCGTTTTTCTTTTTCAAGGCGGATAGGACTGTTTGGAAAGCATCCAAGCCTTCACCACTACTTTCACCCACCCATTGGTAGTATTATGTCCAATTGTCGCCGATAGGCGAGATCGAAGGCACCCGCCTCCGCCCAAGGGCTGGCTCGGTTTACTTGCTCGCAACTCATCATGCCAGGACGCGGCCTACGCGCAGCCTCACTACGAGTTCGCCCGCGCGCCTTCTTCCCCCCCCCTTATCCGCGCGCCTCACCTCAGGAGGGTCTCCAGCGAGCTCTCATGCTTGTCGAGCGAGCGCCCGAGCGCGCTTTTGCGCAGCTTACTGAGTTCTTCGGCGGCTCGGCAATGTTCGGCCTGAGATTCTCCACCCGGGTAGGTCTGCTGGATGAACTTGCAGAGAGGCTTTGCTAAGTCTACCTCCGAGGTTTTCTTTAGTTGCACTGTAATGAACGACGCCATCTTCTTCGTCCCTTTCTCGTTCACTTCTGGTTCCCACCCACCCCTACTTATTTTGTACCTCGACTTGACGCTGCTCCAGATAATGTCTAACCGTTGTCCGCAACTCACTTCCTGATTCTACGTAAAAGTTCAGAGTCTCTATGGTATACTGGGATCATTGCGTCATGCTCACGCGCCCACAGTCCAAAGTCGCAGTGACTTGGCTCCGCCTATTTCCAAAGGTTTTTCCTGTAGTTCCACCCAGTCGCCTTTTACTTATTCTCCGGCTCCGCCCAGTATTTCGAAATGTTTTACTTTGTGAAACTTCCTGGTGCTTGGAAATACAAGGAGGTGGAGGAAGCAGATTAAGGAAAAATGGTTTCTCTTGCAAATAATGCTGTTGGTGGCCTATTTCATATAACCTGTAAATCCGAGGAAAATTTCCGATGCAACAAAACCAGCTGCATATTCCTTTAATCTGGAAAAAAATCTTGTGGATGAGGCTACAGAAAGGATTGTACAGCCTTTATACTGTAACTGACATGCTCATTTTTTCTCAATGTACACATTCGATGAAATGGACTCTATATATTATAACTACAGCTGTGTGAGAAAGTCCTGCATGCTTTCAGTTTTAAGCTGTATTTACATGTTTAATCAACTTTTCACTCATAGAAACCACGCAAAATTAGTACTTTGGTGAAAATTTCTGGAGTCGGATTGAGATGCATAATTTTTATTAATATAACCAAAGTCTTTTTAAGGTTTTGAGTGAGTTTATGTGCTAAAATAAACACAACTTGCATTTTCGAGAATGTTAGGATCGAAAGTAGCCAATCAGCAGCAAGCTTTGGCTGATCAATCAAAATGCACAGAGGCTAAATTTATGAGCCAATGTTGTCATTAACTATAAATAGGCATGGAAAGCATTGAGAAATTTAATTTAGCTCTGGCTGCAGGCAAGGATGAAGGCCTTTCCTTTCACCATTACTAAGCAGTGGCATCGCATCATTATGCTTCATGAAGAGGATTACTCCTATATAGAAATAGCCAAGAGAGTGAAATACCATTGCACCACAGTGAGCAGATTGATTGAAAAATACCAAATAACTGGTTCAGTTGATGACAGGCTCCGCTCTGGAAGACCAGTAAAGCCAACAAAACAGTAAGATCAGGCTCTACAATGCATTTTGAAGACTGAAAGAAAGCTCACCTGACCTTAGATTACAAGAATTTGGGGTGAAATGTGATGTAAAAGTGTGCACAAGCACAGTGTCTTGCAGCCTGCTTGTCAGAGGATTCAAAGGCTGCAGGGCTTGAAGTAAACCTTTGCTCACAGATGCTCACCACTCTTGTCAATGTGCGTGGTCCAAGAAGTATGCCAAGTGGACCAATGAACAATGGACCAAGGTCATCTTCAGTGATGAGAGCAATTTCTACTTGACTGTGAATCAGTGCAATAAGTATGTCAGAAGATTTCCAGCTGAAGAATTTAGGCCATACTGCCTGAATCTATCTGAAGCATCCATTGCATGTGATGATCTGGGGCTGTATCGCTGCTTCTGGTATTGGTCAAATACAAATCGTGCAGGGAATCATGAATTCCAAGCAGTGTGTTGAAGTCCTGGAAAAGACCATGCTTTCTTCAGCTCAGCAACTTGACTTTTATTTCCAAGATGACAACGCTCCTTGTCATCGAGCCAAGTCCGCCCAGCAGTGGATGAAGAAGCATCGTGTTCGACTCCTGGATTGGCCAGTTCAGAGGCCAGATTTGAACCCAGTTGAGAACTTGTTGGCCAGGATTGGTTATGAAATAATCAAGAAGCATCTGAAGACCAAGCAGGAGTGATTGAATCCATTATTGCAGCCTGGCACCACATTGTCACCAAAAATCATGTGCAAAAGCTTACACAGTCTATGCCAAAGCAATGCCCCTGGTGATAAGCAATAAGGGCTGGCCAATTTCATATTAGTAACCATGTTTGATTACCTAAACGGTCCTTTTCAGGGCCACAAACAATAAAAATATATACAAAACACTAGCATTAGCCTTAGTAATTGCAACACGTATGCCACTGGTTATGCATCAGTTAATCTGTTTTTATAGTCATTGTAAGAATGCATTGTAAGCATGCAAGAAAATTCATAATCCCATCCAAACAGCTCCAAATTGCAAAAATCTTATGCTTTTCATTTAAAAACCAGTATTTATTGAAACATTTGCATAGCAGTTAGCATAAAATATCATAAAATCAATGGGCTATCCAAAAAAAATCATAAACCGTAAAGCATGCAGAACTTTTTCACACAGCTATAGCCATTATAGTTTGTACCTTGAGGTTCTTGTTATTGATGGATTGATTGAGCCTTTCAATCAATGTTGAGTCCTGATATTGCCTGAGTTCACATTTGTGACCAGTTAAGCATCCTGTAATCATATAACTGATGGTTTTGCTGAAAACTGGCATTTCTACTTTTCAGCAGAGCCTTACTCATAGCTAACATTGGTTCACTTAACAACTGTGATGATAAAAGTCATAAATCAGATTGGCTATGTGGGTGACCCAAATTATGAGTCGTGAGTTAGGACAATGATGAGTAGTCTCCTATATGATTGCAACTTAACTACTTGTCTCATCATTCTGCCATTTCATTATCTTTTGCACTAAGCTAGGTCACAAAGTACTTAGCGTGCTTTTGAGTGAGCTATTTATAGCTATTGCACAATTCTAATAAGTTACCAGCTCATCTTGCTCCACTATGGAAAAAAGAGTGAATGAAGAGCTGAACAGATGTGGAGGGGAGTATATATTAATAACGCTTTTCTGATCCCACTCATGATTTTGTACCTTTTGCAGCTGTTGAATTCTTTCAGTTTTAGGAAGAAAATACTTTTAACACCAGTATTGTTAATGATAACTTCAGTGATGTGCACTGAAGATGGTGTTGATTTCATTATACGAGGTGCAATGATTAAACTAAATTAAAACTTTAAGTCCCTTATATTATGGAGCAAGGTAAAGTCAAGGAAATGCAAATAGAAAAAAATGTGGCCATGATATATTCATATCATGTTTGGCAAATGGGGGAAAAAAATCTAGGATTACATTTTCATTATCCCTAGGCTATGTGACAAAATGTATATACACCATCAGTATATATTAGTGTGTCTTATTAAATACCTGATGTTATAGATATTATTTTCTATTTGTTTGGTCTATTTTTATTCTTAATTTATTTTTATTGGTTTCAATATTAGCTACCTATAATTCTTAGTGAATGGATAGCTATACAAATTGAATGAATGGATTATAAATAACTTTGGATAATTGCAGCAACTGAGATTGTAGCTGAGGAGACAACAGTGTAGTGGCAAATCTCAATCATTTAAATTTATTTTGTATTGAGCATAACATTTCAGTCAGATTAAATGATCAACATGGCAACATAAGACGTATCAAATACTGTGTACAAATTGTCAACTTACCCAACCAGCTTGCTGCAGATGTTAATATTTATCCATTCTAAATGAAAAGTGTTAAGCCAGAATTCAAAGGAAGAGACTAATAGACAAATTATAACAAGCAACAATTATGACTGCAAAATAAAGGAAGTCTTTAAAAAAATAATGTTCAGACTGGTAACAATTTGGCTACAATTTTCTGTTTTGTTAACATCATTTGTCTATCTTAACCACCATCCCCAGAATTCAGGTAGTATATGCAAATATAAAACATATACCCCTTTATTCTTGGGGTAAAGTGTTCCAAACCATCAGCACATCCATAGAGAAGGCTTCTACACAGTGCTTTCATCTTTGTTTTCTATCAAAGTTTATATATCTTTTTTAAAAGCTTACAGAAACAAGGTGTGAATGAGCTTATGACTCATCAGAATTACTTTTCTTGTCTAAATATTTATATTGACAACCTTCTCTTCCATTTGTTACAATGAGCTAGCATTGCTGAATATTCTTAAAATTCTCATTGTGTTTTGCTTATTTGTACCTTAGTTAGTACAAATGATGCATTATACTGCAACAGTTTTGAATCAATATACCTCAAAAGAATATGTAAAAATCCAAGACCCAATAGTCTTTTTAAGTTGAAATTTTCACAATTTCAAACATCTTTTATTTGTAACATTGTGGCCACTGCAACTTCAATTGTGGTTACCTGATTGCAATTTCTGGTGCTCCTTTCCTGCTTCCCAGAAGCAAAGTCAATGGGGAAGCTTGCAGGAAGTCAGAAGTTGCTCCAGCTCCTATTGCTTTTTTGCCCTACCATGGTCATTCTGTTTATGTGTTAGATAAGTAAATATTGACTTATGAAAGTTTATATATATATAAAAGTGAAATACATTCATGTATCATCACAAAATCTCCAGAACCATAAAGCCTACAAACTTGAAATTTGGCACATATGTTCCTCTTGGCTTCTAGATGCTTACTAAGAAAGGATTTTTCAAATGACCATCAGAGCATTAGTATTTCGTATATTATTATTAACATGGTCTGATGCCAAGGAGTTCTACTCCCCCTTCCCACCTGAAAAGAAATCTCTTCCAAATGCAAAACACAAGCAGAGGAGTTTCAGTTTCACTTTTAGTTTCACAGCACCAAGCTTTAATACAGAATAGTTGAGCTAAGCCACGCCCAGAATCCTTGCTGTCTCCTTGCTCACACAGCAAATATTCTTTCACTTTCCAAACACACTGACATGAAGCTACTCAGATGAATACCAATGGATGCTGGTAGGCAGAGGCAGAATTTTTTCCTCTTATTTTCCTCCCCGAAAACTAAGCCCAACCACATAGTTTCGAAGCGAAGCAAGGTATGGAGCTAGTTTGTAATTATTTTTCTATTTATCATATATACACTTCTTAGAAGATCATAGAACTGCCAAGCATTGGTGTAAAAATGTGGTCAGCCTAAAATTTAATGTTTATTTCAGTCACATCACACAACCTTATCTTTCTCTCAAAGGAGTCAGAGGGTTATCTATTAGGAATCTAACAGCAACTATGAATCCAGTAAGGAAGTGATGTTTCTGTTAAAATTATGGCTATTTTGTAACATTGTTCAGAGCACTTCTGCAAATTAATCTTTAGTTGCATATGACAATTTAGAATTGTATTATATATTGCATCTATAATTTGTATTTGTTTAATGTTATGTTAATTTATTGCTTGATTTTCATGTGTACATTTCCCAATGAGTTGAGTGGCTTTATAAACTGTAATAAATAAATAAGATTACATCAAACATATTCAATTCTGTTCTTATAAATTTATAGTTTTTATTGCTTAGTTACCATTTTTATTCAATCATTGTAATAATTAGTTCAAGAGTATTTTTTAAGCAACAAGATTAAAATACATGCTGAAGATATGAGCTGAAATTCAGTTTCTTATGCTTATTAAAAGGAAAATTGGTCAAAATACATCCTTGTCAGTTGATAGCTACCAGTTGTTCATATCTTGTCATAATGATTTTCTGTATCTGATGATGCCCAATTGTCATTTCCCATTATCCAATCATTGTCCAAAGCTTGGAAATGATAGGAAGCATAATCCTGTACAGGGAAACCAGGTTAGAGATTTTCAGAATCTTTCAGAACAAAAGAAGCAGCAAAAGAGATTGTATGAAAACTTCATCTTATATGTCATAATGTTTAATTTTCCTACATAACTATCAATCTAAGAAAAGTGGAAGTCCTGAAATGAGGTCAGAATATCTATTACATTAATCTATGATACATTGATCCACAGAAGCTGGTAATATTTCATCTGGGTAGAAACCATTAATAGAGTAGTTAGAACTTATGTACTTGGCTGATATTAGGATGTTAGAATCTGATTGTCAGGTTTCCAAGTGATGAAATCCATTTAAAAAAGAAATCAGTAAAGTCCATCTTCCAAAATATTCTTTTATTTAGGAAAGCATCAAATTGGCAAGGTCTGTTATAATTCTGGATCTGACATAAACTGGAATTATACCACATAATATTGGAAAGTAGAAACAGCCTCCAAAAGTCACATTCCCCAGTAGCAGTAAATCAACATTGCCTGGTGTCATCTCCATCTCCAGGTCTCTGCATGGACCTCTTCTGTTCCCACGGGAAGGAAAAGTCACCTAGCCAAAACAATCCTCACTCTCTAACCATTCCTCCCACCTTAGGAATGTGGCGAGCCCAAAACCCTCCCCCTATTATCAAAAAAGAGAAAGAAGGAAAAGGAATATAAGATTAGGATATAGGGCTAAATAAAATGGCTACACATATGTCAATTTCGGGCTCAACACTGATAGAATGTTGCACATTTGTGTTTTATATGCAATCCTTCAATCTGTGATGACCCGTGGCGTAGCACAAAGCAACACAATCAGATGATCAGTAGAAGTCATTTTATTAGCTCCAACTTTGCCCCCAATGACCTGGTTACCTTCTGGGCTGGAGAAAAACTCTTCCAGGGATAGCTTTTGGCTGCAAAGAATCAAGCCCAAAACGTGGCCAACAAAAACTGTACTTATTAGTCCAATCAAGGCAAGATGAGGAAAGGGGTGGGGCAAGAGAAGGAATTCCAGACATGACCGGAATGGCAGTAATTCAACCCAGTTAGAAGAAGGCCAGGAATACAGATAACCAAAGTCAACACAAGAAAGTCAACACAAGATAAATTTACATTTGTTCCTAGCAGACGCTGCACTCAGCTTGCATCTCTTTTAAACTCTCATTCTCAAGTGTGGCTAATGAAGGGAATCAGTGCCCTTTCCTCCCCCAATGTCCTCCCTGCGTCTCCTAGGATGAAGAGGGGGGTAGGCCTGGATCTTCCTCCGAACTCCCTCTCCCTTGTTCTACCACTTGCCTGCTCCGCCCAGCCAGAATTTGCCCTTCCCCAGTTTCCTCGACAGCCAATGGAGCCACACTCCCCTCCCTGTCAGCTGTTCATCTTCCTCCTTGGATTCAGACTCTGACAGGGGCATGACACAATCTAAATATTTTACATATATTTCAGAAAAATTACTGAAACTGAATCAGATTCAAGTGTCAGTAATATTTCAGTAAGTCTCTACTCTGGATTTTCTACACCTCAAGAGAAAAGTTTATTTATTTTTTAATATTTTTTTTAAATAAAAATTTTCATTTACAAATAATAGCATGCTTATTAAGAATGTTCATACAAGATAAAAAAGAAGAAAAAAGGGAAGAGGCTTCCCCAGGTCCAAACAAAATAGCTCTGCACAGAATGTTTTCTCAGAATCTAGAAAACATGTTTGGGTTACATGTATAGCATGATAATTAAGTGGACACATAGTTCACTCAAAAATTAATTCTGTGTCATTCCCATGAATTGTGATCCCATTACAATCCAATTGTTGCCCATCTAAAATCCATTATGTGGCTTTATAATTCTCACACGATCCCCCACAGCTTACTTAAACTATAAATAAGTTACTAGCATGTAATAAGAATGATAATATGTCTTCAAATAGTTTCTTTTGAGTGTTTTAAATATAGCAGTTTAATGTTATACTGTGTGAAACAGCCAGTTAGTTACAGATTTGGTTTATTGCAAAATATTTCAGCAGTTATTTAGAGAAGACTAAATGCAGACATGCTCCATATTCACAGCAATAGTAGTTGTTTTGCATTACCACCTTGCACCATTTATTTAAGCTAGTATTTTATAAAAATAGAAAATCCAACATACCAATGCATCACTTATTAGAAGAGTAGAGGAAAGCATCTGGGTCAAGGTGCTATTCTAGATTATGTTGCAATGAATGCTTCACAGTATCTTAATACAATAGAGCTACATTGTTTTGGTCAGGTGTGTCAAACTGGATATCTTGGAGGGCCGGATCAGCATTGCAGTTTTTCCTCCTTGGTCCAGCTAGGGGGGAGTGGGGAAACGCCTCCTGCAGCACCCTGCCCGCGTGGCCAGTTTTTGGCCTGGATGGCCTCCTGCAATATTTTGCCAGCCAAAACAGGGTGCGGGGGGGCCATGCGTGCTCCCCTGGCAGCATGTTTTGGCTGAGACATTGCTGCAGGAGGCTGTCCTTTGCTACTTCCAGCCACGTGGGCCCGAATTCGGTCCACAGACACTCCTGGTTTTGGTTGTTAATCAGGCTAAAAACTAGGAAACTCTTCCCATCCCATCTGATATGAAAACTGGCTGGGTGAATTAGAGCCAATCTCTCTCAGCCCAACTCACATCACAAACATAGTGATTGTGAGAAAAATGGCAGAAAGGAGATATATTCACGACTTTGAGTTGAACTACTTTGAGTGGTTTCTCAAAAGAATGAAGGAGGTGTAAAGGGCCTGTAACATAGGCCGACGGATGCAAAACGTATATAAAAAGGACACAGCAGACAAGAAAATTGTCCATCCGTTGTTATCCGCTCTCAAAAGTGCCCCGAATTTGCATAAACAGAGCGGACAACAACGGAAAGGAACGGACGGGGAGAGGATGTAGCGAGGATGTAAAGCAGATGCTCCACGGAAGCCTAGCGGATGGAAGCGGATGGCACATCCACAGGGCTTCCGGGGGAACACAGCTAAGCGGACGCGCAGTGGAAGGAATGGATGCAGAACGGATGCCTAGCGGATGAAGTGGATGCATCATGGAAGCCTAGCGGATGCCTAGCGGATGCAAAGCGTTCACTGCGCATGCGGGGAGGATGCATTGCGTCAGCCCCGTGGATATAAAAGGATGCAGCTCGCAAGCATATCACCATTCAGAGGAAAGACCTGCTGCCAGACACATCTCCAGCCAACAACCATGGGGAAGAAAAGGAAGCCTGTGCCACCTGCTGCCAGCCCTGGCAAGAAGGACAGGGCCACCATCCCACCCCCTGGCCCTGACTCTGCTTCTGCTGGGGCTTCTGCTGCTCGGGCTGAATCTTCTGGTGCTGGTGCTTCTGCTGGGGCTGCTCCGGGTGCTGGTGCTTCTGCTGGTGCTTACTCTGCTGGCGCTGCTCCTGGTGCTGGTGCTTCTGCTGGTGCTTACTCTGCTGGTGCTGCTCCTGGTGCTGGTACTTCTGCTGGTGCTTACTCTGTTGGTGCTGCTCCTGGTGCTGGTGCTTCTGCTGGTGCTTACTCTGTTGGTGCTGCTCCTGGTCCTGCTGGTGCTCCTGGTCCTGCTGGTGCTGCTGGTGCTTACTCTGCTGGTGCTGATCCTGGTCCTGCTGGTGCTGCTGGTGCTTACTCTGCTGCTGCTCATGCTGGTGCTGCTGGTCCTGCTGGTGCTGCTGGTCCTGCTTTTGCTGCTACTGTTGTTGTTGCTGCTGCTGGTGGTGGTGTGGTGGAGCAGCCCCTAGAACCTCGAAGCCCCTCTGATGAGGGCCCAGATGGCCCTGCCAGAGGGAGGAAGAGGCATACGTGAGAATGGGAGAGGAGGCAATACTGCATCGAAGAGGAACATGAGGATGAGGTGCTTGAATGGCTGAGGGAGAACGAATACCTATGGCGGAAGGGACACAGGCTCTATCGAGACACCAAGAGGAAGCAGGCTGCTTGGAGAGAGAAGGCGGAGAGCCTGGGCTACACTTTGGAGGTCCTCCTCGGGTGGTGGAAACACATGCACACCTGGTATGGGAAGCTGCACCTCAAGAAATCTGGCCAGGCCACGGTCAAGCTCACCGACCGGGATACCTACGTGATGGCCAAGTGCAGCTTCTTGGAGGGTGAGATCTGCCACCGAGGAGCAGCCCCTCTGACAACCCTCTCTCTCAGGCAGCCCACAGAGAGCCAGTCCTCTTCTGGCTAAGAGTCAGCTCCTGTGTCCAGGCAGGTATCTGTGGAGCATCCCACGATGGAGACCCCCCCCCCGACAGCTGCACTCCCCGTGGCGGAGTGCGTGGAGGACCCCCTGACACAGTGGGAGCAAGGAGAGGGCACTTCCACCAGAGACCAACGCGCATCCACCCCCAGCTCCACCTCCACAGAAAGCAGGCAGAGAGCCAGACCGGAGGGGCAGAGCCACACTGTCCTGCTGGAGATCAGGGACACCATCAAAAGCAGCATAGATCTCCTCTCTCAGCTGGTACACACCGACATACCATCCTCAAATCGAAAGCCCTTCCTCACCTACGTCAACCAGACCCTCATGGACATATCCGAATCACAGTACCAGGTGATAAAGGAGAGGATCACTGGTCTTCTGTACAACCCTCCAAGCCCAGCTGAACTTGCTCTGACCCAGTCCAGGTCTGCTCCTCCACCCCAAATGATGTCACAGCCCTTCCAAGGCTTTCCACAGGCCCTCTCCTTCCAAGGCTATGGCTACCAGGCACAGACAGCCCTTCCCAGTCCAGGCACAGGTTCATCGAACGCCACCGATGCCACTGACGCCACAGATGCCACCCACACCACAGCTGCCACCTACGCCTCACCTCGCTCACCTGCAGACCAGACAGCCCCACTACACTCCTCCTTCCTCCACCCCACAGCCAAGCCCGGCCTCAGAACATCTGTCATCGGTCTTGGGACTGACACCCCATGTCATGGAGGAAGGGCCTTTCAACATCACAGGACTGAGTCAGCTCTCTGAGCGCTTCCTCCACACACCATCCCGTTGTCCTCTCGGGGCCAGGCACCCCAATGGCGCCTCAGACCAGCACTCCAGCAGCAGCCACCTCCACAGCACCTGGACCCTTCACCTCTGAGACTATGGGCACGCCTCAGAGTGGCTGAGAAGAGTGCCAGAGACTGGATTGCTACCTGTTGACTTTATCTTTGCTTGGGACACTTTTCTTGGGTCATTTTGCTGTCACAGTTTGTTATTAATAAAGTTTATCTTTGCTTTACATACTTGGTTCAGTTCTTTTAGTCAATAAAGTCTTGGTGGAAACTTTTAGAAATAGTTTAAGCCTTTGCATGCTTGTGGGATGGGTAAGGATAGCAGTGGGATGGGCAGGGATACCTGTGGGATGGGTAATAGCTGTGGGATGGGTTAGGATAGCAGTGGGATAGATAAACCTCCAGTGCAAGCATAGTGGCACTGTATGGTCCACCCTCCAGATGCCACACCGATGGCCCTTTATTATCAATAACAATGTAATCATTCATCCACACATTTCAACATAAACACAACTCTTTATTAAATGCCCTGTTCATTGTCGGGCCACTCAACATATGTGGTACAATCTCATCAGTGTGATGAGACAGGCTGAAGGAAGCATCCATTAAGCATCTACCATCCTGTCTTGCTACTCCACTGCTCCAGCTGGGGAGTTGCACCAGTGTTTCAGGAGGTTGCGCTGCTTCTTCCCTTCAGGTGAAGCTCTGTTGGGGCCTTGCACATCCACAGTATCTATCAGATTTCGCCCTTGCCTCCATTCACCAGGCTCCATGTCCCCATTGCCTTGTTGGCAGTCCACAAGCCTGTGCTGCAACACTGGGTAGCGGGTGCGCATGAGATTGTGCAGGATGCAGCAAGCTTCCATGATCCTCCTCACGGTCTGTGGGTGATGCTGCATGGTGGTGAGTAGTACCTGGAACCTGTTGACCAGGATGCCAAAGGCATTCTCCACCACCCGCCTTGCCCTGGATAGCCTGTAGTTGAAGATCCTCTCTTCACATGTGAGGCATCTGGAGGTGTAGGGCTTCATGAGGTAGGTTCTGAGGGAGAAGGCGTCATCCCCCACGATGAAGTAGGGCACATCTTGTGTGTCGTTGGGTAGGTGGTCTGGATCTGGGAAACCCATGAAGAGGTTGCATTCTAGGCCACCCTTGAGGTCACTGGCGTATATCTGCGCATCTGAAGCTGACCCGTTGCCTGAAGCATTGATGTACATGAACTTGTAGTCAGCATCAACCATGGCAAAGAGGATGATGCTGAAGAAGCCCTTGTAGTTGAAATAATTGGACCCTGAGTTGGGTGGAGCTTTGCAGGCCATGTTCTTCCCATCTATGCCTCCAATGGTGTGGGAAAAGTTCCATCTCTGATACCACTGCTCTGAAACTTTCATCCAGCCTTCTTCAGTGGTGGGACACTGGAGGAGCTCTTCCACGTATTCTTCGATGATGGCCTGCACCACTTCTCTGACCACAATGCTGATGGTGTTGTGTGGCACCCTCCAGGCATACTGCATGTTTCTGTATGTGGTCCCAAAGGCCAGGTGGAGCAGAGTCAGTGCCACCTTCAGTCCAGGGTCCAGGCTGGGACAGAAGTTGGTTCTTGGCTTGGTCAACCTGGGTCTCAGATGCTCCACAACTTCGTCAAACATGGCTGGTGGCATCCTCATGAAATGCTGGAATGCACGAGGGTCTTCATTCCTCAGCTCCACCATCAGCTTGTCATAGAGTCCAAACTCCACTCTTCTCCCGATCAATCTTGGGACCCACACAGCTCTTGGACGTCTCCTTCTCCTTGCGTAGAAAAGGTGAAACAGTCTGAAGAGGGCTTGGTTCTGGTGTTGATTGCGGCTACCAAAAGGAGTGTGCGATGATCCATGGTGGACATCAATGGATGATGTGGAAGAGCAAGAGCAAGGCTGAAGAGGTCTGCACACCAGGGCTGCTGGACTGATTGTGTGATCCAGGTGATTTCCTCCCCCTTTTTATAGTAAATGTCGGTTTTCCGCTAGGTGTCCTTCCACATACTCTAGGCATCCTAAATATCCGAGATACGTCCCCTATACGAACTTTTTGTCCATTTTAATGCTTTATATCCAAGCTGCATCCGCTTTCATCCTTTCTATGTCCGTGCTACTAACGCTGTGGGGACGTTCCGCGTACCTTTCACTTCCTCCCTCTTTCCGCTGGAGCGGATGTGAGTGGAGCGGATGTGAGTTGCGTGTA
>BLBF01000019.1:1508122-1529890 GCA_015471245.1 Laticauda colubrina | reverse complement strand
GTTGGGATAACTGAGAAAGATGGACAAAAATCAGCCATGATGGAAAGGTCATTTTTCTGAAGGCCCTGGGGGATGGCTGCAGAGAATGGATAGGATTAGGAGGTAATCACAGGGTTGAGTTAGCCACACCCACCCAACCATGTCCACCCAGCCATGACCACATAGTTGTGGAGACCTACCCAGTCATGCCCATCTGACCATTGTTTCATGCTACTGGCCCTCTGAGGGTGACCTTAATGTTGATGTAGCGCTCAATGAAATTGACTTTGACACTCCTGATCTAATAAAATAATTTATCCAACATTAGTAACACTGATTTATATTTATAAGACAATAGTAAACTAAAATTTCTTTTCCTTATTTCTCTAAAAAGCTTTACTGCATCTCTAATTTGTTTTCAAAATAGAAAAAGATCTATTTATATTATCTTTTCTTCCTTTTAATATTTTGTTAATAACTTACAGTTGGTTTTTTTGTCAATTCACTTGGTCACAAACAGCTGGCTTTCAGCATAAAATGGCTTATTGTAAAAAACAAGCAATGACCTATAGAATGACTCATACCTTACTTTAATAAACATAATAAATAAATAATAAATAAATTGCTTTAACTCATTTCTGTCCTTGAAACTTTTCCTGAACAGGAACATTCTTTTAAGGTGTTAGGGATAAACTCTACTGAATTCCAGTTTGTTTTCCTTGTTTATTGCATATTTTAGAACATGATGCTACTTGCAGTCATAGTAATTAATGTTCTAGCATAGTTGGTGTGTGCACAACAAACAGGTTTAATATGAATTTCAGGTTAGAAATACATGTTGAAGTCATTTTACTTGAACTCAGTACTTCACTGTTGTAATATTGTTTTTTACCAGAGAATCTATTATTCTAATCTATTAAGTATTATAACACTGTGCTCCAAATTTAAATATATATATTATTTTTTATTATAAAAAAATTATTTGGGTTTCCACAAAACATAATACAAGAAAAATTTCTTTTTTTGAGAATAGCATGATCCCGGGTTATCACTTCTCCATACAGACACAAATTCAATTTCATATTCATCTTTGTGTTCTATTCCATATCTTATTACTATTTTAACATTTTCTCAATTATTTTCCCTTCCCATAGTTTTCTCAATCTTACTTTTAATTATCTCATTCCTTTCTAAATTCAGTTATATATATGTTTTTCTAAGTTTCAATATCTTTCTAGTCATCATATTTGTACTTTTGTCTGTCCTGTTTCAATTTCATTTTTTTTTCTCATTAAACAAAATTTTACCCGGGTAGTTACTAATTGAAGTATGGCACCTTTAAGCCCCTATCACACTGCACCAACGGATGGAAAGAGGATGTAAAACGGAGGAAAACACTTGTCATCCGTTGGTTAACGCGATGTATACGTTCTGTACTCACTGCCTCCGTTTTGCTTCCTCTCTATCCGTCCAACATCCGTTTATTGACGTTTCATCTGCTCAGAAAGTTTTGAACTGCTCAAAACTTTTGAGCGGAAAATGTATCCAATGCGTCCGTTCTGCATCCGCTAGGCATCCGCTAGACATCCATTCTGCATCCGTTACGGATCCGCTATATCCGCTAGGCATCCACTGCGCATTCACGCAACTCAATCCGCTCCAGCGATAAACAGACGCAGGGAGGAAGCGGAACGGACGCAGAACGGATGCAGAACGGATGCCTAACGGATGCAGCATGGAAACAAAGCATTTAAAACAGAAAAAACGTTCGCAGAGGGGACCTATCTCGGACATAAAGGATGTCTAGAGGATGTCTAGAGGATGCAAAGGGACACCTAGGGGAAAACCTATACTGCCTATAAAAAGGGGGAGCAACTCATCTGGATCTCACTTTCAGACCAGCAGACCAGCTGTGCAGACCTCTCCAGCCTTCATCTGACTCTTGCTCTTCCACAGCAACCAGTCATGTCCACCGTGGATCGTAACACAGTCCTTTTGGCAGCCACCATCGTTCTGCAACAGTGCGAAGCCATCTACAGGCTGTGTGAACTCTACTACGGGAAGAAAAAGAGGCGGCCAAGAAGCATCTGGGTATGAAGATGAATCGCCAGAAGAGCAGAGTACAGACTGTACAAGAAGCTGATGGTGGAGCTCAGGAACGAAGACACTCGTGCATTCCAGAACTTCATGAGGATGCCTCCAGCCATGTTTGACAAAGTTGTGCAGCGGCTGACACCCAGGTTGGCCAAGGCAAACACCAACTTCCGGCCCAGCCTGGACCCTGGGCTCAAGGTGGCACTGACTCTGCGCCACCTGGCCTCGGGGACCACCTACAGGAGCATACAGTACGGCTGGAGGGTGCCACACAACACTATCAGCATTGTGGTCAGAGAAGTGGTGCAGGCCATCATTGAAGAATACATGGAGGAGCTCCTCCAGTGCCCCACCACTGAAGAAGGATGGAAGAAAGTTGCAGAGCAGTGGTATCAGAGGTGGAACTTCCCCCACACTGTTGGAGCCATAGATGGCAAGCACATGGCCTGCAAAGCACCACCCAAGTTGGGCTCCACTTATTTCAACTACAAGGGCTTCTTCAGCATCATCCTCTTCATCATGGTCGATGCTGACTACAAGTTCATGTACATCGATGCTTCAGGCAACGGGTCAGCTTCAGATGCCCAGGTATACAAGGCCAGTGACCTCAAGGAGGGGCTGAATGCAACCTCATCGTGGGCTTCCCAGATCCAGACCCCCTGCCCAACAACACGCAAGATGTGCCCTACTTCATCGTGGGGGATGACGCCTTCTCCCTCAGAACCTACCTCATGAAGCCCTACACCTCCAGATGCCTCACCTGTAAAGAGAGGATCTTCAACTACAGGCTGTCCAGGGCAAGAAGGGTGGTGGATAACGCCTTTGGCATCCTGGCTAACAGGTTCCAGGTACTTCTGAACACCATGCAGCATCGCCCAGAGACTGTGAGGAGGATCGTGGCAGCTTGCTGCATCCTGCACAATCTCATGCACACCCGCTACCCAGTCTTGCAGAACAGGCTCGTGGACCTCCAACAAGGCAATGGGGACATGGAGCCTGGGGAATGGAGGCAAGGGCAAAACCTGATAGACACTGTGGATGTGCAAGGCCCCAACAGAGCCTCACCTGAAGGGAAGAAGAAGCACAACCTCCCAAAAAAACTCTGGTGCAACTCCCCAGCTGGAGCGGTGGAGTGGCAAGACGGGATGATAGATGCTTAATGGATGCTTCCTTCAGCCTGTCTCATCACACTGATGAGATTGGGCCATGTATGTTGGGTGGCCCTACAATGAACAGGGCATTTAATAAAGAGTTGTGTTTGTGTTGAGATGTGTGGATGATTATTACATTATTATTGATAATAAAGGGCCATAGGTGTGGCATCTGGGAGGGTAGACCATACAGTCCCACTATGCTTGCACTGGAGGTTTATTTATCCCACAGCTATTACCCATTCCAAAGGTATCCCTGCCCACCCCACTGCTATCTTAACCCATCCCACAAGCATGCAAAGGCTTAAACCATTTCTAAAAGTTTCCACCAAGATTTTATAAAAAAAATAAATGAAGCAAGTGTGTGATAAACTTTATTGAACAACAAGCTGTAAAAGAAAAATGACCCAAGTCAAGTGTCCAAATAAAGCCCACAGGTAGCCACCCAGTCTCTGGCACTCTTCTTGGTCACTCGGAGGTGTGCCCAGTCTCAGGGATGAAGGGTCCAGGTGCTGTGGAGGTGGATGCTGCTGGAGTGCTGGTCTGAAGAGCCACTGGGGTGCCTGGCCCCGAGAGGACAACAGGGGACGGTGTGTTGAGGAAGCTCTCAGACAGCTGGCTCAGCCCCGTGATATTGAGAGGCCCTTCCTCCATGCCATGGGGTGTCAGCCCCAGTATCGATGACAGATGTACTGAGGCCGGGCTTGGCTGTGGGGTGGAGGAAGGAGCAGTGTAGTGGGGCTGTCTGGTCTGCAGCTGGGTGAGGACTGGCATTGGTGGCATCTGTGGCATCAGTGGCATGGGTGGCATCGGTGGCATCAGTGGCACCGGTGGCGTCCGATGAACATGTGCCTGGACTGGGAAGGGCTGCTGCCTGTGCTGCTGGACCTCCTGGTAGCCGTAGCCTTGGTAGGTGAGGGCCTGTGGAAAGCCTTGGAATGGGAGTGACAACAGGTGATGGTGTGTTGAGAAAGCTCTCAGACAGCTGGCTCAGACCCGTGATGTTGAAAGCTCCTTCCTCCATGCCATGTGGTGTCAGCCCCAGTACTGAGGACAGATGTACTGAGGCCGGGCTTGGTTGTGGGGTGGAGGAAGGAGCAGTGTAGTGGGCCTGTCTAGTCTGCAGCTGGGTGAGGACTGGCGTGGGTGGCATCAGTGTCGTGGGTGACATCGATGGCGTGGGTGGCATCAGTTTTGTGGGTGGCATCGTTGGCGTTGGTGCCATCAGTGTCGTGGGTGCATCGGTGGCATCAGTGGAACCGGTGGCAACGGTGTCGTCCGATGACTCTGTGCCTGGACTGGGAAGGGCTGCTGCCTGTGCTGCTGGACCTCCTGTTAGCCGTAGCCCTGGTAGGTGATGGGCTGTGGAAAGCCTTGGAATGGGAGGGACATCACCTGGGGTGGAGGAGCAGACCTGGACTGGGTGGGAGCAGGTGCCTCTGGATCTGGAGGGTTGTGAAGCAACTCGGTGATCCGGTCCTTCACGACCTGGTTCTGGGGTTCCGCCATGTCCACGAGGGTCTGGTTGACATAGGTGAGGAAGGGCTTGCGGTTGGAGGATGAGGAGTCGGTGCTGACCAGCTGAGAGAGGAGATCTATGCTGCTCCGGATGGTGTCCCTGATCTCCAGCAGGACAGTGTGGCTCTGCCCCTCCTGCTGTCTGGCTCTCTGCCTTTCTGTGGAGGTGGAGCTGGGGGTGGATGTGGGTAGGGCTGTGGTGGACGCGCCGTCTCCTTTCTCCCACCGCACCAGGGAGTCCTCCACGCGCTCCACCACGGTTACAACACCTGTCCGTGGGTTCTCCGCCGTGGCACGCTCCACAGAAACCTGCCTGGAGACAGGAGCTGACTCTCGGCCGGAAGAGGACTGGCTCTCAGCAGGCTGCCGGAGAGAGAGGGTAGTGAGAGGGGCTGCTGGTGCTCCTCGGTGGCGGATCTCACCCTCCAGGAAGCTGCACCTGGCCATGACGTAGGTCTCTCTGTCTGTCAGCTTAACCGTGGCCTGGCCAGATTTCTTCAGGTGCAGCTTCCCGTACCAGGTGTGCATGTGCTTCCACCAGCCGAGGAGCACCTCCGAAGTGTAGCCCATACTCTCCACCTTCTCTCTGCAAGCAGCATGCTTCCGCTTGGTGTCCCTGTAGAGACAGTGTCCCTTCCGCCACGGATAGTCATTCTCTCTCAGCCACTCCAGGACCTCATCCTCGTGTTCCTCCTCAATGGAGTATTGCCTCCTCTCCCGTCCCCGCATACGCCTCTTCCTCCCTTTGGCAGGACCAGATGGGCCCTCATCAGAGGGGCTCCCAGGTAGTAGGGATTGTTCCTCCACACCAGCAGCAGCAGCACCAGCAGCACCAGCAGGCCCATCATCATCATCATCATCACCAGCAGGATCATAATCATCATCAGCAGCGGCACCAGCACTAGCACCAGCACCAGCAGGACCAGGATCAGCAGCAGCAGAGTAAGCACCAGCAGCGCCAGGAAGACCAGGAGCACGAGCAGGACCAGGATCACGAGCAGGATGAGCAAGACCAGGAGCACGAGGAGGACCAGCAGGACCAGCAGGACGAGGAGCAGCTTCAGCAGAGTACGCAGCAGCAGAAGCACCACCGCCAGGAGCAGCTTCAGCAGAGTAAGCACGAGCAGAAGCACCACCGCCGGGAGCAGCTTCAGCAGAGTAAGCACGAGCAGAAGCACCACCGCCAGGAGCAGCACCAGCAGAGTAAGCACCAGCAGAAGCACCAGCACTAGGAGCAGTGCCAGCAGAAGCTCCAGCACCAGAAGAGCGAGCCCGAGCAGCAGAAGCCCCAGCAGAAAAAGAGTCAGGGACAGGGGGTGGGAGGGTGGCCCTGTCCCTCTTGCCAGGGATGTGGCAGGTTGCTGAGGCTTTCACTTCTTCCCCATGGTTGTGGGGTTGCTGGCTGGCAGGGAGGCTGGCAGGGAGGCTGGCAGGTACCAAGGCTGGCAGGAAGGCTGGCACCAAGGCTGGCAGGAAGCCTGGCAGGCAGCCAGGCACGAAGGCTGGCAGCAAGGCTGGCAGGCAGGCAGAGAGCAAGGCTGGCAGGGAGGCTGGCCAGGAGGCTGGCCAGGAGGCTGGGAGGCAGGCTTGGAGGCAGGCTGGCAAGAAGGCTGGCAGCAAGGCTTGCAGGCAGGCATGCAGGCAGGGCAGGCAAGGACTCGATGTATCCGGCAGCAGTTCTTTCCTCCGAATGGTGACCTGCTTGGGAGCTGCTTCCCTTTATATCCATGGGGCTTACGCAATGCATCCCCGCCACATGCGCAATTAACGCTCGGCATCCATTCGGCTTCCGCTGTGCATCCGCTAGGCTTCCGCTGTGCATCCGCTTCATCCTCTGTACTTCCGCTGTGCATCCGCTTCATCCGCTCGGCGTCCGCTCTGCATCCGCTGTATCCATTCTGCGTCCGCTTTGCTGAGCCCCCCCGGAAGCCTAGAGGATGTGCCATCCGCTCTCATCTGCTTCCATCCACTGGGCTTCCGTTCCGCATCTGCTTTCCATCCGCTCTGCGTCCTCCCCGCATCCATTCCTTTCCATGTTGTCCTCTCTGGTTATGCAAATTTTTGCCCCTTTTGAGAGCAGATAACAACGGATGGAACATTTTTCTCGTCCGTTGTGTCCTTTTTAAAAACGTTTTGCATCTGTTGGGCAGTGTGACAGGGCCTTTATATCTTTTAATTTTTATCCATTCAACTCTTATTTAAACTTCAATTTATACCGTAACAATTATAACATTCAGCATAACACAAAACTTCCAGTCGACTTCTGCTTGGTACATTCTTAAAATATGCACTAAGTTCTTGAAGAGAAAAAATATATATAACAATAATAAATAAAATACTTATTCTATTCCAATTCAGCTCTATCATTAATGTTAGTTATAACCTTTGACTTCTTTAACATTCCTTTTCAATATCATATCATACTTCTAGGAACGCTTATAAAATTTCCATAATTTTTTCATGTTTCTTTCATATTCCCCTTCTCTTAAATTTTTGTAACACATTTATAATTAACATGTTCCACTCCTTTCCTAATTTCATTATCTCATTCTCTTTGTTTTGTTTATTTATTAAACATTCCATTACATTACAATGAGTATTTTATGTATCATTTTAATTACTCTTGTTTTATATTTTCAAAGTTCATTTCTATTTCTTACATAACAATACTATCTTATGTACCTTGCAGAATCCTCCTTTCAATTAAGTTTTCATCCATTATCTCTGTGTCTTGTACGTTTTTCCTGTTTCTCTATGTCCTGATTCTGTCCTTTATAATTTCTTTTCCTTTCCCTCTTCTCTCTCTTCATCTCCATTCCCTTTTTGACCCCTTCTCTCTCTAATTCTGATTCTCTCTTCTGTAATCCTCTCTTCTGTTTCTTCCTTATGTTATAATTACTTTTCAAACTATTCTTTTTGGGGGTTGTTTTTTCAGATCTTAAATTTTTTACTCTCTTTCCCTCCTTTCCTTTCTTTTCCCCACATAGAAATACTTGGTCATTGAAGATGGCTTCTTCTTTGTCCTGCCCTTCTTGTTCTACAGGCATTTCTTGTTGTTTCGCATAGTTCAGGTTCTCCATTTCTAAAAATTGAAATACAAAGCCAAAAGAACCTCTTCCTTCTTGTGCATCTTCTTTCTGTTTTTTAAGTTCCATTCTCAATTCTTCCAAGAGTGATACCATTTTAAAAACTTTTAAACAACCATCCAATTAATTTTAGTCCTTTAGATCCAATAGCCAAAAATCCAAAAATCACCAAGTAATCCAAATAATCCAAAGCTGTTTCTTCTTGCTTCTTTTTTCCACTTTCTCTTCCTGGAGTTCTCTTATCTTGTTACAAAGTTTCAGTTAAAATGTATCCTTTAAGAATCTTGTTAAAGTTTCACTGTTAATTCTTTTCACTTTCAGGTGGTCTCCTCCCCTTTTCCAGATCCCACCCTTTTGTTTTTTTCCTTCTTTTAAAAGTTTTTGAGAATCCAGAAATCTTTATTATCCCTTTGACATTTTATTTTCAGCTTAAATACCTGTTAATGTCAAATTGGATTTTTGCCAGTTTCTTGCTTAAATCTCTTAGATGTCAATATAGGGAAGAAAAGAAAAAAGAAATCCTTTCCCTTCCCTCTCTCATTTGCAGCTTCAAAGTTGTCTTTGGGAACAATGTTGTTCTTTGTAATTCAAATTCCAGGGTACCTTATATTGTTACTTTTTCAGTGTGACCCAGTAAGCAAAAAACTTTCTCTTCTTATCTTCCTCCTGCACATTCTTTTCCGGTCGAGTTCTTTTTTGAGGTGGCCATTTCTGACCAACGCTGCAATTGTCTTTGAGAAAGGGAGTAATGCCCAGCTGGGGAGGAGAGATGTGGCTCTCGTCGACCCTGCTGGCAGTCTCCCCACTCTTCACCACCTCTACAGGGTGGCTTAGCCCTGAAACCAGCCAGCTCGGGGCACTCCAGCGGCGAGCACAGATCAAAATTGTGCACAACTGCAGATTTTGTTCTGTTGCCAAAGAAGCTCAAACCGGATCTCCTAAATATATATATTCTTGATAATGTCTAAATGTCAGTAAAATATGAACAAACTGAACATTGCTTGACAAACTAATCTTTAAAAAATATTTCTAAGTATTTATTCCCCATACTTTTCACTAGAATAAAAGCTATTAAGAAGTTAAGGATAACTTGGTAGAATTAGTGTTCAATGAAAAGGATCATACATAATTATGCAAAGCTATATCTATATGCAGACAAATATACATAATACACAAGCAGCCAGGAGTGGGATTTAAATTTCTTAACAACCAGTTTGGTGGGCATGGCCTAATTTATGGGTGTGGCTTGGTGGCCATGTGATTGTGTGGGCATGGCTTGGTGGCCATGTGACTGGCAAACCAAATATAAGTGGTCCTCGCTTAATGGCCAGTTGCTTGGCAAGTGTTCTAATTTACAACTGACCTCCCCAAAGCTACTTGACCTGTTTTTGATGTTTTGACAGCCATACATACACACACTTATGACCAGTTACAACTTCCCACACAGTCTTGTGACTGAGGTTTTCCATGTTATTTGCCACTTTCCAACAATTCCTTCTTGTTTCAAAAAATACTAAATTGTGTAGAAATGGATAAATTAACCCAAGCATGAAAGAAACATCAATGTATTATGAGAGCTGGAACTGCTGGTATGAATGGTTAGATCAAAGATTGGCTCCATAAAATTGTAAAAGAGGTAAGTTATAATTGTAGTGGTAATTATATATTCGCATTAAAGATTACTTTTAAATATGGCATAAAATAAGGATAGAAATAATGATCCACAAACTGTCGAAGATGAAATTGTTTTTAATCACTTTTTTATTTCTTTTTACTTTTACTTATTTTTTCTTTTTCTCTCTTCTCTCTTTTACTTCTCAACTCTGTTTCTCTTCTTCTTTTCTACATTTGTGTGTGTGTTGTTTGTTTATTTTAACTGTAAAATTGACAGTTTGTTTTAAAAAAAGTTATCTTATCTTCCTTCTTTCCTTCCCAATCCCATTCCTCCCTACACTCTATTTTGTGTTGGCTTCCCAGTCAAGTACTTACCAGGTCTGATCCTATTTAGCTTTCTAAAATCAGCCTATTGAAATAAATACGAAACAAAACTGCCCAATAATTTACCTACCATCACAATCTTGCACCTGATTTCAATGTAAATGGCCAATCTGCAGTATTACTAAATTTTGCGAGGCATCCACTGCAAGTTACTCTCTTCCTTGATAATCTAGCTCAGAGGTCCCCAAACTTGGAACCTTTAAGACTTGTGGACTTCAACTCCCAGAATCTGTGAATTGAAGTCCACAAGTCTTAAAGTTTGCCAAGTTTGGGGACCCCTGATCTAGTCTTAGCTGGGCAAAACTGTCTGGAGTCTCCGGCAAGAGCAGCTCAGTGTGGAGAAAAGTTGTGCGTCTCCCCGTATTCCTTTCTCTGCGAGCAGCCTCATCCCATCCTTCTCACTGTGAAGTGCATTAAATTTAAAGGTGCTGGCCTGGCGGGCGTGCAAGACCAGGCTGCAGGCAGCAGTGTTGCACATGCACGAAATGCCGCATGCATGATAAATACTGACAGGCAGGTAGTGGAGAAACTGGCAGAAAGGGATGGGCCAGCCAGAGGCTCGATTTAACAGTTCTCCGAACTATGGGGAATCATAACAACCAGATTTACTGATTCAGTTTGAACCGGTAGAATCCCATCCCCCTGCAAGTAGCCAGAATCATCAGATCACATCAGTTCTGCGCAACTTAACATTATGACTGAAGATTTTCAAAATGGCTGTGCACATGGATGCTAAGGCTGGCCACTCCTTCTTTCAGTGTATGGTGTGTATGATTCTGTTTTGGATTCTTTCTTTGATTGAATACTGTGAGGCAAGGGTCATCTACAGTTGGCAAGCTTGCTACAAGTTGGATTGAAATGTGAAAAGGCTATTATGGACAATTTTATACATTCTCATAGCATACTGAAGGAGTCAGCTGGGACTCTGGGGGAGCCATGGATCATTATCCCTGTAGGAAGGAAGAAGAGGCAGAGAAAGAGGAACAGGAAGAGGAAGAGAGAATGCCATGCTAGGGTTTTTTTTAGGCTGAGTGAATTTCCATACAAGCCTTCAATTCCATTTCTTACCAATGCAAGATTTCTGATTAAAATGGATGAATTAAGGCTACAGATTGCAAAGACTAAATTCATCAAGAACTGCTGTGTTTTGTTAATCACAGAAACTTGGCTTCATTCAGATGCAGCTGTTGAGCTGGAAGGCTACAGAGGTCACTGGCAGGAGAGGAGTAGAGATTCTGGCAAGAGCAAAGGGGGAGGTTTAAGCCTTTATGTGAACAAAAGCTGATGTATCAATACAAAGACTGTAGACAGCCACTGCTCTATGGATCGGGAGTATACGACTCTTAAATGTAGACCCATATATCTTCCATGGGAATTCAGCATGGTTTTGATTACTGCAGTCTGTATCCCACCTGATGAAAACACTACTATAGCTTTGGGATTCTTGTATAACATTGTTAGTAATCAGCAGAATAAGTATTCTGATGCTGTGCATATCATAGCGGGGGACTTTAATCAAACTGATTTAAAAGCAGCGTTCCCTAAATTCTATCAGCATTTAGCACCAGCATACATCCCTCTTAGGAGACAGGCTCTGCCTATAATGAAGTCAGTGAAATCTTGGCCAGAAGATGCTTCCCAACAATTTCAGGATTGTTTTGAGAACACAAATTGGGATATCTTTTACCGCCCTGATCTGGAGGAGCACACTGCAAATATTTTGTGCACAGATACTATCACTATGAATAAATGTATTAGTATCTATTCCAATCAGAAACCCTGAATGACCAAGGAAGTCCTGTGCCTCTTGCATAACATGATTGGGCAAGATACAGTGTTGCCAGAGCTAGTCTGAATAAAAGTATTCGGAAGGCCAAGACTGATTATAAAAGGAAGATTGAGGATAATTTTTATAGCAATAATATGAGGCAGGTGTGGTGAGGGATTCAACAAATTACCAACCATCAACCAACCAATATCATCCCTACTGAGGGGGATGCTTCATTGGCAGAGGAACTGTATCATTTCTTTGCTCGCTTTGAAGTGGAGACATTGGAGATAGATAATATACAACCGCCAATTATAGCCCCTACCTCATTGTGGAGGAACAGAAGGTGAGGAGCATTCTGAGGGACATGGACTCTAGAAAGGCTGCCAGTCCTGACGGTATCTCTAACCGAGTGCTTAAAGACTATCCTGATCAGTTGGCTGGAGTCTTTACCAGGATCTTCAATCAGTCTTTCTCCCAGTCTACTATTCCATCTTGTTTGAAGGCTTACACCATTGTTCCACTGCCAAAGAAGTTCCCTATCAATAACCTCAATGATTACAGATCAGTGCCACTCACTTCTATCATCATGAAGTGCTTTGAAAAATTAGTCTGCCAGCACATCATTTCTGGTCTTCTGCATACATTTATAAACACCAGTTTGCATACAGAAAAAATAGATCTACAGAGGATGCTACACTGTTCTGACTCAACTTGAATAGCGGGGGGGGGGGGGCTATGTGAGGATGCTTTTTGTAGATTTTAGTTCTGCATTTAATACAATTCTTCCACATACACTAGTGTCTAAACTTCTGGACCTTGGATTTTCCTATTCCTATTCAGTCTTCCTTTGGATTATGGATTTCCTGTTTGGCCGCTCACAGAGGATCAGATTAGGTAATCATACCTCTTCAGCCCTTATTCTTAACACTGGTACACTAGGATTGGATGCTGAGTCTTACTCTATACTCTTTAGGTACATGATTGCATCCCCACATGCTGGTAATATTATTACTAAATTTGCAGATAATACAACAGTGGTGGGACTCATCTCCAGAGGGAATGAGTCTGACTACTGAGATGAGGTGGACCAGTTGCTTTCGTGGTGTGGAGACAATAAATTGGTTAGTTAATCTTTCTTTTAAAGTGTCCAGGGATGTTATTTGTGTTTCTATGGTATCAACTCTTTCAAACAGGGCAATATATTTGTCCAGTTTAGGTCTGCATGATGGGCAGAAATACTGAAATACATGGTTGGATGATTCTAGGAATTGAGTCATTTGCTTGGGTAATCCCAAGCAGCCATAGTGAGCATAGTTGTCACAGAGAACATTTGATGGAATTTTCATTATCCTTTAGGGTTTCATTGCATATAAAGCATGTGCAATGAGTGGTTCATTAGTGGGGATTTCTTTATCTTTAGGTTGTGGTTTGACATTGGATTTTTTTTCCTGGCATGATAGGTTTGATGAGATAGTACGTTGATTAAATTGCTCAGTGAAACAAGATATTTGGATAATCAATATAGCCAATATCACACCAGTTAATCAATTACAGTAATCTCTCTAGTCAAATAATTTTGCTAAGTAACAATCAGTCTAATCAATTAATTACACTGGTCAATTAAATTCACTAAATCTCTAATTTTACTAATCAATTAAATTACATGAACCCTGATTTTTACACTGATCAGTAATCACACTATTTGCACTAAACACTCTAATCACACTAATCAATCACAACAATAAATCAATTAATCCATTGATAAATTATTTGATGGAAATTGATTAATCATTGATACAGGTCATGAGGTAGAAAAGTTATAAGTTTTGAGGTAATGAAGTAATCAGTGTTTAAGGATTAAAGTAATGAAGTAATATTGAGAGTCAGCAAGTAAAGAGTTATTGCTTTGCTAGCAGCTGCTATCCGATCCACTGGGTGGGAGGGATTTATTGCTTTGATGGCTGCTGTTATCTGATCCGGTGGGCGAGACACTTTGTAAAAGCTGTAGGTTTGGAACAGGCTGCAACAGGATTTTTTATGATTATTTATTTATTTATTTATTTATTTATTTATTTATCTATTTATTTATTTTGTCAATTGCTTACAAGATAATAGGTATAAGTATATACAAATTTATGAATACATGAAATGGGTACATATAAAAAAAATAAAAGAAACAAAAAGACAGGGACGGAAGACGGAAGTTTCTGAACTTATGCATGCCCCCTACAGACCTCTTAGGAAAGGAGTGAGGTCAATAGTAGGCAGTCTAAGGTGAAAGTTTTTGGGGTTTGGGAAGAAACCACAGAGTCAGGTAGAGTATTCCAAACATTGTTGCTAAAATCGTATTTCCTGCAATCAAGTTTGGTACAGTTAATCTTGAGTTTGTATCTATTGTGTGCTCTTGTATTGTTATGGTTGAAACTGAAGTATTCATTGACAGGTAAGTCATTGCAATGTATGATTTTTATATACCATACTTAGATCAGATCGAAGATGGTGTAATTTAAGGTTTTCTGGGTCTAGAATTTCAAGTCTGGTGGCATAAGGTATTCTGCAATGAGTAGAGGAGTGGAGAACTCTTCTTATGAAATATTTCTGGACTTTCTCAATTGTGCTAAGGCTAGGTCACATCGGCCAACAGATGCAAAAAGTATGTAAAAAGGACACTGCGGAAGAGCAAATTTTCCATCCGTTGTTATCCGCTCTCAAAAGTGCCCCAAATTTGGATAAACAGAGCGGATAACAACGGAAAGGAATGGACGTGGGGAGGATGTAGCGGGGATGTAAAGCGGACGTTCGAAGGAAGCCTAGTGGATGGAAATGGATGGAAGCAGATGACACATCCGCAGGGCTTCCGGAGGAGAACAGTGAGGCGGACACGCAGCGGAAGGAGCAGATGCCGAGCGGATACAGTGGATGCATAGCGGATGCCTAGTGGTTGCAAAGCGTTCACTGCGCATGCGGGGAGGATGCATTGCGTCAGCCCTGCAGATATAAAGGGAAACAGCTCACAAGCAGGTCACCATTCAGAGGAAAGACCTGCTGCCAAACACATCTTCAGCCAACAACCATGGGGAAGAAGAGGAAGCCTGTGCCTACTCCTGCCAGTCCTGGCAAGAAGGACAGAACCACCATCCCACCCCCTGGCGCTGACTCTGCTTCTGCTCGGGCTTCTACTGCTGGTGCTGATTCTGCTGGTGCTGGTGCTTCTGCTGGTGCTGAATCTTCTGGTGCTGAATCTTCTGGTGCTGAATCTTCTGGTGCTGCTCCTCGTGCTGGTGCTTCTGCTGGTGCTGACTCTGCTGGTGCTGCTGCTGATCCTGCTGGTGCTGCTGCTGCTGCTGCTGCTGCTTGTGGTGGTGATGGTGTGGTGGACCAGCCCCTAGAACCTCAAAGCCCTGCTAATCATGGCCCAGAAAGCCCTGCCAGAGGGAGGAAGAGGCATTCGCGAGAAAAGGGGGAGAGGAGACAGTACTCCATTGCAGAGAAACATGAGGAGGAGGTGCTCGAATGGCTGAGGGAGAACGAGTACCTCTGGAGGAAGGGACACAGGATCTATTGAGACACCAAGCGGAAGCAGGCGGCTTGGAGAGAGAAGGCGGAGAGCCTGGGCTACACTTCAGATGTCCTCCTGGGGTGGTGGAAGCTGCACCTGAAGAAGTCTGGTCAGGCCGCGGTCAAGCTCACCGACTAGGAGACCTACATGATGGCCAGGTGCAGCTTCTTGGAGGGTGACATCCGCCACCGAGAAGCAGCCCCTCTGTCAACCCTCTCTCTCAGGCAGCCCACAGAGAGCCAGTCCTCTTCTGGCCAAGAGTCAGGTCCTGTGTCCAGGCAGGTATCTTTGGAGCTCCCCATGATGGAGACCCCCCTGACAGCTGCACTCCCCATGCCGGAGCACATGGAGGACCCCCTGACGCAGATGGAGCAAGAAGAGGCCGCTGCCACCAGAGACCAACCCACCCCCACCCCCAGCTCCACCTCCACATAAAGCAGGCAGAGAGCCAAACTGGAGGGGCAGAGCCACACTGTCCTCTTGGAGATCAGGGACACCATCAGGAGCAGCGTAGATCTCCTCTCTCAGCTGGTACACTTCGACATACCATTCTCTAACAGAAAGCCCTTCCTCACCTACGTGAACCAGACCCTCATGGAAATGTCCGTAACCCAGTACCAGGTAATCAAGGAGAGGATCACAGGTCTTCTGCACCACCCTCCAGGCCCAGCTGAACCTGCTCTGACCCAGTCCAGGTCTGCTTCTCCACCCCAGGTGATGTCACAGCCCTTCCAAGGCTTTCAACAGCCCCACACCTACCAAGGCTAAGGCAACCTGGAGTTCCAGCAGCACAGGCAGACCTTCCCAGTCCAGGCACAGGTACATCACATACCGCAGGTGCCACCGATGTCACCGATACCACCAATGCCACCAACGCCACAAATGCCACCGACGCCACAGATGCCACCGACACCTCACCTCGCTCACCTGCAGACCAGATAGCCCCACTACACTCTTCCTTCCTCCACCCCACAGCCAAGCCCGACCTCAGAACATCTGTCATTGGTCTTGGGACTGACATCCCATGTCCTGGAGGAAGGGCCTCTCAACATCATGGGACTGAGCCAGCTCTCTGAGAGCTTTCTCCACACGCCATCCCGTTGTCCTCTCGGGGCCAGGCACCCCAATGGCACCTCAGACCAGCACTCCAACCACTGCCACCTCCTCAGCACCTGGACCCTTCACCCCTGAGACCATGGGCATGCCTCAGAGTAACTGAGAAGAGTGCCAGAGACTGGGTTGCTACCTGTTGACTTTATCTTTGCTTGGGACATTTTACTTGGGTCATTTTGCTTTTACAGTTTGTTATTAAGAAAAGTTATCTTTGCTTCACACAATTGGTTCAGTTCTTTTAGTCAATAAAGTCTTGGTGGAAATTTTTAGAAATGGTTTAAGCCTTTGCATGCTTGTGGGATGGGTTAAGATAGCTGTGGGACGGGCAGGGATACCTCTGGGATGGGTAATAGCTGTGGGATGGGTAAGGATAGTTGTGGGATGGGCAGGGATACCTGTGGGATGGGTAATAGCTGTGGGATAGATAAGCCTCCAGTGCAAGCATAGTGGGACTGTATGGTCCACCCTCCCAGGTGCCACACCTATGGCCCTTTATTATCAATAACAATTTAATCATTCATCAACACATTTCAACATAAACACAACTCTTTATTAAATGCCCTGTTCATTGTAGTGCCACTCAACATACCTGGCACAATCTCATCAGTGTAATGAGACAGGCTCAAGGAAGCATCCATTAAGCATCTACCATCCTATCTTGCCACTCCACTGCTCCAGCTGGGGAGTTGCACCAGTGTTTCAGGAGGTTGCGCTGCTTCTTCCCTTCACGTGAAGCTCTGTTGATGATGAGATTGGGCCATGTATGTTGGGTGGGCCTACAATGAACAGGGCATTTAATAAAGAGTTGTGTTTGTGTTGACATGTGTGGATGAATGATTACGTTATTATTGATAATAAAGGGCCCAAGGTGTGGCACCTGGGAGGGTGGACCATACAGTCCCACTATGCTTGCACTGGAGGTTTATCTATCCCACGGTTATTACCCATCCCAAAGGTATCCCTGCCCATCCTACAGGTATCCTAACTCATTCCAAAGGTATCCCTGCCCATCCCACTGCTATCTTAACCCATTCCACAAGCATGCAAAGGCTTAAACCATTTCTAAAAGTTTCCACCAAGACTTTATTGAAAAAAATAAATGAAGCAAGTGTGTGAAGCAAAGATAATCTTTATTAATAACAAGCTGTAAAAGAAAAATGACCCAAGTCAAGTGTCCAAATAAAGTCAACAGGTAGCCACCCAGTCTCTGGCACTCTTCTTGGTCACTCAGAGGTGTGCCCAGTATCAGGGGTGAAGGGTCCAGGTGCTGTGGAGGTGGATGCTGCTGGAGTGCTGGTCTGAAAAGCCACTGGGGTGCCTGGCCCCGAGAGGACAACAGGGGACGGTGTGTTGAGGAAGCTCTCAGACAGCTGGCTCAGCCCCGTGATATTGAGAGGCCCTTCCTCCATGCCATGGGGTGTCAGCCCCAGTACCGATGACAGATGTACTGAGGCCGGGCTTGGCTGTGGGGTGGAGGAAGGAGCAGTGTAGTGGGGCTGTCTGGTCTGCAGCTGGGTGAGGACTGGCATTGGTGGCATCTGTGGCATCGGTGGCACTGGTGGCGTCCGATGAACATGTGCCTGGACTGGGAAGGGCTGCTGCCTGTGCTGCTGGACCTCCTGGTAGCTGTAGCCTTGGTAGGTGAGGGCCTGTGGAAAGCCATCACCTGGGGTGGAGGAGCAGACCTGGACTGGGTGGGAGCAGGTTCATCTGGATCTGGAGGTTTGTGAAGCAGATCGGTGATCCTGTCCTTCAACACCTGGTACTGGGGTTCCGCCATGTTCATGAGGGTCTGGTTCACATAGGTGAGGAAGAGCTTGCAGTTGGAGGATGAGAAGTCAGTGTGTACCAGCTGAGAGAGGAGATCTATGCTGTCCGGATGGTGTCCCTGATCTCCAGCAGGACAGTGTTGCTCTGCCCCTCCTCCTGTCTGGCTCTCTGCCTTTCTGTGGAGGTGGAGCTGGGGGTGAATGCGGGTTGAGCTGTGGTGGAAGTGCTGTCTCCTTTCTCCCACTGCGTCAGGGGGGTCCTCCACGCACTCCGCTACGGGTACAACAGCTGTCGGGGGGTTCTCCGTTGTGGCATGCTCCACTGATACCTGCCTGGAGACAGGAGCTGACTCTCTGCCGGAAGAGGACTGGCTCTCAGCAGGCTGCCTGAGAGAGAGGATTGTGAGAGGGGCTGCTCCTCGGTGGCGGATCTCACCCTCCAGGAAGCTGCACTTGGTCATCACGTAGGTCTCTCTGTCCGTCAGCTTGACCGCGGCCTGGCCAGATTTCTTGAGGTGCAGCTTCCCATACCAGGTGTGCATGTGCTTCCACCAGCCGAGGAGCACCTCCAAAGTGTAGCCCAGGCTCTCCGCCTTCTCTCTCCAAGCAGCCTGCTTCCTTTTGGTGTCCCTATAGAGCCTGTGTCCCTTCCGCCATAGATACTCATTCTCTCTCAGCCACTCCAGCACCTCATCCTCATGTTCCTCTTCGATGTTGTGTTGCCTCTTCTCCTGTTCTCGCGTCTGCCTCTGCCTCCCTTTGGCAGGACCACATGGACCCTCATCAGAGGGGCTTCCAGGTTGTAGGGGCTGCTCCTCCACACCAGCAGCAGCAGCAGCAGCAGCAAAAGCAGGACCAGCAGGACCAGCAGCAGCAGAATCACCAGCAGTACCAGCAAGACCAGGATCAGCAGCAGCAGAGTAAGCACCAGCAGGACCAGGAGGACCAGGAGGACCAGCAGGACCAGGAGCACCAGCAGGACCAGGAGCACCAGCAGGACCAGGAGCAGCGCCATCAGAGTAAGCACCAGCAGAAGCCCCACCACCAGGAGCAGCGCCAGCAGAGTATGCACCAGCAGAAACACCAGCACCAGGAGCAGCGCCAGCAGAGTAAGCCCCAGCAGAAGCCCCAGCACCAGGAGCAGTGCCAGCAGAGAAAGCACCAGCAGAAGCACCACCGCCAGAAGCAGCATCAGAAGAGTAAGCACCAGCAGAAGCACCACCGCCAGAAGCAGCATCAGCAGAGTAAGCACCAGCAGAAGTACCACTGCCATAAGCAGCAGCATCAGTTCCTCCAGAAGCAGAAGCAGCAGAAGCCCCAGCCCCAGAAGAGCGAGCCCGTGCTGCAGAAGCCCCAGCAGAAGCAGAGTGAGGGCCAGGGGGTGGGAGGGTGGCCCTGTCCCTCTTGCCAGGGCTGGCAGCAGATGGCTGAGGCTTTCTCTTCTTCCCCATGGTTGTGGGGTTGCTGGCTGGCAGCAGGCTGGCAAGCAGGCAGGCTGGCAGGCAGGCAGGCAGGCTGGAGATGTGTCTGGAAGCAGGTCTTTCCTCTGAATGTTGACCTGTTTGGGAGCTGCTTCCCTTTATATCCGCGGGGCTGACGCAATGAATCCTCCCCGCATGCACAGTGAACGCTAGGCATCCGCTAGGCAACTGCTAGGCTTCCGCTAGGCATCCACTAGGCTTCCATTGTGCATCCGCTTCATCCGCTTGACGTCCTCTCTGCATCCGCTCTTTCCACTGCGCGTCCGCTTTGCTGTGGTCCCCCGGAAGCCTTGCGAATATGCCATCCACTCATCCACTTCAATCCACTAGGCTTCCCTGGAGCATCCGCTTTCCATCCTCCCTACGTCCTCCCCCCGTTCGTTCCTTTCCATGTTGTCCGCTCTGGTTATGCAAATTTTTGCCCCTTTTGAGAGCGGATAACAATGGATGGAACATTTTTCTCGTCCCTTGTGTCCTTTTTACAAATGTTTTGCATCCGTCAGCCAGTGTGACAGGGCCTTAAGCCAATTAATCCTGAAGGAGGAGGACCTTTAAATTGAGATGGAACTATTTTAACTTCCAAGGGAAATTTAAACTCAATTTCCTCTTGAGTGATTAAATTGATCCCAGCGCTACTGACTGTGGCTGGGGAGGAGTGAGAGAGACTGCTGGAGGAGTCAGAGTGATGGAAAAAGCATGCTTTGGATTCTGGGTGGGTGCCACACCCATTGTCTGTAACTGCCTTTTTTAACTCTCTTAAGATCTGATAAGGCAGACCCTCCAATTCTGCTACTTGCAGTCCAAGCTGTGGCCCCTGACCAGGATGATATTGTACTGGACAAACAGACAGTAATTCTGCAAGTTCTGTTCCTGAGACAGAGGCATCCTTTTTACAATTCTCAACCATTTTCTGAAAAGAAGACTGAACAAGAGTCAGGAGGCTTTTGCCCTGTATCTGCAGGAGCGGAGGAAATTGAAGACATATATTCAGGTGAAGAAGGGGGATAAATGACAGCATTAGTATAACGTGAAGGCGGAGGTGTTAAAAGAGAAAGTTCATTGTGACCAAATGTTTTAATTGCATGTCTACATAAATGCCACACATGCAAAACTTCTATTTTTGCTCAAGGTTCAGTATGCAATGCTTTCTCTATACGTTTCCAATCAGTTAATTTTAAAGACCCCTCTTTTGGATACCACAAGCACTGAGCTGCAATCTCCTGGACCAACCTAAAGAGATTTCTCTGTGGTACCTCAGTTTTATTTTTCTTCAACAAATGGCCTAACTCATCTACATGCTTCCTTTGTTCCTCAGAAAGCGAAGACCCCATACTTACAGAAACCAAAAGATTGAAGAAACCACAAAAGGTTGAAGGTGCACCAAATCCTTGCCAGACGAAGTAAGAGAGTCCCTGTTCAAACACCACTTGTTGTAATGAAGAGGCAGTCGAGAAGTTTAATCATGATGAACTGAATCATCATGATGAACTTTATTAGGTAATTGTGAGGATGCAGGATTTATACACATTTATACACATTTTTAGTTATCCTCCATCATTGGTTAACTTTGGTTATTGCTTAACTTTAAGGGCCTGTCACATAGGCCGACGGATGCAAAAAGTATGTAAAAAGGACACAGCAGCTGAGAAAATTTTCCATCCGTTGTTATCTGCTCTCAAAAGTGCCCCGAATTTGCATAAAGAGAGCGGACAACAACGGAAAGGAATGGATGGGGGGAGGACGTAGCCAGGATGTAAAGCGGATGCTCCATGGAAGCCTAGTGGATGGAAGCGGATGGAAGCGGATGGCACATCCGCAGGGCTTCTGGGGGAGCACAATGAAGCGGACGTGCAGCGGAAGGAAAGGATGCAGAGCAGATGCCTAGCGGATGATGCGGATGCATCACGGACACCTAGTGGGTGCATAGTGGATGCCTAGTGGATGCAAAGTGTTCACTGCGCATGTGGGGAGGATGCATTGCATCAGCCCCGCGGATATAAAAGGATGCAGCTCGCAAGCAGGTCACCATTCAGAGGAAAGACCTGCTGCCAGACACATCTCCAACCAACAACCATGGGGAAGAAGAGGAAGCCTGTGCCATATGCTGGCAAGAAGGACAGGGCCACCATCCCACCCCCTGGCCCTGACTCTGCTTCTGCTGGGGTTTCCGCTGCTCGGGCTGACTCTGCTGGTTCTGGGGCTTCTGCTGGCGCTGCTCCTGGTGCTGGTGCTTCTGCTGGTGCTTACTC
>BLBF01000019.1:1446369-1508112 GCA_015471245.1 Laticauda colubrina | reverse complement strand
TGCTGGTGCTTCTGCTGGTGCTTACTCTGCTGGCGCTGCTCCTGGTGGTGGTGCTTCTCTGGTGCTTACTGTACTGGTGCTGCTCCTGGTCCTGCTGGTGCTGCTGGTGCTTACTCTGCTGCTGCTGATCCTGGTCCTACTGGTGCTGCTGGTCCTGCTGGTGCTGCTAGTGCTCCTGGTGCTTACTCTGCTGCTGCTGATCCTAGTCCTGCTGCTCCTACTGGTGCTGCTGGTCCTGCTGGTGCTGCTGGTGCTTACTCTGCTGCTGCTGATCCTGGTCCTGCTGATCCTACTGGTGCTGCTGGTCCTGCTGGTGCTGCTGGTGCTCCTGGTGCTTACTCTGCTGCTGCTGATCCTAGTCCTACTAGTCCTGCTGGTGCTTACTCTGCTGCTGCTGATCCTTTTCCTGCTGGTGCTGCTGGTGCTGCTGGTGCTGCTGGTGATGCTTTTGTTGCTACTGTTGTTGTTGCTGCTGCTGGTGGTGGTGGTGTGATGGAGCAGCCCCTAGAACCTCGAAGCCCCTCTGATGAGGGGCCAGATGGCCCTGCCAGAGGGAGGAAGAGGCATACAAGAGAACGGGAGAGGAGGCAATACTCCATCGAAGAGGAACATGAGGATGAGGTACTCGAATGGCTGAGGGAGAACGAGTACCTCTGGCGGAAGGGACACAGGCTCTATCAAGACACCAAGAGGAAGCAGGCTGCTTGGAGAGAGAAGGCGGAGAGCCTGGGCTACATGTCCGCTGTATCCGCTCGGCATCCGCTGCGCATCCGTGCAACTCGCATCCGCTCCAGGGGAAAACGGAAAGAGGGAGGAATCAAAACGGATGCGGAACGTCCACGCAGCGTCAGTAGCATGGACATAGAAAGGATGTAAGCGGATGCAGCTCACATATAAAGCATTAAAACAGAAAAAACGTTCGTATAGGGGACATATCTCAGATATTTAGGATGTCTGGAGGATGTCTAGAGGATGCAGAAGGACACCTAACGGAAAACCTATATTTTCTATAAAAAGGGGGAGGAATTCACCTGGATCTCACTTTCAGTCCAGCAGCCCTGGTGTGCAGACCTCTTCAGCATTGCTCTTGCTCTTGCTGTTCCACAGCATCCAGTCATCTCCACCATGGATCATCGCACACTCCTTTTGGTAGCCACTATCATTCTAAAACAGTGCGAAGCCCTCTACAGGCTTTTTCACCTGTTCTACGCAAGGAAAAGGAGGCGTTCAAGAAATGTGTGGTCCGAACATGGATCGGGAGAAGAGCGGAGTACGGTCTGGATGACAAGCTGATGGTGGAGCTGAGGAACGAAGACCCTCATGCATTCCAGCACTTCATGAGGATGCCACTAGCCCTGTTTGACGAAGTTGTGGAGTGGCTGAGACCCAGGTTGACCAAGGCAAAGATCAACACCAAGGCAAGACCCCGACTTGGCTGGAAGTTTGCAGGCCACGTGCTTGCCATCTACCACTGCTCTGCAACTTTCTTCCATCCTTCTTCAGTGGAGGGGCACTGGAGGAGCTCCTCCAGGTATTCTTCGATGATGGCCTGCACCACTTCTCTGACCACAATGCTGATGGTGTTGTGTGGCACCCTCCAGGCGTACTGCATGCTCCTGTAGGTGGTCCCTGAGGCCAGGTGGCACAGAGTCAGCGCCACCTTGAGCCTAGGGTCCAGGCTGGGCCGGAGGTTGGTGCTCTGCTTGGTCAACCTGGGTCTCAGCCGCTCCACAATTTCATCTAACATGGCTGGAGGCATCCTCATGAAGTTCTGGAATGCACGAGTGTCTTCGTTCCTGAGCTCCACCATCAGCTTGTTGTACAGTCCGTACTCTGCTCTTCTCCCGATCCATCTTCGGACCCAGTCGCTTCTTGGCTGCCTCCTTTTCTTCTCGTAGAACAGTTGAAAGCGCCTGTAGATGGCTTTGCACTGTTGCAGAATGATGGTGGCTACCAAAAGGAGTGTGTTACAATCCATGGTGGACATCAATGGATGCTGTGGAAGAGCAAGATCCAGATGAAGGCTGCAGAGGTCTGCACAGCAGGGCTGCTGGACTGAAAGTTAGATCCAGGTGAGTTGCTCCTCCTTTTTATAGGCAAAATAGGTTTTCCACTATGTGTCCTTTTGCATCCTCTAGACATCCTTAATATCCGAGATAGATCCCCTCTGCGAACACTTTTTCCGTTTTAAATGCTTTCTTTGCGAGCTGCATCCACTTTCATCCTTTCTCCGTCCGTGCTACTAACGCTGCGCGTCCCTTCCGCGTCCGTTTCGCTTCCTCCCTCTTTCCGTTTTCCCCTGGAGCGGATTTGAGTTGCGCGGATGCGCAGTGGATGCCTAGCGGATGTAGCGGACACGTAACGGATGACGACGGGTGCAGAACGGATGTTCCCCGTATGCGTTGTGGATGCAGAACGGACGCGTTGGATACATTTTCCGCTCAAAAAGTTTTGAGCAGCTCAAAACTTTTTGAGCGGATGGAACCTCAGTTGACGGATGCTAGACAGATAGAGAGGAAGAAAAACGGAGGCAGTGAGTACAGAACGGATGAATTGCGTTAACCAACGGATGGCAAGTGTTTCTCTCCGTTTTACATCCTCTTTCCATCCGTTGGTGCAGTGTGACATGGGCTTTAATTTTGTCTCGTTCTTCTGCACAAAAAGGGCTGTTTTGTTGTGCCTGGGGTAATAGATTTGGATTACACTGGTATCCTCATGATTCAGATTTGGGTGAATCTTCCTCAAGTTCTTCCTTGTAATTCTTCTGTTGCTCAATTGCTTCTTCTTCTACATGAAATCCCATCTCCTGGTATAGGTAATTGTGGGGATGCAGGATTTGGATCAACTTCTTTATCTGTAGGCTTATTTCATCAGCTGAACTCCTCTCGTCCTTTGTTAACACTGTTCCTTAATAAACAACCATTTCAAGGGTTATTGGATACTGGAGCCGATGTTACTGTCATCTCCTCTTTACAGTGGCCAGTACAGTGGCCAAAAATGACAGTTTCTTCATTGTGGAGAATAGGCGGTTCTACAGCTGCTTGGCAGAGTGTTCTGGAAATTAATGTTACATCTGCTGGTAAGTCCTTTTTCCTACAACCATACATTCTAGATATTCATACTAATATTTGGGGCCATGATATCCTTTCTCTTCTTAATGCCCATTTGATTCTCTTCCTCTTAAATGGCTCTATTCTATTTCAGTTTGAGTGGAACAATGGCCATTATCAAAGGAAAAACTTGCTGCTTTACAACAATTGGTTCAAGAACAATTGGCTGTTGGTCATATAGAACCTTCTAATAGTCCTTGGAATACTCTTGTTTTTGTTGTAAAAAATAAAAATGGGAAATGTCCTTTACAATGTAGTCTACCAAATCCTAACTTAATTCCTAATTTTTACAAATTATTGGTAGTTGATCTTAAAGATTGCTTTTTTACTATACCTTTGCAGCCTCAAGACAAAGAAAAATTTGCATTTACTGTCCCAGTTTTTAATAATAGCATGCCCACAAAACGATATCATTGGCGAGTGTTGCCTCAGGGAATGCTTAATTCCCCTACACTTTGTCAATATTTCGTGGATAATGCCCTTCAACCCTTTCAGAATAAATTTCCTTCCTATTTAGTCTATCATTATATGGATGATATATTGATAGCAGCCCCAGATTTTGATGAATCTACATTGTTAAAAGAGTTAACGGATATTGTGGCACAACAGGGATTGTATATAGCCTCAGACAAAATTCAAAAGGAAGAACCTTATACCTACTTAGGAGATAGAATGTTGCACAATTTTTCCATTCCAATTCTTCCTGAATTACAAGTACAGAAATCATATACATTAGTACAATGGCAAAAATTACTTGGCATTATTAATTAGGCAGGCCCATTCTTCTACATTACAACTGGTGATATGTTGCCCTTATTTCAGTCTTTGAATGGAGCACAATCACCAGGAGATCTAGTTGTATTAACTGATACTTCAAGAAATATTGAATAAGTTTATGCATTCATATGTGGACAGGATCTCATTAGCATAGCTTTCACTCGTACAAAAGTTGAACATGAGCATTTGATGATGATTTCAGAATCATATCAGATAGCCTTTTCTCAATATGTGGGAAACTTGTTGTATTCTTTACCCAAGGATCCTAGAATAGTGGTTACTACTATTTTAAATATGGCCTTTTCTTCTATTTTTGTGCAAAATCCTCTCTTACAGTCTTCACTGATGGATCACCTACAAGGGGTGTGGTTGTCTGGCAGATTCAACAACAATGGTATTCTAAATTTACTGCCATGCATACTTCAGCTCAGCGCCCTGAGCTGGCTGCTGTGATTTTGGCTTTACAATTGTTCAATGACCAACCTATTAATTTGATCATTCATACTCAATATGTGTATTTAGCTGTGCAATCTCTTCCTTTTTCCTATTGTGCTCTCTCTTTGGATAACAATTTGTTATCCCTGTTTTTATCTTTAAAGAATAATTTGGAAACTCACTTGTATTCTTTGTATGTAAGAACACATTCAAAGTCATACTCCCTTTACTAATGCCTTGACTGAAGGAAATCGAAAGGCAGATGAATCCTTAAAGGATGTTGCCTCTTTGTTTGCTGATCCTGTTGATAGTCATTCTTATTTTCATAAAAATGCCAAATCACTTGCAAAGCAATTTAAAATTTCATTATCTCAAGCCCCAGATATTGTCCGTGTTTGTCCAACTTGCCAGCAACTGGCAGTTCCCTTTCCAGTGGGTGTCAGCCCACGAGGAACCCAAGCTAATCAAATTTGGCAAATGGATGTAACTCAATTTTCAACCTTTAAGCCATACTGTTATCTTCACACGTCTATTGACACTCATTCACATTTCCTTTGGGTTACTGTGAACGTACTTCAGATGTTATTTCACATTGCCTATCCTCTTTTGCTGTAATGGGTCGGCCTTCTCAGTTGAAAACTGACAATGGCCCCACTTATATCAGTAAGGAATTTCAAACCTTTTGTCAGAAATTGAATATTACTTTAGTGCACGGAATTCCTTACAACTCTCAGGATCAAGCTATAGTTGAGCGAGCTCATTGTACTTTTAAGGCATTGCTTCAGAAACAGTTACAAACTGAGTCTGGCCATTTCCATCTGCGAAAGATTCAAAATCTCATTGCTGTAGCATTATATACTTGAAATTATTTAACCTTTTTAGATTCTCTTGCAGACTTACCTGTTAATTTACATTTTTGAACTACTGAATCTTTAGCAAGGCCTTTGGTAAAGTATCGCCAAGCTCCAGATTCAACCTGGAAAGGCCCTACACTACTGATCACCTGGGGTCGTGGTTACGCTGCCATGGAAAATCCTTCTACTAGACAAGCAGTGTGGGTTCCAGCGCGCTGTGTTCGTCCATATCATGGCATGGCATCAGGGCCTTCACAACCCGATTCCGGATTTCAATCTTCATCTGAACACAGAAGTCCGTCTCCCGCAACCCATCACTTGGGGCCAGGTTAAATCTACTACATATCAAGCTCAACAACAACTGTAACAGGCCTCATTACCTCAGACTCCTGAAAATCTTGTTGCTGCTGTTTTTGTCATTATTACTGTTAATTCAGTTACAATTTCACTTTGTATTTTCTTGTTTATGGTTAATAAACAAAATGTTTCTGATCAAAATGACACTTCTGTGGTTCGTCTTAACCCTAATTTGTGGGTTCGTCATGCCCAATACATGTTTATGACCCGTGGCACAAATATTACTTTATACTATGAGCCCCCAATGGCATTTGGTCAAATTTCTTTTACCCCTAACTTGATCATGTCTTCTGCATTTATTGTCTCACAGCTACAATCTATTTCACACTCCTGGCTATTTTCTAAACCCCCCATGCAATTGAATTCTGTCCGTTGGTGTTATTTGAAAGTTAGTCAATTTACAAGGGGTCTGTGTTTCTGTTGTCACGCTAAACACACTTGGCTTCATAATTGGTCTGATTATGATGCTGCCCAGAACATATAAAAAAAGCTGGGGAATTATAATTATTGTTCTAACTACTATTGGCTCTCAGGTACCTTTAATTCTTCTTTGCATGGCATTAATATCGCTCCTGATATATATCCTGACAATGTTTCTATTTTTAATGCCTCTGATCAATCTAATACAGGATCGATATGCGCTGGTTGGCAGCTTAAGGATCCTAATATGTGATTCTTTTTTGATAATTATGCCACTAATGTTCATCCTCAGAATTATCAATGTGCAGCTATAGGTTATTTTACTCTTCCTGTTCAAATAGGTACGTTCCCATCAACTCAACAGCGGCGTTCCTCTCTGGGGCCTACATGTAATGATGAAGTCATTATTGACACACAATTGTCTTCTGGTTCTACATTTGGCCATGCATTGGCAGGGGCTGTTACAGGAGTCCTTACTCTAGGCTCTTATCTTGGCATAATTGCTCAAGAAAACAGACGATCTATTCTTGGTCTCACTTGCAGACTTGAAAAATCCATCTATGCTACTGCTGCTATTATTCGTGATTTGCAGCATGAAATAGAAGACTTAAATCAAGATGTTTTACAGCAGCGTTTTGCCATAGACTATCTTTTAGCCCATCAGGGAGGGTTCTGTAAGTTAGTTGGACACCATGGATATGCTGTGCATTTTCATTCTTTGAATAAAACTATTGAGGATGAGCTTGCCAATTTACAATCATACATTCAAAATAATATTCATGCTCATTACTCACCTTTTCAGTGGCTAACCAATTGGCTCCCTGACTGGTCTTGGCTCAGACATTTCTTATTTTATGTTATAATTATTATTATTATACTAATTGCAACCTGTTGTTTTATTCAATGTATTCCAAATTTATTCACATTGTTTTTTCCTGCTTCCCCCTCTCTTAATCCTCTACAATTGCGATACATTCATAAATCTTTGAATCCTCCATTTAAAATAAAAAACGGGGATGTGTAGAGTTGTAATTGCAGGAATGTTCTTATCTCAGATGGCAAACCTCAGATAAAAAATGTTTACAAGCAATTACAACTCAGGCAAACAAAGTCAATAATCTAAAGGAGGATTAGAGAGAGGAAGTAAACATATGTTGGACTTTAGCTAAAGATAATTAATTGTGTTAATTACTATTATACTAAACAGTAACCAAAGTTAAGCAGTAACCAAAGTTAATCAATGATGGAGGATAACTAAAAATGTGTATAAATGTAAGACTATATTCCAATAAAGTTCATCATGATGATTCAGTTGATCATGATGAAACATCTTGACTGCCTCTTCATTACAACATTTAAGGATAGTTCACAGATGATGGTCTCAGGAAGAGCAAGATCTTGGGTAACTTGGATGTTTTTTAGATGTAAGGACTTTTTATAGAAGATAGCAACACTACCTCCTTTACGAATTTCACGATCTGTTCGGTAAACAAGATAGTCTCTTACTGTGGTAATGGAGTCAGAGAGAGATGCGTTGAGCCATGTTTCATAGACAAACATGATGCCAAATTTAGCCATATGAGTAAGAGAATTTTTATTCTTTTATTCACAAGGCTTCTTGCATTGAGTAGCTTGCATTTAAAGCCAGCAGTCGTTGGAATTGAGGTAGTTAGGGGTGTGTCTTGGGTGATGGTGGATTGGTTGAGGTAGGGTTGTGGTTGAAGGTTAAAGCTGAGTTGCAGGTTGTGTGACTTACTTTTGATACAGTCAGCATGGTAATCAATGTACAGGTCCTTCTCTCCATTGTCTAGACGTTTATTGAGTTCAGTGCGGAGGACATGGGAGCAGGCATGTTGCTGTATGGTTATGTCAGGGCGAGAACAGAGGTTCTTATTGTTGGTGTTGCTTTTGGCAAGTGGATTTATAGTATAAATTAATTTACGTTTGCTTGATTCATTTTTGCAAATGAAAAATGGGGCCACAGAGCCATCTCTGTTTCTGAGCTCTCGGACATGTGGAAAAATGTCAAGTATTTCATCAGGGGAGATAGATGATGCTTGATAATAACTGATGATGTTTTGGACAGTCGTGATGTCATCATTGTCATTGATGTCCTCTAGACCAAATAAGATGGTGTATGGACATTTCCGTTCACACTCAACTCTGATGAGGATTGGGATATCATCATTTGTCTGATTTATGCTTTCTTGTGGATTTGGTTATGGATTGGGTTGTAGCTGTTGGGTAGAGATGTGGTTTGTAGCTGTTAGATGTTCAGGTTTTTGTGTTGTGTCTTTTTTTTCAAGGTTGGATAATCTTTCTTTTAAAGCGTCCAGGGATGCTACCATGGTGTCAAGGGATGTTATTCTTGTTTCTATGGTATTAACTCTTTCAAACAGATCGAGTTTGGGTCTGCATGATTTGCAAAGATATGGAAACTCACTGGATGATTCTAGGTATTGAATCATTTGCTTAGGCAATCCCAAGCAGTCATGATGAGCATATTTGTTACATAGAGAACATTTGATGGAATTTTCATTGTCCTTTAGAGTTTTGTAGCATTTAATGCATGTGCAGGAGTCTTGTGGTTCATTGCTTGGGATTACTTTCTCTTTTGGTTGTGATTTGGCATTGATTTTTTATTTTTTTGTGCATGGTAGGTTTATTAAGATGGTACGTTGATTAAATTATTTAATGAAACAATTTTGGGTAATCAATATAGCGAATATCACTCCAATCAATCAATTGCAATAATCTCTCTAGTCAAATAATTTTGCGAAGCAACAATCAGCCTAATCAATTAATTACACTAATTGCTAATCTATTAATTACACTAATTATTAATCACACTGTTCAATTAAATTCACTAATTTTACTAATCAATTAAATTACATGCATCTTGATCTTTTAAACTAATCAGTAATTCCACCATTTGCACTAAACACTCTCATCACACTAATCAATTAAAATAATATATCAATTAAACGATTAATAAAATATTTTATAGAAATTGATTATCTAATCATTGATATAGGTAATGAGGTAGAAAAGTTGTAAGTTTTGAGGTAATGAATTGATCAGTGTTTGATTAAAGTAATGAGGTAGTATTGAGAGAATGCAAGGAAAGGGTTAATTGTTTTACTCGCACCTGTTATTTACTGGGTGGGAGGAATTTACTGCTCTGATTGCTGCTGCTATTACTCTGTAAACAATAGGCTGTAACAAGATGTTAAAAGCACGCTGGATTTTTGAAAGAGGGCAAAACTCAGCTGAATTAAAACACTTTAACTACAATCAATATGTCTCTGACATATTGAATCAGATTGTTTTCCAATAGTTTCCTAAAGTTCCTCAAGTTGAGTAGTAGTAAAAATACAGTCCAGAAATATGGCTTAACCAATCCAGTCTGTCCTTTATTTTTAAAGTTACTTCTAACTGCGATATCTTTTTTTTAAACTAAATCTGACAGTCAGTCCAGATCGTTAATCGCAGCGGTTTTCCTCCTTTGAGTCCCACTTTCAAAGGAAAATTTCACCGCAGAAATTGGAGTGATTCTTAAGGCCCGTCCCACTGCACTTACGGATGTAAAGAGGATGTAAATCGTAAAAAAAACCTTGCCATCCATCGGAAAACGCTATGCATCCGTTGTGTACTCACTGCATACATGTTTCATACGTTCTATCCGTCAAGCATCCGTCCATTGCAATTTCATCCACGCAAAAAGTTTTGAGATGCACAAAACTTTTTGAACAGATTAACTTTCCGCCGCATACGATGTACATCTGCAACATACAGGGGAAACAAATGTTCTATGTCTGTTATCATCTGTTAAACGTCCGCTGTATCCTCTCTGCATCCTCTGGCCATCCCCTCAACTCACATCCGCTGCAGCTGAAAACAGAAAGAAGGAGGAAACAAAAGGCACATGGAATGTCTACACAGTGTTAGTAGCACGGAAATAGAAAGGATGTAAGCGTATGCATCTCGTATATAAAGTATTAAAAATGGACAAAACATTTGTATCTGGGATGTATCTCGTATATTTAGGATGTCTGGAGTATGTCTAGAGTATGTAGAAGGACACCTAGCGGACAACCGATATTTTCTATAAAAAGGGGGAGAAAATCAACTGGATCTCAGTATGAGTCCAGCAGCTGTGGTGTACAGAACTCATCACCCTTGGTCTTGGTCTTCAACACCATCAATTGTTCTCCATCATGGATGATGAAACAGTCCATATGATAGCTGCACTCATTCATCACCAGAACCAAAACCTGTTCAGACTGTATCAAGTTTTAAATAGAAGGAGAGGAGAGTTTTTACCAACACTTTATTAAGTAAACAAAATGAACCAAGTAAACTTTATTAAGTGTCTTAAGCAAAGATAAACTTTATTAAACAAGTAAATAACTCAGTCTCTGAGACTATTCTGAGTCACTCTGAGTCATGTCCATGGTCTCAGCTGTGAAGCGGGCAGTGACTGTGGATGTAGCTGTGGCTTGAGTGCCATTGGGGTGATTGGCCCCGAGAGTACAACAGGTGGTGGTATGTTCAGGAAGCTATATGAGAGCTGATTCAGTCCCATGAGTTTGAGAGGCCCTTCATCAAGGACTTGAGATGTCAGGCCCAATACTGATGACAGATTGTCCGTTGACGGGCTTGGCTGTAGGGTGGAGGAAGGGTTGGGAGGAGTGTAGTGGGGCTGTCTGGTCTGCAGCTGGGTGAGGTGAGGCGTCTGTGGCATCCAATGAACCTGGGCCTGGTCTGGGAAGTTCTGCTTGTGCTGAGGGAAGTCCTGGTAGTCGTAGCCTTGGTAGGTGAGGGGCTGTTGAAAGCCGTGGAAGGGCTGTGACATCGCCTGGGGTAGAGGAGCAGACCTGGACTAGGTAGGAGCAGCTTCAGCTCGGCCTTGAGGGTTGTGCAGAAGTGCTGCGATCTTCTGCTTCATCACCTGGTACTCGGCCTTGGGCAGTTCCCTCAGGGTCTGGCTGACATACTTGATGAAGGTCTTCCGGCCCGAGGATGCTCTGTCCAAGTCGACCAGCTGAGAGAGAAGTTCTGTGCTGGTCTTCATTGTGTCCCTGATCTCCAACAGCACACTGTGGTCCTGGCCCTCCAGTCTGCCTTTCTGCCTGCGTCCTCTGGAGCTGGGGGTGGGGGTGGGTTGGCCTCTGGTGGCTGCTTCTTCTTCCTCTGTTTGTGACAGCAGGGTGTCATCCTCCACGGATCCTCCAAGTCCGCCGGCATGGGGAGTGCAGCTGTCGAGAGGGTCTCTGCTGTGGGGCCCTCTGAAGACACCTGCCTGGACAGGGTAGCTGGCTCCTGGTGGAAGAGGAGTGGCTCTCTGTAGGCTGTCTGAGGGAGAGGGTCTCAGAAGGGCTGCTCCTCGGTGGTGGATCTCACGCTCCAGGAAACTGCACTTGGCCATGACATACATCTCCCGGTCAGTGAGCTTGACAGCGGCCTGCCGATTTCTTGAGGTGCAGCTTGCCATACCAGGTGTGCATGTGCTTCCACCATCCCAGGAATACTTCTGCAGTGTACCCCAGGCTCTCTGCCTTGTCTCTCCAAGCTCCTGCTTCTTCTTAGTGTCCCGATAGAGTCTGTGGCCCTTTCTCCAGAGGTATTCTTTCTCCCTCAGCCATTCCAGCACCTCATCCTCATGCTCCTCGGAAACGGTGTACTGTTTCCTCTCTCACTTCTCCTTCCCTTGCCTCTTCTTCCCTCTGGCAGGGGCTTCATCAGGGCCTTCAGGGGCTTCAGCAGCAGGGCCTTCAGGGCCTTCAGCAGCAGGGCCTTCAGCAGCAGGGCCTTCAGCAGCAGGGCTTTGAGGGCCTTGGGGTGGTCCACTACAGCAGCAGCAGCAGCAGCAGCAGCTTCAGAGTCAGTGCCAGGGGTGGGATGATGGTTCTGCCTTTCTTCACCTTGCCAGGGCTTGAACGAGTAGGCACGGACTTCTTCTTCATGCCTGACTGACGAACCATGGTGTTCCTGCTAGATGTATCTGGCAGCATGTCTTTCCCCTGTATGCTGACTGTGTGCGTGTGCAACCTTTTATATCCACGGAGCAGACGCAATTCATACCCTCCGCATGCGCAGTGAACGCTTTGCATCTGATATACATCCGCACGGCATCCCCTCTATTTCTTATAGGCATCTGTGATGCATCCACTTCACCCACTATGCATCTGCCCCTTCCGCTATGCATCCGCTTTGAAATTCTTTCCTGGAACCCCTTCGGAGGTGTCATCCGCTTCCATCTGCTTTCATCCGCTAGGCTTCCAATGAACATCCGCTTAACATCCCCGCTACATACTACCCACGTCTGTTCTTTTCCATTCTTTTCCATTCTGTTTATGCAAATTTTTGCCAATTTTTGGAGCGGATGAAAATGGATGGAGCCACCCCAAAATATTGCTCGTCCACTGTGTCCTTTATGCATACATTTTGTGTCCATCGGCCAGTGGGACCGGGTCTACCAAGACTAAGAACGCTGTTACAAGATCTTTCCTTTCTTTTTCACTTCTGTCTCAGCTGACTTCCTGGCTTTGATTCAGCCATGCTGGTAGTTCTCTTTTTAGTTTGGATAGAGGGGTTTTCTTCAGGTCAGTCGAGGAGACTCTCCTCTCCTCGTGACCACCGAAGCATTCCTCTGCCTTTACCACCCATCCAGGGTGACTTTTGGCCTCAGGACTTTGTCCTCCCTCCTTGTTTCTCCCTGCCAGCTCTCTGATGTGGCTCCGAGGAAACTGTGTGGGGGATATTAATGGAAACACGTTATCTGGCATGGAAGATACTTCTATCAGCTGTGTGAGGGATTTAAATGAAGGTACATTGTTTGTACTCCGCTGGCTCCAAGTGATTCACTTCAAGAGCTCCACCAGTGTGGTTAATAGGGCTCAATGGAAAGAGCTTCACTTCTCTGGGGAAGGAGAGGAGGGCTCCGGATCAGCTAGCAGGAGCTCTGCCAGCATTATTAGGGCTCCAGGGCTTCAGAATCCAGCGTTTTTGGGCTTGTTTCTTGGGGCTCCGCTTTACTCATGGTTACTGGTGCAGGTGGCAGCTTTAAAAGTGATTTCTGGTGCAGGTGGTGGCTTTATAGGGAGATAGTGCTCCAGGAGCGAGAGCCTCATCTTCCTAATTGGGCACCACCATCATCTTCAGATCTCTAAAGACATGCTGAATTATTGAAACATGGGAATCCTGTTCCAGGAACCACAGCTGCTGACTCCATTCACAGCACACAAGGAATCTTAGGACTTGAAAACTTTTTAAAGCCATGTGGTTTCTTTTGTTTTAATGGCAACTAAGTAATTGTTTCCCAGTGAGATTAAGATTGGTGAGATATTGTTTGGTAAGGTAGAGAATTGTAGAAATTATTTTCTAGCAAGCTTGTTTCCTGGTAACAACAAAAAAGGAGCGTTGGTAGACTTACCTGAGAATGCGCCTTCTCAGATGGTGTAGACAGCATGTACGTATTCAGCTCTGTTTGAGTATAGACTGAATAGAGAATCTGAAGACACATCCCTTCTGGGCCACCGTCTCCAGTTCTGAATGAAATCGAGGCTTTCTTATATATGCTGCAAGAGTCCCATCTTTCTATAACATTCATGATTAATAACTTAATTTTAGCCCAATACCCAACATGATTGCCCAAACCTAAGAAAATGGGTGGGTCTGGATCCTGTCTACACCATCTTGGAAGGTGCATTCTCAGGTAAGTCTACCAACGCTCCTTCTCCAGAATGGTTTCAACAGGTTCCATGCATGGGACATACCAAAGCAATGTCCGATGGGAGGGATTCTAACCCTAATGACTCTGATCTTCTGGCAATACCTGTTAAAGTACTCTCCTTCCAAACGCTGCTTCCACAGAAGCAAAAGAGTCAAGTTTATAATTTCTAACAAATGGTGAAGGAGCGGATCAAGTTGTTGCCTTATATATTTCTTCCAGTGAAGCCTGAGTACTCCAAACTGCTGTAGTGGCTGCACTACGTGTTGAGTGAGCCATGATGCGAGATGGGACAGGTAACCCCTGTGCTTTGTAAATGTTAGCAAGGGTTGCTCTAATCCATCTGCCTATGGAAGAAGACAACACCCTTTGTCCTAAGGATTTCTGATAAGAAATAAACATTGCTTCCATCTTTCTAAAGGAAACTGTCCTTTTTATGTCAATGTGGAGAGCTCCCCTTATATCTAAGGTATGCCAAAGTTTCTCTCTAGGGTGAGATGGATTTGGACAAAAAGTTTGTAAAACAAGTTCTTGCGCACTATGAAAATGGGAATTGACTTTTGGTATAAAGATAGGATCCAATCATAAAACAACTTGATTGGTGTGAAAAATACAGATATCGTCTCTTATTGACAGAGCTGCAAGCTCAGATATCCTTCTGGCAGACGTAATTGCCACTAGAAAAATTACTTTATACGATAAGTACTGTAGGCTGAAAGTTCTCAAAAGCTCAAAAGATGAAAGCGTAAGGGCTTGAAGTACCTTGGTAAGGTCCCATGATGGAAATCTATGAATGACCCCTGGTCTTAAATTTAAGAAATACTGAATTAAATATTTTTGTGACAATAAATCTGAACTTGTACATGAAGGCACCAATGAGAGCGCCGCAATCTGTCTACGGAGAGTAGCTGGGGCAAGACCCTTGTCCAATCCTTGTGGTAAAATATTTAAAACCTGGGAGATCAAAGCCTCTCCAGGATCTGAACCCTTATCCTTGAACCAATTACAGAAAACTCTCCAAGTAGTCTCAAAATCCTAACAGTGGATTGTCTTCTATCTGCCTGTATAGTGTTAATAACTTGTGTGGAAAGATCCACCTTTTTTAACATTTTCCTTTCAAGTGCCAGGTGGCCAAGTGAAGCTACTGAGACTCTGGATATTGAACTGGCCCCTGGCTGAGAGACACTCTTTCAGGAGGAATCCTCCATGTACACGACACTGACAAACTGACCAAGTCTACAAACCATGGCCTCCTGGGCCAATAAGGTGCTACAAGGAGAATCTTCGCTTTCTGCTATAAGGTCTTCCTGATGACTGCCGAGATGAGAGGTAATGGAAAGAAGGCATAATGGAGTCCCTTTGATCACTGACAGCGAAGGGCATTGACTCCCTCCATTCCCTGGGACAGTAATCTGGTGAAGAAAACGAGGCAGTTGATGATTCAACTCAGATGCAAACAGATCCAATATTGGGTGCCCAAATCTGTTGGAAATTTCTTGAAAAAGAAGTGGATGCAACATCCACTCTGCCTGATCTATTGTAGATCTGCTTAGCCAATCTGCTCTGACATTTTGTGTCCCTGAAATATGTTCAGCTTTGATTAGAGCAAATTTTTCTCTGCCCATCTGCAGAGACAGGAAGCTTCTTTTTGTAATGAATTTGACTGTGTTCCTCCCTGACGATTAATGTGCACCTTAGTGGCCACATTGCCTGTTAGGTTTACCACATCTTGTCCCCTGATTATTGCCTCAAATTCCTTGAGAGCTAGATGGACTACTCTTAATTTTAACCAATTGATATCATGCTTGATGTCATGAGCAATCCAAATGCCCTATGCTACCTTATCTCAACAATGGGCCCTCCATCCAGAGAGACTAGCATCGGTAGTTAATGTTGTAAACTCCCTGTCTTTAAAGGAGCATATTTTATCTAATACTGAAGAGGTCCACCAAAGCAAGGACATCAACATCTTGGTTGGCAATCTGACTTGGATTGGAGAGATACCTTTCATGAATCTCTGAAAAGGTAATAAGAACAACTGCAATTCACGAGAATGCAGTCATGCCCATGGCACTATATCAAGGCAGGATACCATTTTGCCTAATAATTTTGACATTTGTGCTGGGGATGTCCTTCTTATGCAAAAGAAATGGGCTGCTAATGCTTTAATGTCCTCTCTTCTTTGTTGAGAGAGGAAAACTAAATCTAATTCAGTATCTATTATTGCCCCCCAATCTAAATGTTTGGTAGTTGGTTCAAACTGACTCTTTTCCTGATGAACTGAAAATCCATGAGATTGTAAGGTTTGTAGGTGATGGTTAAGTCTCTAATAGCTAACTCATGGGCGACTGATTGTATTAAGATACCGTCCAAGTAGGCCAGTATCCTAATTGGAACATTTCTAAGATGGACTGTTACAGCCACCAGGATTTTGATAAATGCCCTGGGTGCAGATGCCAACCCAAAGGGGAGTGCTTTATACTGACAATGTTGAGCTGCATAACAAATTCTTAAATACTTGCGATGGTCAGGTAAGATTGGAATATGCAAATACTCTTTCGTAAGGTCAATTAAAACTAAATAGACCCCATGTCTCACTTTCTTCAAAATAGATTGAACCTATGATAAATAACAAAATAGTTTAGTCTTTTCAGGTTTAAAATAGCCCTTCATCCCCTGATGATTTGGGAACAAGAAATAACATAGAGTAGAAGCCTTGGCTCTATTGCTCCTCTGGGACTGCTTCCACAGCTTGGATTGTTAGGAGGTGCTGAATTGCCTCCTCTATTTATCTCCTTTTCTGTATGTTTGAAGATACTGGACACCTGATAAAAAATCTTGGGGGCCTGGCTCGAAATTCAAATGCCAGACCTTCCCTTGTTGTCTGTCTGAGCCAAAGATCTGAGGTTGTTTTCTCCCATTAGTCTGCAAAACTTTGTAATTTACTACCAACAGGAGGTTACAAGTGCCTATTTGTATTTTCAGAATGGCCTGTTTGATGAACCAGGGAATGACTGTTTGGTCTGTGGTTGAGATCTTGCCTTATAGTTGTTCCCTTGAGCCTGTTGAAAATGTTACCTCTGGCCGAAGTTTGCTTGATTTCTTTGGCTGGTAGACGTTTATCCCATGATTCGATCAGAAAGGGCACTGGTACTTACCTGACATGCCCATTCTTTTTGAGCTGTTAAGAGCATCCAGTAGTGGGAGGTGCTTCAGTCTCCGCATTCATAGGCTGAGCTTGATTTGTGGAATGCTCCTCCTCCTCCATGTGACTCCTCCTCAGCGTTCCCCAGTTTTGGCGAAGATGAGAGAAATAAGCGCTCTCATCCTCACGTTCTAAAAAGTTCATTGGCCAAAACAGGACCCCACCAGCTGGAAAAAAGGGTGGGGCTGGATGCTCTTCACAGCTCAAAGAGAACGGGCGTGTCAGGTAAGTACCAACACCCTTCCTCCTATGAGTTGTTCAGAGCATCCAGTAGTGGGACATACCAAAGCCTGTCCTGTCCTATGGGAGGGACTCCGTCTGGTCTGGAATCTTCTGCTGGTCTCTGTGGACTCGTTGCAGAACTCTTCTGCCAAAGGAAGCCTCAGCAGAAGAAACACATCAATTTTGTAGTGTCTAATGAAGGGCGATGGGGAAGCCCAAGCCGCGGCCCGACAGATATCTATTATGGATGCCTGTGTGGCCCATGCTGCCGAAGTTGCTGTACTCCTTGTTGAATGAGCTGTTATGCCCCTAGGCACCTGCAGAGATTGGGTCTGATATGTTTTTGCTATTGCTGCCCATATCCAATGGCCTATCGTAGATGGTGAAACTTTGTAACCCTGAGAATTGGGCTGAAAGGACATGAATAAAGCCTCTGATTTCCTGAAAGCCACTGTACGCTTGATATAGATTCACAGAGCATGCCTCACATCAAGCTTATGCCATTGTCTTTCCATCCCCTATGATGGTCTGGGGCAAAATTTTGGAAGAATAAGCTCTTGTGCTCTATGAAAAACTGAATTGACCTTGGGCATAAATGTGGGATCAGGACGAAGGACCACATGATCAGCATGAAAAACGCAGAGATCTTGTCTGACAGACAAGGCTGCAATTTCTGAGATACAACGAGTGGAGGTGATCGCTACCAGGAAAACTACTTTGTATGTGAGAAATTGGAGACTTGACATTTTCAAAGGTTCGAAAGGACCTTTAGTGAGAGCAAAAAATACCTTGTTAAGGCCCAAGGTGAGATAACGCTGCACTGCTGGAGGGCGCAAATTGGTGGCTCCTCGAAAGAAAGATCTTATGCGTGGATGATGTGAAAGAGAACTGAGGCCCTCGTAAGAACTGATGCCAAGGCCATCACCTGCCTTTTTAACGTATTAGGTGACAACCCCTTATCAAGTCCCTCCTGTAAAAACTCAAGAATCTGGGTGACAGAGGGAGAGCCAGGATCAATTTGAAGCTTACTACACCATTTGCAGAAGGTGGACCATGTGGCATTGTAAATGCGAATTGTTGAGGGGCATCTGGCATCTAGGATAGTGTCGATAACTCTGTTGGAAAGCTTTTCCCTCTTCAAACCACTCCGCTCAACCTCCAGATGGTCAATTGTAGCCATTGAGGGTCCGGATGTTGAAGAGGCCCCTGAGTTAATGAGATTCTGTCTGACGGGATTCTCGGGGGGGGGGCTACCGAGAGACTGTGGAGGTCTGCAAACCATGGCCGTCTGGGCCAATAAGGTGTGACTAGAAATAATTCAGTTCTCTTGTCTAGTAACTTCTGGATGACTTTGGAACTAGCGGAAGTGGAGGGAATGCATACAGGAGCCCCGGGGGCCAACAACAGCAGAGCAAATTGAAATTCTCCGCCCCTTGGGATGGGTACCTGGAAAAAAATCTCGGGAGCTGAGTGTTGAGAGGGGAAGCAAATAGGTCCACCACTGGCTGACCAAATATCCGGTCCACTTCTTGGAACAGGGATGGGTGGAGGTGCCACTCCAATTGATCTACGATGGTCCTGCTTAGCCAATCTGCCTGTGTATTCGACAGACCTGAAATGTGTTCTGCTTTGATGGAAAGTATGTTGTTCTCCGCCCAGTGACACAGGTGCTCCGCTTCCCGCATTAGCTGCTTCGATTGTGTGCCCCCCTGCTTGTTTATGTGAGCTTTGGCTGTTACATTGTCTGTCAGTATCAGTATGTGCTGACCGCGTACCTGGGGGAAGAAGTTACGAAGGGCCGGGTGTACTGCACGAAGTTCCAGCCAGTTTATGCTGTATGACTGTTCTATGTCGGACCATCGGCCTTGGGTTGTGAGCGACTGGACGTGAGCTCCCCATCTGAATAGACTGGCATCTGTGGTAATGGTGAGCATTTGTGGTTCCTTGAAGAGACAGCCTCTGTTGATAATTGGTTTGGACCACCAAAGGAGAGATTTGAGAACCTTGGGCGGAACACTGACTTTGTGTTTGGAGTTGCTTCGGCCAGATTGCTGGTACAGTAGCAGGAACCACTGGAGGGATCAAATGTGAAGGTGGCCCAAGGAATAATAGAAATACATGAAATTATTTTGCCCAACAATTTTGATAGGTCCATTAAGGACATCCTCTTAAGCGCCCTGATCTCCTTAACCAATTTTTGAATGCTATTTAGTCTATCTGTTGACAGATAAACCTTGCCTTCCACCTTATCTATGACCGCCCCTAAATGAATTAACCGAGTCGAAGGTGTTAATTGACTCTTCTTCCAATTTATTAAGAAGCCATGCTCTTGTAGGGATAATAATGTGTTCTGAGTGTCTATGACTGCCTGATGGGTGGAAGGAGATAAAATCAAAATATTGTCAAGATAACACTGGAGGCATACCAGGATGTTCCTGAAGTGGGCAGCTAGCGCTGCAAGGACCTTGCTGAAGGTCCTGGGGGCAGAGGCTAATCCGAATGGGACCTCCTCAATGAAACTGTCACCCTGGTGAGGACCAGTGGCTGTCGGAGTGAATGTGGCTTCAGGGGCCCGTCTGGTCGGTGTTCCAGACACTTGGACCTGTTGTCCTTGTGGAATCAAGCTGCACCTGGATGAAAGAGAGAGATCTAGGGGAGGAGGAGGGTGTGAAGAAACTGACAGACTGGAAGAGGAGATACCCTGAGATACAGCGTGGACCTCTTGAGTATGCCTATTTGCTTTTGTAAGGCCTTATGGTGCCTTAAGGCATCCCTTTCTGAGGCTTTAGAATTTCCACTGTGTTTTGATTTGGCTTTTATCTTCAAGCAAGGGGCCTGAGAGGTGCTACCATCTGCCATTTTGATTAAAATTAGAATAACAGTAATTGAATATAATTTGTGTACAAGGCGGTTGGCATGCCCAGGGTCCGATCTGAGTCAAGAACGGTTGCCCTGATAAAGTTCTTATTGCCCCCTTTTATTATTATTATTTTGATTTATTTTACTGGTGTCTATATATATATGAGTCGTATCTCAGTAATAATATTTTATTGAAATTAAAATATTATACTGTCAAATAGTTTGTTACCATGAGTGATTATTATGATTGTAGTAATTATTATATTATTGCTACAATTGCTTTGTAATTGTTCCTATGAGTAGTGATATATATATATATATATATATATATATATATATATTCCAATATTAATAAGAGAACAACCAAGATTAATGTGTAATCCAATTAGCCAAACAGCGAATGCCTAAGGCCCGGATTGATGATTGAAAGGGCCTTCAGCAGCTTCCATGCACAGGCGGACACTGGCCTAGGTGCTTGCTGCTGTGCCACTGAGAATAAGGCTGTGAGGGTTAAGCCAATGATTTTTAAAGCGAATTAATTATCCTCCAGTGCAGGTAGCCAGAACGAGGGTAAAATTGCTCTCAGAATCCTAGAGGGATTCTGCTGCTTCAAGCAGAAAATACCTCACACAGCTCAGGAAAAACAGACAAGGCGTGCAGCCACGAGGTGGCACTCAAAATGGCCTCCAGCAGTTAAAGGTTTTTTTGCGCACTTCTCAGCAGCAGCTTCCTGCCTTGCAAATGAAGCCGGAGCTCAAACGAAGCCTGAGCTCTCAAATCAGCAGAATGGCAGAGAAGAAAGGGGAATTAATACTAATTAACTTCCCCACTGAAGAAACGGTGTTCTGAGGGGGGGGTAAAGGTGATACGATTTTTAAAAAACGAAATATCAAGCCGCTGGCAAGAAAATGGAATTAAAAACACAGCGGCAATCAAACTGGCAGAGGTAAGGAAATTTTGGCTGTGGGGTAGTGGTGCAGAGCAGTTCCAAATCCTCCCGCCACCTTTTTGGGGGGTGGGGGGTGGGGCTCGAATGCGGAGGAGGAGTCACGTGGAGGAGGAGGAGCATTCCACAAATCAAGCTCAGCCTATGAATGCGGAGACTGAAGCACCTCCCACTACTGGATGCTCTGAACAGCTCATAGGAGAACAGGATCTAAGGATGCCCCAGATAGCTTTCCAATTTTGTACGGTGCGGATGCCAGCTTCCATTTCTTCTTAGTGTCGCCTGCCAATACCTGAGCCAGACTAACCTACGTGCAGCAACCGCTGTAAAACATGGCCCATGACATGAATTTGACAGAGTTCAAAGCTTTGTCTGCCGTATATTCTGATGCAGCTATAACTTTGTTAAAGTCTAAATGGGCTCTTATATTGTCTGTGGTACCTGCTGCTGCATTTGTCTTTGCCATATCACAGCAGCCCTAGAGAAAAAGGAAGCCGCTGTGGTAGTTTTGACTGCCCATGCAGCTGCCTGGTCTGTCTTTCACCACATTAAATTAGCCTTTTTGTCTTCTCCTTTTAGGGATGTCATCTTCATCATTGAGATTAGTTGAAGAATATGCTACAGCTAGCACTGGATCATCAATCCCAGGGAGCTGCAAAGTTGCTGGTGTGTCAAAGACAGTTACTCCAGGACCCAAACCGGGGACATCTGTCTCTGCATCATATTAAAGAATATTTTGTAGGAAGGAAAACCTCCGCTTATAAATGTGGTTTAAACAGGCCTTTGGTATCAGATATCTCTGTTTCTATCTCTTCTACAGAAAGAGATTCTATTTTGCCTTCCTCTACTGAATACTCAGATTGTTTATCCTCTGAAATATCAGACTATGTTTTGGCCATGTTTGTCTAAGAGAGTGGGAATGCCTCCTATGGTGGGAGGGACCTACTTTAGAGTCTGCCTGATTTGGACTGTTAGTCTGAAGTTCTCCCATCATTCCCTGACCAATAAGTAACGTAAAACACTGCTGAACCACCAGGGGCATTAACTGCCCTCCTGTTTCAGTGTGTTGTATTTGTTCTTTTGAATTCTCCTGTCTCCCGAGACTGAATAGAAGAACTGAAGATAGTGGCCAGGAAGAGGTGTGTCTTCAGATTTTCTATTCAGTCTATAGCCAAACAGAGCTGAATACATGCATGGATCCTGTCGAAACCATTCTGGGGAACAAGAAGGTTTTTTTTGCTGGGATTATGTAAGTCCGTTCTGGCTTGGCTTTTTGGCTGCCTCTGGGTAATTGTATTTATCCAGGGCTCGGAAAGCTGAGTGGGGTTGGCTGTATTCCGGCTTGGCTCTCTAATTGCCTCCTGGCTCTTTAAATGCTTCCTGGTATTTGCGCTCCATTGGGGTTCAAACGTTATGGCCTTTGGAGAGGTTGCAGGAGATTGTCCAATGGGCCCTACCTCCGGGAAATTGCCCGGCCCTGCCACCGGGGAATTGCGCTCTGCAGGGGTTCAGGAATGGAAGGCTATGGCTGTTGGGGAAGGAGCTTGCCACGGCTGCTTCACTGGGGTTGGCTGTGGGGGAATCTCGGGTCTCAAGGGATTTTGGTTGCTCACGGAAGCTTCAGCGCACGATTTCAGGTGACTTCTGGTGAAGGTGGAGGTTCTAAAAGGATTTAAAAGGTGATAAGCTCTCCAGGAGCAAGAACCTCACCATTCTTGTTGGCACCACCTTGGGCGGTGTCAAGTAATGGGTTGATGTCTTTCTTAGTATTCATCAGTTGTATTTTTTCTTATGAATATTTTGATGCTGCAAATTGCCAGGTCATCTTTTCAGACTATGGACACCAAGAGATAAAGTAAATGTATGTATAATTAAATGTTACTGATTTGTTTAATATAGTGCATAAATTCTGAGCCCTTCTGTGTATTCAGTGCATTTCCAAATTGAGAAAAAACAATGACTTGTACTTGTTTAAAACAATACTGTATATAAGGTTCCGCAACTCTTTCTTTATCGGTATTTCCTCCCCCCCCACCTCTAAACTACTCTAAACTGCCACAAATTCAGCACCAAAGTAATCTCAAAATGAGTGCCTCAGTATACTGCCCTACCGGAAGGAAAACTATTTTTTTCTGATATAGGAATTCATTTAAATATTTTTAAATTTTGTAGCTCTATTCTTTTAATGCGTTCTTATTTCATCTTCACAAAGAAACGTACCGGCACAATAATAGGCTACTAAATAGATCTCGCCTTCCCTAAATGACGAGATGCCCATAATAGAAGGCTAGATTCCGAAGAAAGAACATAAAATCGAGGACATATGCGCCCGCAACTCGTTCATGGGCAGCCTTGCCGGAAGTGCGTCGCAAAGATGTCTTTCAATCTGCGTGGGACCAGGCGTGAGAACGAAATGATTTAGAAAAGGGGACAGACTACGATTTTGCGCAAGCGCAGAAAAAGCGCTGGAGGCTCTTTGTCCTGCGAATTGTTCAAAAGAAGCGACGCTGGTGAATTGAGTTTGGCTGAGCGAGTGGGGCTTCGTGGAGGTGCGCACGCGCCTAAAAGATAAGATAAAAGGTGGGTTTTCCGTGGGGTGAGTGCGCCTCTGGCGTGTGGATGGTTAATGGTGGTTGGAATTGGACGCAACTTCCAGAGGACGGAGTGTGGAGGAGAAACAACAAAACAGCTCTTTGATTTCGTTCTTGGTATTATTTGGACTCTTCTTACATCGGTTGCTTTTGCTCACTGCGGTGAAAAGTGGTGAGGTGGTCGGCGGCGCTTCAAGTCGAGGAGGCACAGGCTCTATCTGCGGCGTATTTGGCCCGCCGTGAGGGAGCGATCCTAGCCTTCTATCCGCTGTCTCCACCGTTCCTGCTGTAGATCCTCGTTGAAGGGGTTCTGTAAAAGCAAGAGCCGAGAAGATAATCGTCACCCTCACTCCTCCAACTAAACTTTTTCTAGCTGTAGAGCAGTGGTTCTCAATCTGTGGGTCGCATATTTTTCGATGGTCTTAGGAACCGAGCCATAAGGAGGTCACCACAACATGAGGAACTGTATTAAACTGTATTAAAGGGTCGTGGCATTGAAGGTTGTAGAGTATTTTCTTCCCCCAGAGCTTGCATTACAATCCCTGGATACTTTATACGGAATTTGTGTGCTTCGGCTCCTGATAACTTAAATGTTTATTCCTCAAAGACTGGTGAAGAAAGGAAAACAAGACATTCCTCCACCCTATTACTGATGGTCAGAAAACTTTCCTTAATCTGTTTTATTACAATTTCTTGAGAAATTGTGATCCCTTCCATCATACATTAGAAACAGAATTACCAAGACCAAGAAAATTTGGGTCTAATATACAATGGAGCATGGGAAAATGGATTATTTCTGTGAACAAGTACAACAAAAAGATCCAGGCCGCAGGTTTCAAATTGGCCAGGAATTTCTGGATTATTTGAATAATCCCAGCATTTCTACTGATCTTGAGCAGGATCAGCATCACCTTGATAAAGTAATCAATGAATTAACAGGATCGGTTAACTCTAGTAATTATAAGGTAATTGTGCCTGATATAGAGGTATTTCTGATTCTTGTTAGGCATTGTAGTGTTGCTCTTTCACTAAGCTTTGTCGGTGAAGCTAATTGTTCAGATTGTTCAGTTTTATCCTTTTACTTTGTAAAAATTCAGTTTTGTTTAACTCACTAACACTCAAATGTGTACATTCAATAGACAAGAATAAATATAACAGGTAAAAAATCCTAACATATAAATAGGTCATAGAGTCAGACTATACAGTATTGGAGCCTGTCCAGTAAGCCATCATGGTTATTCTGATTTTATGACTTTTTTTCCCGGCAATCATTAAGAGAACCATTAGTATGCAGTTGGTTTACAGGTCATACAAGCTGTAAATATGTAGCCCATTTACCAATTTGATCACATGACTATGAGGGGCTTCAAGTATCAGAATTTCAATCCAGGTGATAAGTAGCCTCAGGTAAATCTGTAATAACTTAGATGGCAGCTAAGTAATAACTTGAGGATTACTTATATAACATTCATTTTCATTATGACTGACTATAAAAACTGCATGTTGTCATGTTAGAATTGTATATACTGTATTTAAGACCCTACTCAAACTTGGTAGAATTTGCAATCCATTAAAGCCCCTGTCACACTGCAGCAGCGGATGGAAAGAGGATGTAAAACGGAGAAAAACACTTACCATCCGTTGGTTAACGTGATGCTTCCATTCTGTACTCACTGCCTCCGTTTTGCTTCCTCTCTTATCTGTCCAGCATCCGTCTATTGACATTTCATCCGCTCAAAAGGTTTTGAGCTGCTCAAAACTTTTGAGCGGAAAATGTATCAAACGCGTCCGTTCTGCATCCGCTAGGCATACGGGGGACATCCGTTCTGCATCCATTGTCATCCGTTACGCATCCGCTATATCTGCTAGGCATCCACTGCGCATCCGCGCAACTCGAATCTGCTCCAGCGGTAAACGGACGCAGGGAGGAAGCGGAACGGGCGCGCAGCGTTAGTATCATGGACGGAGAAAGGATGAAAGCGGATGCAGCATGCAAAGAAAGCATTTAAAACGGAAAAAACGTTCTCAGAGGGGACCTATCTCGGATATTAAGGATGTCTAGAGGATGCAAAAGGATGCTTCCATTCCGCATCCGCTTTCCATCCGCTCTGCGTCCTCCCGCCGTCCGTTCCTTTCCGTGTTATCCGCTCTGTTTATGCAAATTTTTGTCCCTTTTGAGAGCGGATAACAATGGATGGAACATTTTTCTCATCCGCTGTGTCCTTTTTACAAACGTTTTGCATCCGTTGGGCAGTGTGACAGGGCCTTAAACCAGAAACAAGCTAAGTACAATGTAGTTACTTGGGGATATAGTGTTTACACAGGAGTCAGGTATTTGTTTAATAAAAAAAAATCATTTCTTAAAAGAAGTCACTTTAATAGCTTTAATATATTCCCATTAAAACAAATAACATAAATATTTTAAATAATATTAGATTGTAGACTATTCCATTTTATGTTGTAGAAAATTCAAAATGACTTACACTTCAGATTTTTTAAGTAGATTTTTCTTGATTGCTACAATGAAAGTATGGAGTTGGACACATTTAAAAAAGAGCCCTGAGATTTATCATAGAGAGCTCCAGCATATTATTGTATTGCTAGTAATAGAATATCTAGTTCAGTAGTATTGAGTGCTCTCTTTTTGTTTACATTTTTGTCATTTGGTGGCAGTATTGCTGTACAGTTCAGGTTTCTGTTGATTCCAAGAATACTCCAGAGATTAAATTATGTGTACATCATACATATCACATAGTGAAAAATTGATTCAAATTTTGAACATTATGAGACATTTTGAAAATAAATGTAATGGTAACCTAGTTGGTGTTGTAAATACATAAATGAAAAATACATTCTCAATCTGTTTTAATATTTAAATATTAAATAGTTAGTTGAAATAACTATTTCCCAGTTCTGTATCCAATTCTGTTAATTGGCTTTTTGAAAGTCAAATTGTGAAATATTAATTTAGCAGACAATGCAGCAAACTTTAATTACAATAATGAAATTCTTGTGTTTACATAATGTTACCATTATGTAGATAACATAAAAGATAACATAAAGAGATGCAAATAACATGATTTGTGTCATTTGTTTAGTGACATTATGGATGATATTACCATTTCAGTTTCTAATTCATTGTGAATATTTACAACTGTTGACCAACTGTTGACAGTTAATTAATAGATAAATATGTGTAAAATTATGTAGCCTTAATTTGAAATAAACAATCATTTAGCTCTAAAGACAGGTTGGTATATGACATAGTGGAGTGGCAGAACTTGTGGGTGGGAGGGATCAGCCTAGAATCTCTATATAGCTACAAGCAAACGTTCCATGCCCCTTTTAATATAGTTTACCCTTATCTAATTTTTAGCAGGTGCTAAATGTTAAATTTCTTATGGGTATTTAGAGATATTAGGCTATTTAGAGATATTAATCCATGTTTTAATTGGCTCTTATAGAAGCTATTATTCATTTTACCAGTTTTAAATTACTAGCTGTGAGAGCACAGTGGCTCACATATTTAGGAAGGTGGGTCACTCGTTCCTGCAAATCCAGCAATTTGAAAATGGGCAAATGCAACTAGATAGATAGGTATCATTTCAGTGGACAACTTAAAATACAAAAGAGTTCACAACAGAGCATCTCCTGAGTAGTGGTAATATCACAGGCTGATCCTTTTATCATGGAACTACTTTGGTGTTTTTTTGACATGGAAATATAATTATTAGTTTAATGATAATTACTAGCATAAAGATAAAAATAAGCATCCCTTAAAATGTTTGTCATGTTGGAATCATGAATAATGAAGAATTCTAAAATACAAATAACATCTGTTGTCTTGCCTCTACTTTTAAACACAAACATCTATTTGTGGGAGCTAACATATTTTAAGTAACTAAGTCACAAATTGGAGGTGGTGGACTTTTTTGCTCTTTGCTCATTTCAGAGGTTTGCTTAGTGTTCTTCCATCATTATTGTTTTACATGAAAATATCCCAGTTGTATTGTCTGCAAATGTAATTTTTCCAGAAGCTCTGCGCTTAGAAGCAGAGAAAGATAGTTGTATTGAGAGTTATGTTTGGAGATACCATAACTAGACAGTTAATATAGTTCTGGATGGAAAACATCACTTCAGAATATTTCATTTCTAGAATAGATGTTAATTGTCTAATGTTGTGATTGAATTTTGCCTTCATCTTATTAATGCCCTCTGGCCCATATGATGAAAAGGGGGATTCAACCTGTCACTTGGCTTTCACTCTATTCCTCACTTACTAATTTTATGCATTCAAATTAAGTTAATTGATTCTTCACAATTTTTCCCACTATTCTTTTATAATGATCATTTTTATTCATCTTTTTATGATCATTTCAATTAATTTTCAAAGTACCATTTCTGTTGTTTATTTCTAATGTGTGTTATTTTAATTTTCCATCATCCAGTTCTGATTTTGTTATCACAACAAAACTGGCTTTTAATGTTTGCTATCTATTAGAACTGCAGCTAAAATTACCACTTTTTTTAAACTACTGAATTTAAAGACTTCTATCAAATCCTGATATTCCTTGATCTTGTGACAGTTAATTTGTTTCTGATATTAGATTCCCTTTATATCTTTTTCAGATTAGTCATGTTTAATTTTTCTACAGAAGAATACTCATTTTCTAATTCCTTCGCCTTTCCTATGAATTCTTTCTGGGCTCCAAACTTGTACACTTTTAATACATATGTACATTTGCTACTAGTTCCTTGTTTAGAGCCCAGAAGGAATTAAAAGGAGAGGAGAGAGAATTAGAAAATAAGAATAGTGGATACTATAACCATATAGTAAAGCAAAGGGACATAAAAAGCAAAATATAAAGCCAAGAGATGTAGAACGTTTATATGATATGTTACTTTTTGCAGTTAAACTGATGAATATTGTACAAAATTGGGAATAAGCATTCTTAATATTTTACAGCCATTATGAATTACCTGTACTACCTGTATATGTCTTCAATGTAATGAAAATATTATTGTCTGCCTAGCTGCAATCTATATAAATTCCCTGTCTTCCTTCAAAGCAAATCAATATTCTAATGAGTCATATTCCCAGGAAAATACTATTTTTTGAATGCCAACCTGATTACAGTAATAAATTACAGTAATAAATATTACAACAAAATGTAAAACAAAAAATAAAATTATTATTTTTGAGGAAAAGCTATTAATAATACTGGTTGCCCTATTAAATGCTAACATTTGAATTTTATTTACAAGTTTAGAATTCTAAGCTATCACTCTACCAAAATATTACATGTACATTTTGTGATCTTGTTAACATTTAAGATTCCATATGATAGATTAAGGACAGTAATCTCATGAAGGCAGTGAGTGTACAATATTTGCCAGATCCAAATTAAACATAATGTTCTAATATAAAATATTAATTTATAAAATTATTTTTTTAAACCTGAACAATATCAAAACTTGGTGCAGTTGGAGATAAAAAAAATGAAAAAGTGATTAATGAAACTACTGAGTTGACTTTGATCCAAACCAATTCCAGCATGTTGTTATAATTTAATTAATTTCTCTGTGTGAAACTAGATTCTTTAAAAACATTTGTTTTTAAGCATATAGTACTAATAGTCCTCAACTTACAATCATTTGTTTAGTGATTGTTCAAAGTTATAATGGCACTGAAAAAAGTGACTGATGCCGTTGCAGCATTCTTACAGTCACATGATTAAACTTTGGGCTCTCACCAACTGACACTCATTGTACAATGACGATTGCAGTGACCTGGCATGTGTAATCACAATTTTCTGACATGAAAAGTCAATTGGGAAGCCACAGATTCACTTAACTGTGTTACTTGCTTAACAACTACAATGATTCATTTATCAAATGTGGTAAGAAAGGTCATAAAATGGGGCAAAACTCTTTAACCACTGTCTTGCTTAGCAATTTTGGGCTCAATTATAGTTGTAAGTTGAGAACTACCTGTACAAGACTAGCAGCATTAAATTTAATACAACAGATTCTCATTCTCAAATCTATATAATTGCCTTAAATTGGTGATTATCACAGTATCTTTTTAATTCTTTAAATATTTTTCCATAGGTATCACAACTTGGATTAGAACTCCTAGGTGCCTTTGGTGAAAGACTATTAGGACGTTTCAGAACCTATGTAGGAACTGGTAAGGTTTTTTTTACACTTTTTCTATAAAAAGTTTTATTTTTTCCTCAATATTTATTTAACTAGGGCTGTACGTTACAAATTTATAATGATGGAGAAGGTACAGCAACAGATTTATATATAGAATACAGCTATTGCTGACTTATGACTACTTGTTGAACACTAACATTACAATTATGGGTACTATTCAGCCTTGAGTGTAAGGGCACTTCTGATGACAACGTAACATTGCACTGTGTCTTCCAGACATCATGGGATTGTGATTTGCCTGGTAGCCTGTTTGTATTTTTGACTGGTTGCCAATTGCTCTGTGATCACCATTTACAATCTTAGCTAGTTTCTCAATGGCAAAGCTGGCAAGGAAGGTTGTGAGCTCTTACTGCCTGCAGAGAGGACACACTCTCATCTCTGGAGTCTGATGAAAAGATCTGCCTTCAAGGGGAATTGAAGGTCTTCAGCAAGGTAGAGAAGTCTTTCGGTTCAATCCAGTACAGCATAACCAATACACTGTGAAAAGGATAATACTGCCATACATAAAAAAAAAAATCTCAGAAACTACCATTAGACTATTACAACCACATGGCATCAGCGTAGTGTAGAAATCAACTAAAGCCCTCCAAAATACCCTAAGTAAACCAATAGATCCAGCAGCTCAAGAAGAAAAAAAACATCTACACCATACAAGATAAGGATTGTAACCTCACTACATAGTACAAACAGGTAGAACACTAACAGAGCATACCCATGAACACTAACTATTAACCAGAAGACGTGATGAAAGCTCCTTAATTTTACAATACAGGGCCAGACTTAATCATACTTTCCACAGGAAAGCTGTGACCATCCTAAATTGTGGTGAAATCACTAAATCAAGTGAAATCAAACCAAAATGCTTCACTTCACATCAGTTTGGCCTGGCCTACGCTATCCCAGTGGGTGCATGGATGTGCAGGAGGCAGCTGGCAAACACAGGCCCAGCCCAGCCCATCACACACGCCTGGGTACACAGGAGGTGACGGGCCAGCATTGTCTTGTCCATATCTCACCTTTTGGCTGCCCCACCACCTCATGGATCAGGGGATGCAGCCACCGCTGTCATCAGCAGTCCACTCCCCTCCGGCTACTACCCTGCGATTCTCACCCACCCCAGCCTGCTCTGCAGGAAGCCACTCCAGCCACAGCATCATGGCTGCCTGGCAACCACCCCCTCCTCACCACCCCCACCGCACCAGCCCTGCTTCTGGGTGGCTAGCCAAGAGTTCCATTCTCTGGCCCTTGCTCCACAATTCTCGTGGTCCATAGTCTGTGCCGGCAGTGGATTGCTTTAGCCACAGCCTTTGAGCTCCCCGGTGACCACAGCATGTCCCACCTTGCTCTCTCAAGCAAGGGGCCCTAGCACCTCTGCCAGGTGTGGAGCAGGCTGGGGAGCGCAAGAATCGTGGGGCAGCAGCTGGAGAGTCAGCCATCCAGGTAAAGCCATCCCCACGGTGGGGGAGGCAAGGAGGGGGCAGTCACTGGGCAACCCTGAGGTTGTAGGGCCTTTCAGGTTTGTGTGCATGGGAGGAGAGTTGTCCGGCAACTGGGGCTCTGCAGCTGGCCCTCCAGAAAGCTTCAGCCTGGCCCATTCTGTTAGGAGTCGGTGACTGCACAGACTAGCTCATGCCATCTTGGCTGGTGCGTGTGTACACAGAAAGCAGCCAGGATGGTGGCTGTGTGCTGACTCCTGTGTGTGAATGCACCCGCTGACTCCTGCATGCATATGCATTCATCGACTCCTACCTTTGCCACTGGCCCACAGAAGACAAATGGAATGCTGATCCGGCCCATGGAAAAATTGAGTTTGACACCCCTGCACTAGACAATTCCTAAAAGGCACCCTGACAAATGAACTAGGAATATAGACATAAACAACATCTATATAGTGTTCAAAAAAGACAATAAGCCAAAAAGTGGGGGGGGGGAAAACCAGAGAGAGAAAAAAGATTAGAACACCTCCTGACCAGCAATCAACAAATGAGCAGAAATTAGCAGAGTATTAACATTAGACCAGCAATCAAGCAGCAAACAGTACCCCAATTAAGGAATTGGCAAACATAAACAACCCAACCAAAGAACAACTAACGGACCACTTCCACTATCACTGATAAGGACAAGCCATTAGTATATAACATGAGAGCATGTTATTATATAACAAGAACTCTCTTGCTACTAGCACTGATGATATCAGCGCTAGGAGGGAATGGGGTTTCCTCTGATTTTATATTCTATTTCAGGTAATGTAACATCTGCAGGAAAACAACCAAGTTCAGAGAGCACCAAGACCTCAAATGTGACATCAGACCTATTAAATCAGGCCAGTTAGGAGCCATGAAGTTTGATTTAATTCTAATTGGCTGCATAAATGTATCAAATGCAGTGTCCCCAGCAAAAGCTCATAGGTCATCCAAGGATATTCCAGTTATCTTGATGATTCAGTTCTTCCTCATCTTCTATTTCCCAGAACCTTTCCAAACCTATTTATTTTCTAGTCTGTCTTATATACCCTCTGTATCTGAGTTTCTTGTTTCTTAAAGGCCCTGTCACACTGGCCGACGGATGCAAAACATTTGTAAAAAGGACACCGCGGACGAGAAAAATGTTCCATCCGTTATCCGCTCTCAAAAGGGGCAAAAATTTGCATAACCAGAGCAGACAACACGGAAAGGAACGGACGGGGGGAGGACGTAGGGCGGATGGAAAGCGGATGCTCCACGGAAGCCTAGCGGATGGAAGGGGATGAGAGCAGATGGCACATCCGCAAGGCTTCCAGGGGACCGCAGCAAAGTGGACGCGGAACGGAAAGAGCGGATGCAGAGCGGATGAAGCGGATGCACAGCAGATGCCGAGCGGATGAAGCGGATGCAGAGCGGAAACCTAGCGGATGCCTAGTGTTCACTGCGGGGAGGATGCATTGCGTCAGCCCCGCGGATATAAAGGGAATCAGCTCCCAAGCAGGAAAGACCTGCTTCCAGACACAGCTTGCCAGCCAGCCAGCCAGCCAGCCAGCCAGCAACCCAACAACCATGGGGAAGAAATGGAAGCCTCTGCCATCTGCTTCCAGCCCTGGCAAGAGGGACAGGGCCACCCTCCCATCCCCTGTCCCTGACTCTGCTTCTGCTGGGGCTTCTGCTGCCCGGGCTCGATCTTCTGGTGCTGGGGCTTCTGCTGATGCTGCTTCTGGAGGTGGTGCTTCTGCTGGTGCTTATTCTGCTGATGCTGCTTCTGGTGGTGGTGCTTCTGGTGGTGCTTACTCTACTGGCACTGCTCCTAGTGCTGGTGCTTCTGCTGGTGCTTACTCTGCTGGCACTGCTCCTGGTGCTGGTGCTTCTGCTGGTGCTTACTCTGCTGGCACTGCTCCTGGTGCTGGGGCTTCTGCTGGGGCTTACTCTGATGGCGCTGCTCCTCGTCCTGCTGGTCCTGCTGGTGCTTACTCTGCTGGCGCTGCTCCTGATCCTGCTGGTGCTGCTAGTGCTCCTGGTCTTGCTGGTGCTGCTGGTGCTGCTGGTCCTGCTTTTGCTGCTACTGTTGTTGCTGCTGCTGCTGGTGGTGGTGGTGTGTAGGAGCAGCCCCTACAACCTCGAAGCCTCTCTGATGAGGGCCCATATGGCCCTGCCAAAGGGAGGAAGAGACAGACACGTGAACGGGAGAGGAGGCAATACAACATAGAAGAGGAACATGAGGAGGAGGTGCTGGAGTGGCTGAGGGAGAATGAGTATCTATGGTGAAAGGGACACAGGCTCTATCGTGACACCAAAAGGAAGCAGGCTGCTTGGAGAGAGAAGGCGGAGAGCCTGGGCTACACTTCGGAGGTACTTCTCGGCTGGTGGAAGCCAATGCACACCTGGTACGGGAAGCTGCACCTCAAGAAATCTGGCCAGGCTGCGGTCAAGCTGATGGACAGAGAGACCTACGTGATGGCCAAGTGCAGCTTCTTGGAGGGTGAGATCTGCCACCGAGGAGCAGCCCCTCTCACAACCCTCTCTCTCAGGCAGCTTGCTGAGAGCCAGTCCTCTTCTGGCAAAGTCAGCTCCTGTGTCCAGGCAGGTATCTGTGGAGCGTGCCACTACGGAGACCCCCCGGACAGCTGTACTACCCCTGGCGGAGCGCGTGGAGGACCCCCTGACGTAGTGGGAGAAAGGAGACGGCACTTCCACCACAGCCCAACCCGCATCCACCCCCAGCTCCACCTCCACAGAAAGGCAGAGAGGCAAACCGAAGGGGCAGAGCCACACTGTCCTGCTGGAGATAAGAGACACCATCAGGAGCAGCGTAGATTTCCTCAGCTGGTATACACCGACGCCCCATCCTCCAACCACAAGCCCTTCCTCACCTATGTCAACCAGACCCTCATGAACATGTCGGAATCCCAGTACCAGGTGGTGAAGGACAGGATCACTGATCTTCTTCACAACCCTCCAGACCAAGGTGAACTTACTCCCACCCAGTCCAGGCCTGCTCCTCCACCCCAGGTGATGTCACTGCCCTTCCAAGGCTTTCCATAGGCCCTACCCTTCCAAGGCTACGGCTACCAGGAGGTCCAGCAGCACAGGCAGCCCTTCCCAGTCCAAGCACAGGTACATCAGACGCCACCGGTGCCACTGACGCCACTGATGCCACCCACACCACTGATGCCACCCACGCCTCAGATGCCACCCACGCCAGTCCTCACCCAGCTGCAGACCAGACAGCCCCACTACACTGCTCCTTCCTCCACCCCACAGCCAAGCCCAGCCTCAGAACATCTGTCATTGGTATTGGGGCTGACACACCATGTCCTGAAAGAAGGGGCTCTCAACATCACGGGGTTGAGCCAGCTGTCTGAGAGCTTCCTCAACACACCGTCCCCTGTTGTCCTCTTGGGGCCAGGCACCCCAGTGGCGCTTCAGACTAGCACTCCAGCAGCAGCCACCTCCACAGCACCTGGACCCTTCACCCCTGAGACTGGGCACGCCTCCGAGTGACCAAGAAGAGTGCCAGAGACTGGGTGGCTACCTGTTGACTTTATTTTTGCTTTGGACACTTGACTTAGGTCATTTTTCTTTTACAGCTTGTTATTAATAAAGATTATCTTTGCTTCACACACTTGCTTCATTTATTTTGTTAAATAAAGTCTTGGTGGAAACTTTTAGAAATGGTTTAAGCCTTTGCATGCTTGTGGGATGGGTAAGGATAGCAGTGGGATGGGCAGGGATACCTTTGGAATGGGTAATAGCTGTGGGATAGATAAATCTCTAGTGCAAGCATAGTGGGACTCTATGATCCACCCTCCCAGGTGCCACACCTATGGCTCTTTATTATCAATAATAATGTAATCAATCATCCACACATGTCAACATAAACACAACTCTTTATTAAATGCCCTGTTCATTGCAGGCCCACCCAACATACATGGCCCAATCTCATCCGTGTGATGAGACAGGCTGAAGGAAGCATCCATTAATCATCTATCATCCTCTCTTGCCACTCCACTGCTCCAGCTTGGGAGTTGCACCAGTGTCTCAGGAGGTTGCGCTGCTTCTTTCCTTCACGTGAAGCTCTGTTGGGGCCTTGCACATCCTTAGTGTCTATCAGGTTTCACCCTTGCCTCCATTCACCAGGCTCCATGTCCCCATTGCCTTGTTGGAGGTCCACGAGCCTGTTCTGCAAGACTGGGTAGCGGGTGCGCATGAGATTGTGCAGGATGCAGCAAGCTTCCACGATCCTCACAGTCTCTGGGCGATGCTGCATGGTGGTGAGAAGTACCTGGAACCTGTTGGCCAGGATGCCAAAGGCGTTCTCCACCACCCGCTTTGCCCATGATGAGTTGAAGATCCTCTCTTCACGGGTGAGGCATCTGGAGGTGTAGGGCTTCATGGGGTAGGTTCTGAGGGAAAAGGCGTCATCCCCCATGATGAAGTAGGGCACATCTTGTGTGTCGTTGGGCAGGGGGTTTGGATCTGGGAAGGCCATGATGAGGTTGCATTCCAGCCCCTCCTTGAGGTCACTGGCGTTGTATTCCTGAGCATCTGAAGCTGACCCGTTGCCTGAAGCATCGATGTACATGAACTTGTAGTCAGCATCGACCATGGCGAAGAGGATGATGACCCCGACTTGGCTGGAGCTTTGCAGGCCACGTGCTTGCCATCTATGGCTCCAACGGTGTGGGCAAAGTTCTACCTCTGATACCACTGCTCTGCAACTTTCTTCCATCCTTCTTCAGTGGTGGGGCACTGGAGGAGCTCCTCCAGGTATTCTTCGATGATGGCCTGCACCACTTCTCTGACCACAATGCTGATGGTGTTGTGTGGCACCCTCCAACCGTACTGCATGCTCCTGTATGTGGTCCCTGAGGCCAGGTGGCACAGAGTCAGTGCCACCTTGAGCCTAGGGTCCAGGCTGGGCCGGAGGTTGGTACTCTGCTTGGTCAACCTGGGTCTCAGCCACTCCACAACTTCGTCAAAAATGGCTGGTGGCATCCTCATGAAGTTCTGGAATGCACGAGGGTCTTCGTTTCTCTGCACCACCATCAGCTCTTCTGGCGATCCATCTTCGGACCCAGACTCTTATTGGCCTCCTCCTTTTCTTCATGTAGAACAGGTGAAAAAGCCTGTAGATGCACTGTTGTAGATGCACTGTTGCACTGTTGTAGAACGATGGTGGCTACCAAAAGGAGTGTGTGATGATCCATGATGGAGATGACTGGATGCTGTGGAAGAGCAAGAGCCAGATGAAGGCTGAAGAGGTCTGCACCGCTGGGCTGCTGGACTGAAAGTGAGATCCAGGTGAGTTCCTCCCCCTTTTTATAGGAAATATAGGTTTTCCACTATGTGTCCTTTTGCATCCTCTAGACATCCTGCAGACATCTTAAATATCCGAGATACTTCCCCTCTGCGAACGTTTTTTCCATTTTAATGCTTTGTATGTGAGCTGCATCCGCTTTCATCCTTTCTCCGTCTGTGCTACTAACGCTTTGTGTCCGTTCCATGTCCGTTTCTCTTCCTCCGTGTGTCCGTTTTCTGCTGGAGCGGGTGCCAGTTGCGCGGATGCGCAGCGGATGCCTAGTGGATATAGCGGACACGTAACTGATGATGACGGATGTAGAACGGATGTTTTCCGTATGCGTTGCGGATGTAGAACGGACACGTTGGATACATTTTCCGCTCAAAAAGTTTTGTGCAGCTCAAAACTTTTTGAGCGGATGAAATGTCCGTAGACGGATGCTGGATGGCTAGAGAGGATGAAAAACGGACTCAGTACAGAACGGAAGCATCGCGTTAACCAACGGATGGCAAGTGTTTCTCTCTGTTTTACATTCTCTTTCCATCCGTTGGTGCTGTGTGACCAGGGCTTTACATATAGGGAATGGACCCAGCAATTTAGGCCCCAACTTCCAACTGTGAAGTTTCAACATGAGATATTTAATTGACAGAAACACTTTATCCCCTACTTTAAACGGTGGTTGGAAGGATCTATGTTTGCTTGTTTTTTATATTTCTCAGCAGCTTCATTTAAAGCTTTTTTTGTATCCTCCCAACCTTTCTTTAATGAGTCCATCCACTTCATTAAAGACATGTTTGGGGTTACCTAGGTAACTCTGTCATAGGGACAAAATCCATGCCGGTGTTGATTTGGAACGGAGTCAAGCTTGTACTGCTGTGTACTGCATTATTGTAACTTGTGCAAATGGCAACAGTTCCTCCTAGTTCTGTTGATAATTTACATAGCATCTAATGTATTATTCCACTATGTTATTCGTTCTCTCCACTGTCCCATTGAATGCAGGATGGAACGCTGAGGAAAGCGCATGGGACAACCCAATGGACTTCAAAAACTCCCTCTAGAACTTAGCAGTAAATTGTACACCTCGGTCTGAGATGTATGAGGTACTCCGTGGAGCCTGTAGATATGCTTCACGAACAGTTTCACAAGTTTCTTAGTCGGAGGTAGTGTGTTATATGCTGTAAAGTGGGCTTGCTTAGAAAATAAGCCGATAACAGTCCAAATCATGGTACTTCGTCCACTCTCCGGTAACACTACGATAAAGTCCATCACAATTTCTTCCTATGGCTTCATTGGTTCAGCTACTTGTTGAAGGAGGCCAGGAGTTTTTCCAATTCTGTGTTTCATCATGGCACAAATTGAGCAGCTTTTTACATAATCCTTAACATCAGTTTTAATTTTTGGCCACCAGAACTGTCTCCTGACTAAATATAGGGTTTTTAAGAACCCAAAGTGTTCTACCAACTGCGAGTCATGGCTACGTTTCAGTATCATCAGTTTTAGAGTATTGGTACATAAGTCTTTGTTCCTTTCCAAGCCAATCCTTTGTTCATTTCAAATGGGTTTGATGTTCAACAAACCATGGATTGGTTAAAAATGCTGCTTTCAACTTGGTTGTCAGTTTGTCTTCAAGTGACTGGGACTGCAGTTGGCTTGGCCTTGGGTAGTTACTTGGTCTGCGGGTTGGGCTTCTGATATCATAGTTTGCACTACCTCTTCCCGGCGACTGTCAAATTGGGGTTTTCTTGACAAGGCATCTCCCAGTATGTTCTTCCCCTCTTGGATATATTTCATGTTAAAGTTGAATCTCTTGAAGTATTAAGCTCAGTGGACTTGCTTAGTTGATAGCTTCTGAGGTGTCTTATAGAGCCTCGAGGTTCTTATGGTCAGTCCACACCTCAAAAGGCTCCTTCATTCCTTCCAGGAAATATCTCCAAGATAGTTAAGCCCATTGCACGGCAAACACCTCTTTTTCCAAAACAGCCCACCTAGGCTCTGTGTCTGCCAACTTTTTGGACACATAAGCGCAAGGCATTAGCTGGTCTTGACAGTTCTTCTGGAGAAGAATTGCTGTGACAGCTACATTATCACTAGCATCAGCTTAGATTATAAAAGGTTTGGTCGGATCCGGATGCTGGAGGATAGACATAGCAGCAAATAGGAGTTTTAATGTTTTAGAAGATTTCTGACAGTCCATTGTTGAAGCAACGGGTTGATTGGGTGCTGGTTTGGTCAGGGAAGGCCCAGTTTTCAGTAACTCTGTTAAAGGGAAGGGTGACTTCGGCAAATGAAAAAATAAATTGTCTATAGAAATTTGTAAAAGCCAAAAAGCTTTGAAGTTGTTTATGTGTTTTGGGGGAGTTGCCAATCTAGCACCACTTGTACTTTTCCAGCGTCCATCTCAATCCTCTGGTTAGACCCTCTGTAGCCCAGGTAATCCATTGACTCTTTATGGAATTAACATTTTGACAGCTTTACATGTAACTTGGCGCCTAAAAGTTTGTTCAGGACTTGTCTGACCAGTTTTACATTTTCTTTGATGGTTTCTCTGAATATAAGAATGTCATTCAGTTAGATGACCTCTTTGTACAGATGTGGATGTAACACTTCATTGATAAAGGCTAGGTCCCACTGGCCGACGGACGCAAAACGTATACATAAAGGACACAGCGGACGAGCAAAATTTCGGGGGTGGCTCCATCCGTTGTCATCCGCTTCAAAAAGTGGCAAAAATTTGCATAAACAGAATGGAAAAGAACGGAAAAGAATGGATGTGGGTAGTATGTAGCGGGGATGTTAAATGGATGTTCATAGGAAGCCTAGCGGATGACAGCGGATGACACCTCCGAAGGGGTTCTGGGGGAGAATTTCAAAGCGGACGCATAGTGGATGAAGCAGATGCATCACGTACGCCTAAAGGAAAGAAAGGGGATACCACGCAGATGTATATCGGATGCAAACGCATCCTTTCTATTCCTATGCTACTAACGATGTATAGACGTTCCATGTACCCTTTCTTTCCTCCCTCTTTCTGTTTTCAGCTGCAGCGGATGTGAGTTGCAAGGATGCCCAGAGGATGCAGAGAGGATACAGCGGACGTTTAACAGATGATAAACAGACATAGAATGTTTGTTGCTCGTATGCCGCGGATTTACATCATACACCGTGGAAAGTTCATCCGTTCACAAAGTTTTGTGTAGCTCAAATCTTCTTGCGCGGATGAAATCGCAGAGGACGGATCCTCGACGGATAGAGCGCATGAAACACGTATGCAATGAGTACACAACGGATGCATAGTATTTTCCAATGGATGGCAAGCTTTTTTTAATGTTTTACATCCTCTTTGCATCCGTAAGTGCAGTGGGACTGGGCCTTAAGTTGCATTAATACTGCGGGGGGGGGGGGGCTGGAGCCCGAAAGGCATGACTCGGAATTGGCAACCACCCAGAGGGCAGTTGAAGGCAGTTTTCCATTCATCTCCCTCCTTTATGCGAACTCGATAGTAGCATTCTCTCAGATCTAACTAGGTAAAAACCTTGCCTGTAGACAGGTGATGAGGGGGAGGGGGGACATGTTTTTTATGCACACCCCATTGACACCCTAAAAATCAACACAAGATTATGTTGCCATTCTTTTTTTTCTTTAAACAATACTGGGGGTGCCAACCTAGATTTGGCAGGTTCAATGAAACCTCTGTCCAAATTGTTATTGATGTATTTTCTCAACACAGTCATTTCATGTGGTGTCATGGAATACCTCTTTTGTTTTGGCAGTTTTGCCCCGAGTTCTAACTCTATGGCACAATCAATGGCTTGATGGGAGGGTAAAACATTGAATTCCTCTTCACTAAAAACCTCAGCCAATTCCCTGTATTCTTTAGGGATTTGAGGCATGCCTGGAGGAGAGTCTGAAGTGGTGGCTGCTGCTTTTGGTTGTGGATCCCTGTTGGCTGGCAGTTTCCTTTTGGGAGGAATTGGGCAGTGGGCCAACACCAATTATGATTTTTCAGTATCTGTCTTCCCACTTGATGGTAGGGGCCCATTTATCTAGCCAAGCAGGTCCCAATATGACACATTCTGACATTTTTGGAGCTAGTACAAAACATATGAGGTCACGGTGTCTGCCCATCCTAGTTTGATTAACTCTGTCATTTGGGTGACCGGGACTCCCCCAATTAAAGTCCTATCTACTTGTTCAAACCTAAGTGTTTCAGGGCTTTAGTCTTTATTCCTAATCGTTCAACGATGGGGAGGCCAATAAGGCATCTGGAACACCTGATGTCTATTACGGCTTTTATCTCCCCTGCTTCCCCCATGTCGGGCACCACCAACATTATTTAACTGAAAAGGGGGAATGGCAGCACTCACTATAGGATTATCTTCATCAGCTTCTCCGAGAAGAATTTCTTGGGTCAGAAGGTCCTTGCTCCCTGCTGTGTGGAAGGGGCCCTCTACAGTGTGGCTAGCAAACTGGCTAGCATCTGAGGCTTCTGTGGATTTCTCCGACCCCTGCAGCTTTACTAGGCCGCGATAAAGCTTGTGGAACAAGTTCAGGAGTCAGACAGTCGGCTGCTCTATGGCCATCCTGGCCACATCGATAGCACTTTATAATCTTTGTTGGTTGGGTAGGAGCAGCTTCAGGTCTGGTTGTCTGGCCACAGTTCTCCCAGGAGGGCCTACAGAAGGGGGTTTTCTTTGTGGGTTGATTTCCCTGTCCAATCTGAGGGACACTGCATACCAATCCTGTAGCAACTCTTGGTATTCCTCTAATGTGGCATGCTTTTTTAACTTCTGGATCAATAGTGTTCTTGAAATAGTGCAGAAGTATTCTTTCAGGCCAGTTCATGAGGTTACTTGCGACCTTTCTAAAGTCCCATAAAAAGTCTTTTAAGGGTTGCTTGCCTTGTTTCATTTCCATTATTTTGTCTTCACTTTCCCCAATTCTACCAGGATTCTCGAACCTAAACCTAAGGAGTTCAAGAAAGGCATTGACACCCTGTGGTTCCGATGCTTCTTCATAGTGCAATTGAGCTACCCAATTGGAAGCACCCCCCTCATTCATCCCATCTGTGATTGCAGCAACCAGGTCGCGATCTGTTGCATATTTGTTCCCAAACTGATCTCGAGACCAGATCCGAGTAAGAAAGTAAGCAAAATGTTCGCATCATCCGTCAAACATTGCTTTAAAAGTCATTTGGTCTGGTCTGAGAGGGGTTGGTGGGACCACCATAGCAACTGCAAGCTGAGCTGGAATGTACTGAGCCGGAGCATGTTGGGACCCTGTAAGGGTACTCCAAGGGAAGCTGTGTTGGGATCTGCCGGCCGGTTGGGGCACTCTGGAAGAAGGGCCTCTGCGAGATTGCTCCAAGGAGCAGCTGAATTGGCACCTGCTGAGCAGAGGCCGTGTTGCATTCTTCTCCATGATGGGAAGAGGGATGTGGCTGCCATCTGTTCTCTGCGCAGATCCCTTTGCTGAGAAGGGATCACTGCTTCTCTTTGGGCCCAGGGTGCTCCCGAACCAAGTGGTGCAATAGGTGCTGGCATCCACTGGCATTGGACCCACCCTTGATCAGGATAAAATCCCCATCCTGGAGGAATACTCTCTGCAGGGGGTAATCTCCTTTCTGGTTGTGGAGGGGGGTGAAATTGGGGTTTGTAACATACATAATGTCGGTTGTATCTGCTTTCTCTCCCTTACTTCTTGGGCCTGCCAGGCTGGCCCGATTCTCAGGCCACCTCCAACCAACGCCACACTGATCCTCCAATCAATTCTCAGACTAGGAAAGGTAAAGGTGGGCTGTGTTAGGACCCAACTCGTCTGGAGAGGTTGTAGCTGTGAGACATAACTTTCCACTTTAAGTTGCCAGAATTGTTCTAGGAATCCTACCAATGACTGGCTTCCGGATGAAGGCCACAAGTTGCAGTTTTGGGAGTTGTCTGATTCCAACATCCCCCCACTCCGCCACTCTGTCTTGTGGACCGTCCTCAGAGGGCTGGAGAGAGAAACGTATCCAGGCAGCTTCTCCTCCACTTTCATCCCTGGCTTCAGCTCCATCTGGCAGCTTCTCCATGAATCCTTCTCCTGAGGCCAGTTGCCTGAATCCACCTCCTTTGGCCGGGCGCCTAATCTCCATCTCTCTTCTGCAGCTTCCATCGCCTGCAACATCTCTTCAGAAGGGGGACGGGGGGCACAATTAGTTCTCTGGTGTCCAGTCCCACAGCCCCTTCTGTAGCTTCTTCCAATTTTTTCATCCTTACTGAGTCTTCACACTGCACCATTTTTGGAATCAGTGCTGGGACTCAGCACTCCTGACAACCCCCTTTTTGGGGTGCTGGAGTTTGTTTAGAGATTCGGGATACTGTCAGGGTTCCAGCAAACCTCCATTCCAATCAATAACTCCCAAGACAGACGTATCTCAAAGATACCTTTATTTGGATAGAAACTGGCACATCTGTAGAATCCCGAATCTAAAAGTTTTTGGGCTTCCTTGGAATATTCAAAACTACAAATCCATCCCCCCTTGGACATCATCACATCTCATGACCTAATCACGACCCGTCCTAAAGGAAGATTCTTATTTCATTCTGCACCATACTTGAACTAACAAAAGAATTTTATTTTGTCTACTTGAGATATTCAATTGAATCCCCCCTCCCACTTTCTCAGGCTTGTGGCAGCGTGCCAGCATTGAATCTAATTATGGCTTCCGAAGCTGACAAAAGATCATAAAATGGGGCCAAACTTACTTAATAAATGTTTCACTTAGCAACAGAAATTTTGGGCTCAATTATGATCGTAAGTTGAGAACAATCTCTACAAGTCTTAGTAAGATAATTAAAATCTAGTTAAAATATGGTAGAAACAGAATAAAACATAAACTGCTTTGACATAGACAAAATATTAAGATTGTTCATCACATAATGCATTTAGTTTTATTTTTATCCTCTAGTTCTCATAGTATTGATGGATCGAATGGGAGATGCTAAAGACCAGGTTCGAGAACAGGCACAGAATCTTATTTTGAAGTTAATGGACCAAGTAGCTCCACCAATGGTAGGAATTCTATAGAGAGGATTTTTCTGTTATATGTGAATTGTTCTGTTTTGAATTAAGCAACACAATCTCAGCAATTTAAGAAACTGGGTAGGGTGTGGGGAATTGTATGTTGTGTTTTTTTGGCTGAAGATATGTGATGGTCATTTATTTTCCCTCAATTCTCAATTGGAAGCATGGGAAAAAAAGAGAATTTTCCCGAGGGAGCTTAATAGGAAGAAGATCAAAACAATCTCAGATCCTGCCAAAAGAATGAATGGTAAGGGAGAAATAGTGACTATAGTATATACTGTATTATAGTTGACTTCTTAGCAGAAGACCATGCCAATTCCTTGCTTGCTTGTGTATATACACACATATATATATATATATATATGATCCTATGGGATCACCACTGTCACCCGTCATTGCAAACCTGTTCATGGAAGAATTTGAATCCAGAGCCCTGGCTAATGCCACCCACAAACCCAAACTATGGCTAAGATACATCGATGACACATTTGTGATTTGGCCCCATGGAAAAGAAAACCTAAACAATTTCCTAACACACCTAAACAGCACACACCCCAAAATCAAGTTCACCATGGAAATGGAAATAAACAAACAACTATCATTCCTAGATGTACTAATCTACAAAAGATCAGATGGCACACTGGGACACACCATATACCAGAAGAAAACACACACCAACCGCTACCTCAACGCCCAATCCCACCACCACCCAGCACAGATAGATTCCGTGGCCGAAACACTAATTACCAGAACCAAACGCCTGGCAGACAAGACACATATAAAGACTGAACTATGCACCCTGACTAAAGTATTGACAGCCAACGGCTTCCACAAAAACAAAATCACCAGCTTGATCCACAAAAACACACCAAGACATAACAGAGACCTAGAAGATCAACAGACCTATGGAACAGCTGTCCTGCCCTACATAAGAGGTACGACACACAAAATCAGTAAGATACTACACAGGCATCACATCAAGACTGCCTTCAAAACAGACAAAAAAATAGCAGCCATCCTTAAAAACCCCAAAGACAAAATTGACCTGGAAAACCAAGGCATATACGAAGTTCCCTGTGCATCATACCCGGCCACATACATTGGACAGACCAATAGAAGAATAAGTACCCGCCTAGATGAACACAAAAATGCAGTAAAAAAGCTGGAACACACCTCCTCACTAGTCCAACACATGAAAGCCACAGGTCACAGCATCAACTTCAGTGGCACTAAAACCCTAGCCACTATAGAAAACCCCAACCACAGAATCATCAGAGAAGCCATAGAGATTGAAAAAAGACCTGAAAGCATGAATAGAAGAGATGATTCCACCAGACTGTCAATCATTTGAAAGCCTGCACTCTCAGATAGAAAGATCTCCACACCACAAGCCAGGCAAACACCTGGGCACAAACAGACTCCCTCTGATACCTCCAGCTCAAACACCACCACCCCACCAGGCACCCAGATGAAACCTGGCTTCCTAAATAGATAATAGCCGTCCTTTCACACAAAGCCAAGCTGCACTGAAAGCTTCCAGTGCAGGAGCAGAGTGTTGCCAGCCAATCAAAGCCATAAAACAGACAGAAGGAACCAGAAACACCAATCAAACAAACTCCAAGTCCAATAAACACAGACCAAGACTCCCAACCAATCATGATGTAGAAAAAAACATCCTGCCACAATAATAGGCAAGCCTCAAATTTAAAACCAACAGCTGTGAGACCCTGACCCACATATAGACTCTATACAGAAGCCTGATGATGGCAGATGAGATTCTGCTGAAACGTTGCTTCAACTTTAAAAGCACTACAATGACGTGGGATAATACCCGAAGGAAGCTGAACAGCACACATGTAAGTACCCGCGAAAACTTAAAACACACACACACACACACACACACACTCAGATATATATATATATATGTTTTTTTAAGCTTTCGCGGGTACATACATGTGTGCTGTTTAGCTTCCTTCGGGTATTATCCCACGTCATTGTAGTTCTGTTAACAGAACTACAACCTCCTGAGACAATGGTGCAACTCCCCAGCTGGAGCAGTGGAGTGGCAAGACAGGATGGTAGATGCTTAATGGATGCTTCCTTCAGCCTGTCTCATCACACGGATGAGATAGGGCCATGTATGTTTGGTTGGCCTACAATGAACAGGGAGTTTAATAAAGAGTTGTGTTTATGTTGACATGTGTGGATAATTGATTACATTATTATTGATAATAAAGGGCCATAGGTGTGGCACCTAGGAGGGTGGACCATACAATCCCACTATGCTTACACTGGAGGTTTATCTATCCCCACAGCTATTACCCATCCCAAAGGTATCCCTGCCCATCCCACAGCTATCTTAACCCATCCCACAAGCATGCAAAGTCTTAAACCATTTCTAAAAGTTTCCAGCAAGACTTTATACAAACAAAGAAATGAAGCAAGTGTGTGAATCAAAAATAGACTTTACTAACAACAAGCTATAAGACAAAAAAGAGTCTCTGGCACTCCTCTTGGTCGCTCAGTCTCAGGGATGAAGGGTCATGGTGCTGTGGAGGTGGCTGGTGCTGGAGTGCTTGTCATCAGCTCCTCCAGAAGCAGAAGCAGCAGAAGCACCAGCCCCAGAAGAGCGAGCCCGTGCTGCAGAAGCCCCAGCAGAACCAGAGTGAGGGCCAGGGGGTGGGATGGTAGCCCTGTCCCTCTTGCCAGGGCTGGCAGCAGATGGCTGAGGCTTGCTGTGCTTCCGCATGGTTGTGGGGTTGCTGGCTGGCAGGAACCAAGGCTGGCAGGCAGGCAGACTTGCAGGCAGGCACCAAGGCCGGCAGGCAGACATGAACCAAGGCTGGCAGGAAGGCTTGCAGGCAGACATGAACAAAGGCTGGCAGCAAGGCTGGTAGTAAGGCTGGCAGCAAGGCTGGCAGGCAGGGCAGGCAAGGCAGTCGATGTGTCCGGCAGCAGGTCTTTCCTCTGAATGGTGACCTGTTTCCGAGCTGCTTCCGTTATATCTGCGGGGCTGACGCAATTCATCCTCCCCGCATGCACAGTGAACGCCAGGCATCTGTTTGGCGTCCGCTGTGCATCTGCTGTATCCGTTCCGCGTCCGCTTTGCTGAGGCCCCCCGGAAGCCCTGCGGATGTGCCACCCACTCCCATCCGCTCCCATCCGCTTCCATCCGCTAGGCTTCCGTTCCGCATCCGCTTTGCATCCACCCTGTGTCCTCCCCCCGTCCGTGTTATCTGCTCCGGTTATGCAAATTTTTGCCCCTTTTGAGAATGGATAACAACGGATGGAACATTTTTCTCGTCCGTTGAGTCCGTTTTGCATCTGTTGGCCAGTGTGACATGGGCTTAAAGTTGTAGCAACGTTTCAGCAGAATCTCATCTGCCATCATCAGGCTTCTGTATGGATGTGGGTCTCACAGCTTCTGGTTTCAAATTCGAGGCTGGTCTATTTTGATTGGCTAAGAGTCTGAGTCTGTGTTCACTGGACTTGGAGTTTGATTGATTGGTGTTTCTGGTTTCTTCTGTCTGTTTTGTGGCTTTGATTGGCTGGCAACACTCTGTTCCTGTGTTGGAGGCTTTAAGTGCAGCTTGGCTTCGTGTGAAAGGACGGCTGCTATCCATTAGGAAGCTAGGTTTCACCTGGGTGTCTGGTGGGGGGGGTGTTTGAGTTGGAGGCATCAGAGGGAGTCTGTCTGTGCTCAGGTGTTTGTCTGTTTTGTGGTGTGGAGATCTTTCTATTTGAGAGTGCAGGCTTCCAAATGATTGACAGTCTGCTGGAATCATCTCTTCTATTCATGCTTTCAGGTCTTTTTTCAATCTCTATGGCTTCTCTGATGATTCTGTGGTTGGGGCTTTCTATAGTGGCTAGGGTTTTAGTGCCATTGAAGTTGATGTTGTGACCTGTGGTTTTCATGTGTTGGACTAGTGAGGAGGTGTGTTCCAGCTTTTTTACTGCATTTTTGTGTTCATCTAGGCGGGTACTTATTCTTCTATTGGTCTGTCCAATGTATGTGGGCAGGCATGATGTACAGGGAATTTCGTATATGCTTTGGTTTTCCATGTCAATTTTGTCTTTGGGGTTTCTCAGGATGGCTGCTATTTTTTTGTCTGTTTTGAAGGCAGTCTTGATGTGATGCCTGTGTAGTATCTTACTGATTTTATCTGTAGTACCTCTTAGGTAGGGCAAGACAGCTGTTCTATAGGTCTGTTGGTCTTCTAGGTCTCTGTTATGTCTTGGTGTGTTTTTGTGGATCAAGTTCGTGATTTTGTTTTTTTGGAAGCCATTGGCTGTCAATACTTCAGTCAGGGTGCATAATTCAGTTTTTATATGTGTCTTATCTGCCAGGCGTTTGGTTCTGGTAATTAAGTGTTTTCGCCACGGAATTTATCTGTGCTGGGTGGTGGTGGGATTGGGCGTTGACTGTGTGTTTGGTGTGTGTTTTCTTTTGGTATATGGTGTGTGTCCCAGTGTGCCATCTGTTCTTTTGTAGATTAGTACATCTAGGAATGGTAGTTGTTTGTTTATTTCCGTTTCCATGGTGAACTTGATTTTGGGGTGTGTGTTGTTTAGGTGTGTTAGGAAATTGTTTAGGTTTTCTTTTCCATGGGGCCAAATCACAAATGTGTCATTTTCTCATAGGGTTGTCTATGAGATCATTTCAGCCCAATTTGTATTTGATGTTTTGATTTTTATTGCCAGTGTGTAGGACAGAGCATTTATTAGTTGCAATTTGAAGTTGCCAATGATGCAACCATTAGAATTGATAGTAGATAGAATTGATCAGTGACTGAAGGTGTCAGGTGCCTAAGAAGGAGACAATATTATGCAAGCATCTCAAGATAATTAGGGAAGGAATTGCTGAAAATCAGTTGGACTTCAGGAAGGCAGACTTTTAAAATATAATCAAAAACTAGAGAATATACTATGGCATGAAATTCTAATGAAATGGAAGAAATGAGAAATAAGTAAGTGAAAGCATAGCTATAAACAATCTTCATGCACATGAAAAATAGATTCAAGAAACCTATAAGGACCCCCCATCGTCACCCACATCTTAAATGAATCACTAGAGATATGCTATATTTCTTCTTGCTTCAAACACTCTACTATCATCCCAGTGCCAAAGAAGCCCTCCATCAAGGAGCTGAATGACTACAGATCAGTTGCTCTAACATTGGTAGTTCCAAAAATCTTTGAAAGGCTAGTGCTGTCCCATCTGAAAACCATCATGGATCTGCTATTAGATCTCATGCAGTTTGTATACCAAGCAAATAGGACAGATGATGGTGTTAACATAACTCTGCACTACATCCCACAACACCTTGAATCTCCAAATACCTATGCAAGATCCTCTTTGTAGACTTCAGTTCTGCATTCAACACCATCATTCCAGACATTCTTCTAACTAAATTAAATCAGCTAGTGGTACCTGAATACACTTGTAAATGGATCATAAGCTTCCTAACAGACAGCAAGTGAAGCTAGGCAGAATCACGCATAAGTGCACCATCGTGCCTACAGTCCCTGCCCTATTGTCTCCATTTATTCATACCTATTTCCTATATTCTTACTCGTGTTTATACTGATACCTGTTAACTTATAAGTGATTGACAAATAAAATAAATAAATAAAAAAATAAATAAATCAGCACAGGCCCCCTTCCATGTGCTTTTCCCCTATATACCAATGATCCATCTGTTAAAATACTGAAGTTTGCAAACGACACAACAGTAATTGGTCTCATTCGAGACAACGACAAATCCACATACAGACAGGAGGTTGTACAACTTGCCTTGTGGTTTAACTGGAACAATCTGGAACTGAACACAGTCAAAACTGTAGAAATGGTAGTAGACTTTAGGAGAAGTCCTCCCATATTACCACCTCTTACAATACTAGACAACACAGTAGCAACAGTAGAGACCTTCAAATTTCTAGGTTCTATAATATCACATGACCTAAAATGGACACCTAACATCAAAAACATCAAAAAAGCACAACAAAGAATGTTCTTTCTGTGCCAACTCATAAAGCTCAAACTGCCCAAGGAGCTGCTGATACAGTTGTGTAGAGGAATTATTGAGTTTATCATCTACACATCTATAACTGTCTAGTTTGGTTCTGCAACCCAATAGGGCAGAGACTTCAGAGGATAATTAGGATTACAGAAAAAACAATTACTACCCACCTATCTTCAATCAAGGACCTGTATACTGCACGAGTCAAAAAGAGGGCTGTGAAAATATTTATAGACCCCTCACATCCTGGACATAAACTGTTTCAACTCCTTCCCTCGAATTGATGCTATAGAGCACTGCAAACCAGAACAACTAGACACAAGAACAGTTTTTCCCCGAAAGCCATCACTCTGGTAAGCAAATAATTCCCTCAACACTGTCCAACTATTTACTAAGTCTGCACTACTATAACTGTTAATCTTCTCATCATTCCTTAACACCCATCCCCTCCCCCTTGTGATTGTATGACTGTAACTTTGTCGCTTGTATCCTTATGATTTATATTGACTGTTTCCTAACATGATTTGGTTGCTTATTGTACCCTATGACTATTATTAAGTGTTGTATCTTACGATTCTTGACTCTTGACGAATGTATCTTTTATGTGTACTGAGAGCTTTTGCACCAAGACAAATTCATGGTGTGTCCAATCACACTTGGCCAATAAAAGAATTCTAACGCTATAAGAAATTTTCAGCTATGACTTCTTGCTGGCTCTTTTCACATCCATGCAGGTACACAAACAAAACAGTTTGTTTTGCTGATACGGAGTTGAATTAAGTGTTAGTTCAGATAGAAATAATTCTCATAAGACAATGAGATTAGCAAAATTGAATGAACAAAGGCACCCAAAAAAACTCTACGAAGAAGCTGAAAAATGGATATCAAGGAAATGAAAATGATAGCTAATAACCAAAATAACAATATGGACTAGTGGCAATTGAATATGTATAGTTGGATTGTCCAGAAAAAGGTAAGGCGGGGATCTTAGAAAGAATTTGAATGAAGGCTTGTAAATTCATGGCAAATGTAAATTAGTCTCCAATTCCTAAGTGTACAAGTAGTCCTCAACTTACAACAGTTCGTTTAGGGACCGTTCAGAGTTAAGGCTAGGTCACATCGGCTGACGGATGCAAAATATATGTAAAAAGGACACAGTGAATGAGCAAACACTCTACAATCATCCCAGTGCCAAAGAAGCCCTCCATCAAGGAGCTGAATGACTACAGATCAGTTGCTCTGAGGGGCAGAGCCACATTGTCCTCTTGGAGATCAGGGACACCATCAAGAGCAGCGTAGATCTCCTCTCTCAGCTGGTACACTTTGACATACCATCCTCTAACAGAAAGCCCTTCCTCACCTACGTGAACCAGACCCTCATGGAAATACTCAAAGCCCAGTACCAGGTGATCAAGGAGAGGATCACAGGTCTTCTGCACCACCCTCCAGGCCCAGCTGAACCTGCTCTGACCCAGTCCAGGTCTGCTCCTCCTCCCCAGGTGATGTCATAGCCCTTACAAGGCTTTCAGGAGCCCCTCACCTACCAAGGCTACGGCACCACCGACGCCACAGATGCTCACCTGCAGACCAGACATCCCCACTACACTCCTCCTTCCTCCACCCCACAGCCAATCCTGGCCTCAGAACATCTGTCATCGGTCTTGGGACTGACATCCCATGTCCTGGAGGAAGGGCCTGTCAACATCACGGGACTGAGCCAGCTCTCTGAGAGCTTCCCCCACACAGCATCCCCTGTTGTCCTCTCGGGGCCAGGCACCCCAATGGCGCCTCAGACCAGCACTCCAGCCACTGCAACCTCCACAGCACCTGGACCCTTCACCCCTGAGACCATGGGCACGCCTCAGAGTGACTGAGAAGAGTGCCAGAGACTGGGTTGCTACCTGTTGACTTTATCTTTGCTTGGGACACTTTTCTTGGTTCATTTTGCTTTTTTAATAAAGTCCTACAGTTTGTTATTAATAAAGGTTATCTTTGCTTCACACACTTGGTTCAGTTCTTTTAGTAAATAAAGTCTTGGTGGAAACTTTTAGAAATAGTTTAAGCCTTTGCATGCTTGTGGGATGGGTAAGGATAGCAGTGGGATGGGCAGGGATACTTGTGGGATGGGTAATAGCTGTGGGATAGATAAGCCTCCAGTGCAAGCATAGTGGGACTGTATGGTCCATCCTCCCAGGTGCCACACCTGTGGCCCTTTATTATCAATAACAATTTAATCATCAACACATTTCAACATAAACACAACTCTGTTCATTGTAGGGCCACTCAACATACATGGCACAATCTCATCAGTGTGATGAGACAGTCTCAAGGAAGCATCCATTAAGCATCCTGTCTTGCCACTCCACTGCTCCAGCTGGGGAGTTGCACCAGTGTTTCAGGAGGTTGCGCTGCTTCTTCCCTTCACGTGAAGCTCTGTTGGGGCCTGGCACATCCACAGTGTCTATCAGGTTTAGTCCTTGCCTCCATTCACCAGGCTCCATGTCCCCATTGCCTTGTTGGCGGTCCACAAGCCTGTTCTGCAACACTGGGTAGCGGGTGATTAACTGTATGGTCTGGGACTATATGGTCCACCCTACCTGTAGTTTGCTACATGGAAAAGAAGGATAATAGAAAGTAAAGACATAAAACATGGAATGCTTTCAGAAGAGAAGAATCATTCAGGCTACAGATGATGCAGAGTGTGGTGATGTGAGCAATTCTTTGCCCTTGTAACACTCCTGCGTCACAAGTTGTATTGGCTGCCAATCAGTTTCCAGGTACAATTCAAAGTGTTGGTAATCACCTTTAAAGACATCCATGGCATAGGTCCAGACTGTTTGAGGGACTGTCTTATCCCACTGGGATTGCCCCATCCCACCCATTGGCCTGTTTATATTTTGTGACTAGCAGGGTCAAGAAGAAAACCTTATTTGCCATTGTGCCTGTTCTCTGGAACATCTTCCCCTCCCATGTGAGATCATACCCAACCCTCCTGATGTTTTGTAAGAATCTAAAGAGGGAGCATCATAGTGGAGTTGCCTTGATAGATAAGCAGACAGATCCCATTTCCCACTCACCCCTGCCATTCCCATCTATAATTGGATCATAGTGTTTGTTGGTATTAATTTTTGTTTTTAGCATGCAAAGAGATATATAGCTATGAGTTATCCTGTGGCAAGATGGCCTACCAATAAATTTTATTAATAAAATAAATATTTATCTATGATAGCAAAAGATCACAAGCAAAATGGATTAGATTTTCAGATTAATAAATTGTATTAAAGACAGACTTTCGTGACCTGTAGCTCACTTCATCATGCATGCAATTGCTGAACTGATACAGGATTTAAATTGAAGTTAGATAAAAAAAGGAAGACAAGGTGATTCTGCAGATGAAAGTTACATACAAGACAGATGTCAAGTACCTTACCAATTAATAATTTTAATGTGTTAAAATACTATTCAACATATTGACATTTTTTGAGGTAGCCTAAAACCTCTTGAAGAGAGTTCAGCAATCCCTTGTCAGATTGATAAAATTTCTTTCTTTCCAAAATGGCTGCTTTCAGATTTGTAATTCAATCCTGAGAATTGAAATGTTTTGATAGTGTGTTGGCCTTGTCAAATTTGTGATCATTACCAGTAGTTATTTTGATTAATGTCCTGTTTGTCATTTGTGAAATCCAAAGGAGCATTGTTGGCAGATAATGGTATCGGAAGAGAATGTGAAACTGCTATTAATCTTACATATGAAGTCATTGATATCTGTGATGATATAGTGTAAATAAAGCAGAGTAGACATTCGAGTTTATTGCAGGATCTAGTTCTCATATTAACATCATTATTTTTGTTTTCAGTTCAGTTCAGTCTGATAAATTCCTGGTTTAATTCCATCAGTAGAACATCTGTGTCAACATATGTAGTTTTGGGTATGTTCAAAATCAGATGGACTGATGGGAAGATTTGCTATTTGATACCAGTGATGATATTCTTGATGACTCCCGAATCCATGCATATAAAAGAGAATGTTGTGTATAGTGTCTCGAAATTCATGATGGTGCAAGAGAGATTGCCAGTCTTCTTACAAAATCTGTGGTAAAACTGGTGTTATGTAGTTGGAAGTGCTGATGGTATAACGGTAAACCTGACACCACAAGAACTGCAGGAATTATTGGTGTATTACATTTTAACAGAATCTTGAAAGCTCATACAAACCCTTCACTGCCCCACTTTAAGGACGAGGTTAAAGGCTAGGTCACATCGGCCGACGGATGCAAAACGTATGTATAAAGGACACAGCAAATTTTCCATCCGTTGTTATCCGCTCTCACAAGTGCCCCAAATTTGCATAAACAGAGCGGACAACAACGGAAAAGAACGGACATGGGGAGGATGTAGTGGGGATATAAAGCGGACGTTCGTAGGAAGCCTAGCGGATGGAAATGGATGAAACATCCGCAGGGCTTCCGGGGGAGAACAGCGAAGCGGACGCGCAGCAGAAGGAGCGGATGCAGAGCGGATGCCGAGCGGATGCATCACGGACTCCTAGCGGATGCAGCGGATGCCTAGCGGATGCCTAGCAGATGCAAAGCATTCACTGCGCATGCGGGGAGGATGCATTGCGTCAGCCCTGCGGATATAAAGGGAAGCAGCTCGCAAGCATGGCACCATTCAGAGGAAAGACCTGCTGCCAGACACATCTTCAGCCAACAACCATGGGGAAGAAGAGGAAGACTGTGCTGACTCCTGCCAGCCCTGGCAAGAAGGACAGGACCACCATCCCACCCCCTGGCGCTGACTCTGCTTCTGCTGCTTCTTCTGCTGCTGGTGATGGTGCTTCTGCTGGTTCTGCTCCTGGTGCTGGTGCTTCTGCTGGTCCTGATGGTGCTGCTGCTGCTGCTACTGCTGCTGGTGGTGGTGGTGTGGTGGACCAGCCCCTAGAACCTCAAAGCTCTGCTGATGAGGACCCAGAAGGAAGAGGCATTCGCGAGAAAAGGGTGAGAGGAGACAGTACTCCATTGCAGAGGAACATGAGGAGGAGGTGCTCGAATGGCTGAGGGAAAACAAGTACCTCTGGAGGAAGGGACACAGGCTCTATCGAGACACCAAGCAGAAGCAGTCGGCTTGGAGAGAGAAGGCGGAGAGCCTGGGCTACACTTTGGATGTCCTCCTGGGGTGGTGGAAGCACATGCACACCTGGTATGGGAAGCTGTAGCTGAAGAAGTCTGGCCAGGCCGCGGTCAAGCTCACTGACTGGGAGACCTACGTGATGGCCAAGTGCAGCTTCTTGGAGGGTGAGATCTGCCACCGAGGAGCAGCCCCTCTGTCAACCCTCTCTCTCAGGCAGCCCATAGAGAGTCAGTCCTCTTCTGGCCAAGAGTCAGCTCCTGTGTCCAGGCAGGTATCTTTGGAGCGCCCCACGACGGCGACCCCCCCGACAGCTGCACTCCCCGTGCCGAAGCACATGGAGGACCCCCTGACGCAGTTGGAGCAAGAAGAGGCCACTGCCACCAGAGACCAACCCACACCCATCCCCAGCTCCACCTCCACAGAAAGCAGGCAGAGAGGCAGACTGGAGGGACAGAGCCACACTGTCCTCTTGGAGATCAGGGACATCATCAAGAGCAGCGTAGATCTCCTCTCTCAGCTGGTACACTTTGACATTCCATCCTCTAACAGAAAGCCCTTCCTCACCAACGTGAACAAGACCCTCATGGAAATGCCCGAATCCCAGTATCAGGTGATCAAGGAGAGGATCACAGGTCTTCTGCACCACCCTCCAGGCCCAGCTGAACCTGCTCTGACCCAGTCCAGGTCTGTTCCTCCACCCCAGGTGATGTCATAGCCCTTACAAGGCTTTCAAGAGCCCCTCACCTACCAAGGCTACGGCACCACAGATGCCACAGATGCTCACCTGCAGACCAGACAGCCCCACTACACTCCTCCTTCCTCCACCCCACAGCCAAGCCTGGCCTCAGAACATCTGTCATCGGTCTTGGGACTGACATCCCATGTCCTGGAGGAAGGGCCTGTCAACATCACGGGACTGAGCCAGCTCTCTGAGAGCTTCTTCCACACAGTATCCCCTGTTGTCCTCTCGGGGCCAGGCACCCCAATGGTGCCTCAGACCAGCACTCCAGCCACTGCCACCTCCACAGCACCTAGACCCTTCACACCTCAGAGTGACTGAGAAGAGTGCCAGAGACTGGGTTGCTACCTGTTGACTTTATCTTTGCTTGGGACACTTTACTTGGGTCATTTTGCTTTTACATTTTGTTATTAATAAAGATTATCTTTGCTTCACACACTTGGTTCAGTTCTTTTAGTAAATAAAAGTCTTGGTGGAAACTTTTAGAAATGGTTTAAGCCTTTGCATGCTTGTGGGATGGGTAAGGATAGCTGAGGGACGGGCAGGGATACCTGTGGGATGGGTAATAGCTGTGGGATGGGTAATGATAGCAGTGGGATGGATAGCTGTGGGATGGGTAAGGATACCAGTGGGATGGGCAGGGATACCTATGGGATGGGTAATAGCTGTGGGATAGATAAACCTCCAGTGCAAGCATAGTGGGATTGTATGGTCCACCCTCCCAGGTGCCACACCCATGGCCCTTTGTTATCAATAACAATTTAATCATTCATCAACACATTTCAACATAATCACAACTCTTTATTAAATGCCCTGTTCATTGTAGGGCCACTCAACATACATGGCACAATCTCATCAGTGTGATGAGACAGGCTGAAGGAAGCATCCATTAAGCATCTACCATCCTGTCTTGCCACTCACTGCTCTAGCTGGGGAGTTGCATCAATGTCTCAGGAGGTTGCGCTGCTACTTCTCTTCACGTAAAGTTCTGTTGGGGCCTGGCACATCCACCATGTCTATCAGGTTTAGTCCTTGCCTCCATTCACCAGGTTCCATGTCCCCGTTGCTTTGTTTGCGGGCCACAAGTCTGTTCTGCAACACTGGGTAGCGGGTGCGCATGAGATTGTGCAGGATGCAGCAAGCTTCCACGATGTTCCTCACGGTCACTGGGCGATGCTGCATGGTGGTGAGAAGTACCTGGAACCTGCTGGCCAGGATGCCAAAGGCGTTCTCCACCACCCGTCTTGCCCTGGACAGCCTGTAATTGAAGATCCTCTCTTCACGGGTGAGGTATCTGGAAGTGTAGGGTTTCATGAGGTAGATTCTGAGGGAGAAGGCGTCATCCCCCACGATGAAGTAGGGCACATCTTGTGTGTTGTTGGGCAGGGAGTCAGGATCTGGGAAGGCCATGATGAGGTTGCATTCCAGCCCCTCCTTGAGGTGACTGGCGTTGTATACCTGGGCATCTGAAGCTGACCCGTTGCCTGAAGCATCGATGTAGATGAACTTGTAGTCAGCATAGACCATGGCAAAGAGGATGATGCTGAAGAAGCCCTTGTAGTTGTGATAAGTGGACCCTGAGTTGGCTGGAGCTTTGCAGGCCACGTGCTTCCCATCTATGGCTCCAACGGTGTGGGGGAAGTTCCACTTCTGTTACCACTGCTCTGCAGCTTTCTTCCAGCCTTCTTCAGTGGAGGGGCACTGGAGGAGCTCCTCCATGTATTCTTCGATGATGGCCTGCACCACTTCTCTGACCACAATGCTGATGGTGTTGTGTGACACCCTCCAGGCGTACTGCATGTTTCTGCATGTGGTCACAGAGGCCAGGTGGCGCAGAGTCAGTGCCACCTTGAGCCCAGGGTCCAGGCTAGGCCGGAAGTTGGTGTTTGCCTTGATCAACCTGGGTCTCAGCCGCTCCACAAGTTCGTCAAACATGGCTGGAGGCATCCTCATGAAATTCTGGAATGCATGAGGGTCTTCGTTCCTGAGCTCCACCATCAGCTTGTTGTACAGTCCGTACTCGGCTCTTCTCGCGATCCATCTTCGGACCCACACACTTCTTGGACGCCTCCTTTTCCTTGCATAGAACAGGTGAAAGAGCTTGTAGAGGGCTTCGCACTGTTGCAGAATGATGGCGGCTACCAAAAGGAGTGTGCGACGATCCATGGTGGAGATGACTGGATGCTGTGGAACAGCAAGAGCAAGGCTGAAGAAGTCTGCACACCAGGGCTGCTGGACTGAAAATGAGATCCAGGTGATTTCCTTCCCCTTTTTATAGGAAATATCGGTTTTCCGCTAGGTATCCTTCTGCATCCTCTAGACATCCTCCAGACATCCTAAATATCCGAGATACGTCCTCTATATGAACATTTTTTCCGTTTTAATGCTTTATATGCGAGCTGCATCCACTTTCATCCTTTCTATGTCTGTGCTACTAACGCTGCATGGACGTTCCACATCTGTTTCGCTTCCTCCCTCTTTTCGTTTTCCGCTGGAGCGGATGTGAGTTGTGCGGATGCCAAGCGGATACAGCGAACGTCTAACGGATGTAGAACGTTTGTATGTGTAGCGGATGTAGAACGGACGCAGCGGAAAGTTCATCCGCTCAAAAGGTTTTGTGCAGCTCAAAACTTTTTGAGCGGATGAAATCTCAGTGGATGGATGCTGGACGAATAGAACGTATGAATCACGCACACAGTGAGTACAGAACGGATTCATCGCATTAACCAACGGATGGCAAGCGTTTTTCTCCGTTTTACATCCTCTTTCCATCCGTTGGTGCAGTGTGACATGGGCTTAAGGCAGGTGTTCTGAGACTTTCACATTTTCTACTTTGATAGACGAGAAATCATTTCAACTCTCCCACTTCCTTCTCCAGATTTCTCTACCCATAAGGTACATCATCCATGAAACTTGATATTCCAGTTATAATAGTTCTGATGCTTGAGACAGTGGGACAGCCCAGATTACCTAGTAGCTTTAGGAAATTCTTTCATCAGATTTCATAATAGTTTCTGATATATTGCTATGGAGATTTGAGGTTTGTACTCTGTGACGGTGGAGAATTATTTCTTGGCTTACTTGACAAATTATCTTATTGGTCTGTCTCAGGGTTAACTTTCTTACAGTTTACATGCAAAATATTAAGTGATGCAGGAAACAGAAATAGAATTATTAAAATTTCAGACAGTATGTAGAAGAACCTCCAATCAAAAACCTGAAGAAAAAGGTAAAATTCTGACAGTCCATAGAATGATTCTAGTCTCCTGCTCATGTAGAGACAGTTTTGATTTAAATAAGTGCCAATTAGCTTAAAACACACAAGTACTGGATTAAGATAATCATTACCAGAAGCAAATCATTTCCAGCAAACACAGAAAAGAAATTAAACTTAGCATAGTTTTTTGCTCACTTGCTTGCATTCTTGCAAAGAATGGATGATCCTTGGAATAGATATTTTATGTGTGCTGATTTCTTGCAAATTTTGGCTTAGCTTTAACTTAAGGAAAGGTAAGTTTTAAACTTTCAACTAGTAGCTTCTGCTTGATTTTTTAAAAAAGACTTTTTCCTATCTAGTAGAAAAAGAGGGATGAGAGAAAATCTGTTTGTTTATGTGTCAAACCTATTTGTTTTTGTTGAAGATGCTGAAGATATTTATTGTTTATGCTGGCAGTTACCATTTACCTTGTAAGAGGGTCTAAGAGGCTGAAATAATGAATAGGATATGGATAGCCTACTCGTTTATTACCGGGTTAAGAGAGCAAGCCTTATGAGGAAGTGTGAAGTATTAGACCTACTGAGGTTCCAACCATGGTCAAAAGGTTCAGATCTATTCTCCCTTAAAACTTCGAGCAATGTAATTGCCAATTATTTTTAAAGAAAGGAAGCAAGGCTGAAACACCTGGTCCTTCCCTATTGGAGGTTTTTTTTTAATGCTTGCTTACTGAGTTTCTACACCCCCCATAAAAAAGTTTAAAGTTTATTTCTTTATTAACTTTATGTCCTGTTTTTTTTCAGAATCTTAATAAAAGATATGCTTATCCTGAGCAGGCTTACTTGAAAGTAATTTATATTGATTCCCTGGACAGTACTTTCACTACAATCTGAACTGCGAAGATGGGCAGCATATATATTTCATAAATAAATAAGCATCTAATGATTTATAAATACATATTTATATTTGATTTACTTACTGTGAACTTGCTATCTCAAAAACCCATGCCAAAATTAATACAGTAGTTGGGATATAATTGTATTTCATCAAATTATTTCCAAGGTATTTTAAAGTGCTACAGTCATTTTGTAATATATATCCAGATAATAGTACTGTATCTGTATTTATTTTAAATACAATATTTTAATTTTTAAAATATTTTAAAAATTAAGAACAATATAGGCTAACGTAGTCTGAGTATACATGAAAGGCTGTGTTTCTGCTTCAGCATGATTTAAATACTGGGAGGATCTAAGTCATAAATTGCTGCAGTCTAAGAAATGTGCTATTGCTCACTGTGCAGCAGTTGCTAGGCAACCTTTTTCTTCTGAATGCCTGCTAAACAGCAAAGAGTATAACGGCAGCATTGCAGCTAAAGGGAGTAGTAGCTAAAAAAATTTGCAGTGATGTTTCAAAGCAACCTAGTCTTTCTTATAAGCTTTAAGTTTGCAGCATTAGCTGCCATGATACAGCAAAGGTCCTAGGAAGTCCAGAATCATAAAGATAAAAACAAGAAAGAAAGAATGGTTGAAAAATAGGTGGAAGTAAATGCATGTAGGCCAGATAATTTATTACAGAAGAATATTTCAGAGATCATCACATAAACTCACTGAAGACTACAACCAGCATTGAAATTAGACGGTGGACAGAAACAGGAGCATAAACATGCACAATAAATACATCAAGTTGTAATTTGTACATTAAAATCTATTGTAAAGAAATTCAGAACATTTCTGAATAGTGCATGGAAACCACAATGAGAAGATTTAGTTTAACAAAGAAAAATTAAGCAGAAACATTTATGTCTTCGACTACAGTTATTTTGTTCGGATATTTATAAAGCTGAATGTTAATTTATAATAGCTACTATGTATTTAGTATTAAATATCAATTGTTCATTTTTAATAGTTCTTTTGGGAGAGACTTGCTGATGGCTTTAAACACAAGAATTATAGTTCACGAGAAGGCGTGTGTCTGTGTCTTGTTGCAACATTAAATGCATATGTATTTTAATTTTATGAAAAAGCTATTAAATTATCTTAATGGTGGGACATTTTTAAAAAAAATATGCTATTTTAAGATTCTAAACTAAAAACAGGATTTTCACCACTTCATTCTTTATGTTTCCATACATAAGGTTTCAATAATTAGATAATAGAACTGCTATTGGTTGATGTTATTGATTCTTTATAAGGGAAAAATAATCTTGCTTGTTTTGTTTTGTTTTCTTAGTTATGGTGCACACTCACTACTTCTCAGCAAACTGGTGCCACACTTATGTCTTTTGTCTGAAGACTTGAGTAACCAGGTAAGATTATTATAGTTGAGCATCATAACAAGCCCCTGCCAAATCTGATTTCTCTTTTGTTGATATTATCTCTGAAGAAAGATTACAAGAGCAGGTAGCTACACAGACAGACAGGCAGATTCTCTAAAATAATAGGAAAAGTTGGTTGTCCATATTCTTATGGGCAGCTCTCCCAAGTTTTGGTCTTTCAAGCATATTTTATTTGTTATACAATAGAAATAAACTACAATGTTTTTGTATTAATAGAGCTTCTCTGATCACATCACAAAGGAATTAACTTAGTTCTTATCCTGGCTCTCTTACTCTAATAAACTTTCAATTTTGAAAGAACTTTTCCATCACACAGAGAATGTTAATGGATTTCAAACAAGCTATATTTTATTTTTGTGTGAGTGTGTGTGTTTAGCAAAAACATTGGTGAGCCGATTTTAAAAGGCATACCACATGAAATAACTCTGAATTCTTTTAAGATTGTTCAGGTTTCAGTTAACAAATTGCTTTATAATTATATCATTATGTAGTCTAAATTTGAATCCTACATGAATTTAGCTGTTGTTTTATATGGAAATATCTATTTATTAATTTAATGGTACCAGACTATTTTGACTTATAGTTAAACAGGAATCAATCATTTGAAGTCCATAGACAAACAGTTCTCAATATGCCTCACTCTAGCACAGGGGTGTCAAATTCAAGGCCCATAGGCTGGATCAGACCTGCAGGGTTGTTGTAACTATGTATCATTTATGTGCTTTCAATTGTATATCAATGC